>CM062389.1:20915673-21515673 GCA_031304145.1 Cardiospermum halicacabum
TCTTTCAGATTTCCTGAACCATAATTCTCTTTGTGTAGGCATCATATTCAACAGTAAGGATGACATGAAACTTGCAATTTGCAAGTATGTTCTAGAGAAAAAGCTTTCTATTTACATCCCAAACTCTAATAGTGTTCGCTTTGAGGTTGCATGCATGACAAATGGATGCATGTTTGATTTCAGGGCAATAAGAGGTGTAAAGGGATTTCCAATATGGAATGTGATCGAGTTTAATATAGAATGTAATTGCCTTCACGACCTGGATAGAGTAGAGCATAGGTAGGCTAGCGCCAGAGTGATAGGGAATATGTTTGCTAGTCGTCTTGGTGAGTGTCAATTTACACCAGGTAACATTAGAAGTGAGATTAGAGACATATATGCATTGGTGTTGTGGTATAACAAAGCTTGGCGGCATCACAAATTGTGAGGGACATTGCGTATGGGACTCATGAACAATCATGGAGTTTCTCCCGTAATGGCTTAATGGGCTACGGGAGACTAATTCTGGTATTTTTATAGCTATACAGACATATTTGAGTGAGTACTTTATGTACTCATTTATGGAATTAAGAGCATGCATTAAAGGTTTTAAGTTCATTCATCATGTAGTTGCGATGGATGCAACAAATTTGAAGGGACAACTTAGATGGGTGATATTTGTTTCAACAAGTTTGGACGAGTCTAACTGCATCTATCCAATAGCTTTTGGTTTTGCACCTTGTGAGGATAAGAAATCTTGGTTTTGGTTTGTGAGTAAGCTTCCGGTAGCTATTGGAAATAGAGATGATCTTGTTCTTGTTACAGATCGTGGTATGAGCATACTAAAGGCTGCTTATGAGGTGTATCCGAATGTGCCTCATGTATCCTATTACTATCATTTGAAGCAGAATTTGCTTAAATACTGCAGTAAAAAGAATGATGTTCAAGAAGTATTCTATGTAGTTGCCTACACCCACTCTAGGGAGAGGTGCGATGAGTTGTTTCAAGGTATCATAATCGCATGCCTTAATATGCATCAAGAACTCATTAAGTTAGGTGTGAAGAAGTGGGAAAAATCATACAGCCTTAAGAGAAGATATAATGTCATGACAATAAACAATGCTGAGTTCTCAAATAAAGTTCTTCTACCAGCCCGTCATCTTCCCGTAACTGCAGCTCATGAATATGTAAGGCTTTTGTGCCAAAATTGGTTTTCTTCATGAAATGAAGTGACAAACAAGTTAAGGACTTCCATCACAGCAGCAACCTCTACCAAAATCAACAACATGAATGAGATAGTAGATAAATGCAATGTCTACCCCATTCAAGAATCATTGAAGTATCAGGTAAAGCATGCGAAGTTGGGAGAAGGCATAATAAATGTATAGGAAAGATCATGCACATGTGGCTGCTGGGATTCGGATCAATTTCCTTATTTTCAAACCATAGCATATGCAAGGTAAATATTACCACTTTTATTGAATAATGTCCATTGTTCATACTATTTTGAGCAATGTCTGCCTCAGTCTGTGATATGCGTTCACATTTTGTGAATGGTGTTCCTAGTTTGTGAATATGTAACGTCCCAATTTTGGGGCTTAACATTTTCTAATGTTTTAAACTAAATTTGATTGTTGAGTTATTGAATTTTTCTTGTAGCGTTTTGGTATTTGAAATGTTACTTTTGATCATTGAACTACATTGGAAATATTTATTGATGTTGTGTTGACTGTACATCGGAACCAAAGCGAAAATGAAACTGAATGGAGAAAGAAACGAAAGTGCTCAGCATTGGTTGTGCTGGCGACATAAGCTCTATGTCGCCAGCCTTGTCGCAGCGAGCGATTCCAGGTGAATTTTTGGACGAGTTGCTATATCGATTGGCGACAAGGGCTCTATGTCACCAGCCTTGTCGCCAATCACCATAATCGAGGGTTTAAAACTATTTTGGCCGAGTCTCTTCCATTCTTTTCAATCCTTCTCTAAATTCTCTCATCGCTAGAGTGTGTACGCTCTCGTTTCTCTCGCTATCGTTGATTGGGTGCATCTTCGGTAAGTCTCCGATTAACCCAGTCTCGTTTTCTTTGTATACGAGCATGATCATTAGTAGTATTGGAGGTGTTTGATGTTGAATAGGTTGTTGAAGTAGTTAGGGTTTGTTGGGAACCCTAAGATTTAGGGATAATCGATTTGGATGATAGATTGTTGGAATTGGATTGGGTTTTGGTATATTCGTGTTATCGTCATCATTTATTGTTCGACTGCTTATCGTCTCTTTGCGATTAGAATAGGTTTCTCCTTTCTCGTGCCACGTATTCGACCATTTGTCTAAACCAATGTTGTTCCTTATTGTTATTAGGCGAAGCAGACGGTGCCGAGGATCGTGTCGGCGACGCTTAGCTTAACTTATCATCGGAAGAAAGGTTAGCAACATCATTTTAAACTCTATATTAGTTGTTATATGCTTTATGAATTGTGCATTAAATTGGTTAACAAGATAACCACATGAATTGATAATTGGAGAGGTTGGATAGTGAATGATAGAATGGGATATTGATTGTTGTATTGTTGGTTATTGGTGATATAGAAATTCTAGTAAGTCTATTACATGCTAGACTTAGGTTTTGGTTAGTTAGAGCTAGAAATAATTGGATAAGGCATTAGTAAAGTACCTGACACATATTGATTGAAAGCCAATGGATTCATATAATGAAATTGTTGATTGTTAGATGAAAATTGTGTGTTTGATCACTTAACTAATTGAGCAATGATTGCCCTAGTCATGGGTGAAAGTAGTGATGGAATGACATGTCATTAGGGGTAATCGAGATATCTCAACCTATTGGAACATAAGACTTTTGGTTTAGCTAACCACATTGAAAACTGAGTGATCACTCTTATTAGGTGTGACGGCACCACCACATGCGGGCATATTATTATTAATGGTATTCGGACCTAATTGATGGGATTCTAAGGTAGTAGTCCGTTCTAAGGGGGAATAAACGGCTCTATGGCTCTCGGTCTTTGGACCATATTGGTGGCTTCGGCCTAATTGGCCCCGTTTCATTATTGATCCTAGATTAATGACAGTCTAATAAAAATTGGAACTTTAATGTGATTGCTATTGTGTGATGGATGCTAGTGGATAGTTTATTGCTTTGGGGGGTTTTTAAATGAATTTGGGAAACCTAATTGGATATCTAATAATGTTAAATGTGCTTAATGAACATAACTGGAACTAGGTGGTTAGCTCACATTGTTGAACTAGTAAGAATAGTCTGACATTATTTTTCTTCCATTTTTCTTGTCTATCTATTGAAATGTGAAACAGGTGATCGAGCAGATTGAAGGTCCAGCATTACATAAAAAGCATGTCAAGTCTTCATGGATTTTTGGGACTTTATTTAGGATTGTCTTTAATTATTTATTTTGGCTATTTTAAAGAATATATAGACTTTTAAATACTTTTGGGTCCTTATGTTTTGGACATATCATTTCAAATAATGTAAACTGCCATTTGGATGATTGTTATGTTTACGAACAAGTTATATTTTCAATTCAGGGAATTTGTATATGGATTATGAAAGTATTTTCAAAATAGGTTCAGGTTATTTTTTAAAATAGAGTATTTATAATATTAATGTACATTTTCAGCATAAATTGTAGTGAACGATTGAATGTAATGTGGCGCTCCGGCTTCCATTCGCGGCTCCGCCGTGGCCAGGAGTTGGGCGTTACAGAATACATATCACAGTGTGCTATTAATTTTTCTGAACTGTGTATTATTCTTACTTTTAGTTGCTATTGTTCATTCTAATTGTTCTTTGATATAAATTTGCCTGAGTAAGAGTTAGTGAGTTATGCCATGAGTATTATAGCAAAACATTCTTGCTAGGCGCATATGGAAAGCCAATCAACCCTGCACCAGGTCTAGACACGGAGGCCATCAGACATGACAGTCCTACCCATGATAGAAAAACCTCAGACTGATCGACCTAAAGAGAAGAGATTTTGTTCACCTACTGAAGGTATAAGACGGAAAAAGTGTGGCATGTGTCAAATGTTATGTCATATAAGGAGAACCTATACTAATCCTGCATCATCGTCCATCAAAAGTACTAGTGGGATAGGAAATGTTGATAGATCAGAAGGAAGATGCCATAGAGTTATGCACTGCAGTCATTGTGGAGGTGTGGGTTATACAAGGAAGACGTATTCTTGTTCCATACCTCCTAGTGTTGACAAGGCAAATGTAGACATGCCATCTCACATCGATCCTACTGAAAGTGAGACCTTAGATAGCCCAGAGCCGATTATACCACCGGTTACTTAATGTAATAATATGGTAAGTAATTATGTAGTTAATTAGGAATTATATTATCTGTGAATTGTATTCACAGAGTGTGAACTGTGTGTAATTATGTACTATATTATATGTGAATTGTAATCACAGAATATATACTGTGTTTAATTATGTATTATAATAGTTGTGAACTATAATCATAAACTGTGAACTTTGCATAATTATCTGGTAACTGTAACGTAAAATTCAAACAGTGTATAATTATCTGGTAATTATATTTGTGACCTGTCTCGGTCCCCACCTTTTTAGAGACACTGTGATTGTTGATCACAACTTGTGATTGTTGATCATTGTCTATGAGTCCTGTTCACAATACACTCATGTGGATAACATGACATCAATCGATCCTTACTTAGTCTATTTTCTCATGATTTCAACGACCAAGTCATATGCTTAAATCTTGACTCATATGAAAGTTGGTTTCTTCAATACAGGCAGACTATTAGGGTTGATTATCTCTGCCTAGACTGAGTACCCAATCTACTAGAGAAACTGTGATCGTTGATCACAGGCTGTGAAATGGTGTCACTTCTTGGCAATTGTAACTGTTGATCACACACTGTGTATAAATAGTCTCAAATATGTCCAAAAACTGAGTAGAAATATCATAATAATTTGTGCTATCAATTTTGCCTAAATGTGAATCCAAAACATGTTCACATTGTACAAAATGTAAATATCATTATCATATATTACAATCACATAGATAAAACATAAACATCATCCTAAAGTTAAAAACATGCATAAAGTTCCAAAAATAAAATCAGGCTTGGATTCTTGGAGGTTGAGTAGTAGAATACTTAAACACGAAGCTTGCAATGTGCTCCGTGAGGATCTTTGACCATCTCTTCTCTTTACCAATGGACCATGCAACGCGACTAAGATAAATGTCTTCCAGCATTTTACACATATAAGGACCATAAGAATGGCTGTATAAGACAAAATATATACATATTAGAATACTTATTTTATCAAGAAAAATAAGTAATTAACATCTCGCAAATTACTTTGCAGAGGAATATAATGCATATCTGCAATATGGATTCTCCATTGCTTTGTTGGTCAATCCTTTACATAGTCATAATACTTTGCAGCTGATAAAATTACAGGAAGCATGAATGGTAAACATTTAAAGTGTTCAGCCAACCTGGCACCATTGTCTACGCTATGTTTCCTGTCAATAAGAGGATCCACCGATATAATCCTTTGAGATTTTAGATATATCACACACATGACCCAATGCATGTCATCGACATTGCATGATAAACATACCTGCAAGAAATGGTGACAACTACAATTGTTGTTTCAATGAAATAAAATGTAAGTAAATAAAATTTCATGAGAATCAAGTTCCCACCATGGCGGACATTTAAAATCTCCATGGTAGCGCCATTGACAATCTCAATCCAGTTAGACTGACATCCCATGCTCATGATTCCTGTAGGTAAATGTAGAGCCTGCTTCCATTTGTAGGTTAGCTGACAAAAGAACAAGGTACTCAGGATAGTAGAATTCTTCTTCTTCTTCTAATTTCCACACACCTTCTTCAATGTGTACGTAAAAGCATCGATGTCGATCCTGATGTACCAATACTTCGGTTATAGGGTTTTACATAATAGGTTGCTGTTAATAAAGTGATGGTCCATGTAATGCCCGACCCTCGGCCACGAGAGCACCGGGACATTGGCCGGAGCGCTATATTAACAATGTGCATTCAATACGATCCAATAAAATTTTAATGAAATAAATAATTAAATCAATTTATCAAAGGTACTTCTATAGTGTGTTAATAAAATAAATTTCCACTAGAGTTCAAACACTATGCGACAATAGGTATGCGGAAGCGTAAATAACTTGTTGTAAATAAATAATACAATGAAAATATAAAATCAATTGAACGCCCATCAATGAACAATTATAACTCAATAAAATTTTTTTACATGATTTTAAAGTTAAATGAAAACGCAAGTAAAAAAAACTAAAGATGTCATGATCATGAAGATGTGTCGACACTGTGAGAAGACCTTTGTGCTCTGCTCGATCGTACCTATCAATCTACATGTGTATTCACACATGTAGGGAAAGGAAAAATGAAAATCAAGAAAGGTCAGACTTACGTCTGGTTTGCACCCATGTCCCAAAACAATCACACACGTATGCTCTTCCGCTCAGATAGTGCAATGCGATCACACAATGCAATTCTATAGTGGATATATCTAAATTCACTCCCTTTCATTCAAGCCATAGACACACATATCTTATCAATTATGGATCACACATCAAGCAATATGATGTAATAATACTTTGAAACATAATAATATTCATCTCAAACATCCATACATCAAGTACAATACATAAAAACATACACAAGTATAAGTCACCCAAATTTATTTAATCATTAACTGTTTTAAAATTCTAATTACATTTTTCTTTGATAAATCGAGCATTCATGATACGTTTCAATTCTATTCAAGAGGCATTCAAACAAGTCTAACAACCTAACAAGACCAACAAGTTCATAACAATAAATTATCATCAACCAAGTTCACTATTGGGCAATCAAACCACCTATATGTCTAACAAGTTCAAATTAATCAAAATTCATTATTCAAGAGCACAACATAAACCAATTTGCAAGTTGACTAATTTTATAATTTCACTGAATTTATTCAATTCAAGGCCAATCAATTTTACAATTCAGTAACAACATTATAATGAGCTAAACATATTTATATAAGATAATAACCAATCACCCAAAGCATAACAATTTACCAATTTAATAAGTTGATTGTCCCTAATCTAGTATCGATAATGAAATGGGCCAATTAGGCCGAAGCCACCAATTAGGCTGAAGCCACACAATAGGGTCCGAAGACCGAAATCCGTAGTCCCGTTTATTCTCCCTCGGGATGAACAACTACCTTAGGATTCCATCAATTAGGTCCGAAGACCACAATACAATATGCCCGCAGGCTGTGGTGCCGTCACACTAATTAGGAGTCGTCACTCAGTTCCAATGATGATTAGCTAAACCAAAAAATCTGTGTTTCCAATAGGTTGAGAATTCTCGGGTTCCCCTAATGACCTGTCATTCCATCACTATTTCAACCACGACTAGGGCAATCATTAGTTAATTAATTTAGGTGATACAATGCACACACAAACAATTCAATTTCCATCATTTACCATTCTAATAACCTCACAGAGGTGAAAACATTCAATTATTCAATTAAAGTTGTCAACAGCTCAAATTAACACCAATATGCACGTCTTTGTAATTTCAATCCCATTAATCAATTCAGTGCATGGATATATATATATATATATATATATATATTAAATATATGAATTTAATTATGGTTAGACATAGGCAAACTAACCATATTTTAAGTCATTAAAAACGACAACACATATATCACGATTCCATATATTTAAGTTAATAGTCCAATAAGTTCCATGCAAATCAATACATGCTTCAATTTTCAAGAATTGTAACATTAAGTTTAATATACATTACACACAAATCCATTTACACATTCAACTAGGCATTTAATTCAAGCACATACATATCAAAATCCAATACCAATTCAATTCATTATGGTTATATGCTTAGTCCATTTAAAGGAACAACAATAAACATTCAACATCCAATATATAGTTTATTAAAAAACATTCACAACAAACAATTTCATAGTCCAAATACATTCTGTTCCATTTATTGATCCGTTAAAAGGGGTGATGTATAATCAGGTTACGCAATATCTTAGTCTACAATTATCCATCTCTCGATTAGTCAATTTATTTCATTCCTATACTTTCACATCTATCGATTTCATAATTGAATCTATTTCCTATGACGCAAATATGTAAGTCTCTACATGTCTCATATAATCCTATACATGCTTCTGTAACTAAGTAAACAATAACATAGATTCTGTAGGGCAAAAAATGGGATACGAACCTTTTATCGTAAATCACAAGCTTGCACTGGCTTAGGAGGATTTGAATATGACCTTATACTGCTATTAGCACCTATACACGTTTTCGACTATGATATTGTAGGAATTTGAAGATGGAGTCTTCATGATATTTATAGAGAATAATAAAGAAAACCTAATTAAATTGATATCGTTTGGAGATCAGACGAAGAAGATACGACTGAATGAATACGGTTCATCACTGGAGCGATCCTGCAGACTGGTATTTCGGTTTTGAGCAAATATGACCATGACGATGCAAGAATCTGAAGACATTGTCCTCATGAAAGTTGTATAAAATTGAAATACAAAGAGAACCCAATTGGAATCAAGTCATTCCGAGTTTGGTCGAGAGAGTAATGGCTATCTAAATTTTGATTCCAGAACTGAAATTTTCTGGACGGACAGGGCTGATTTTTTACAATCTGAGAAGATTCTGGCAAGGTTGATATTCAAGGGTTATAAGATTTTGTAGAAGAATGAAGTAGGATTTCATAGCCTCTGAAATCACGTCAATCAGACG
The DNA here is from genome assembly GCA_031304145.1 of Cardiospermum halicacabum. NCBI lineage: Eukaryota > Viridiplantae > Streptophyta > Magnoliopsida > Sapindales > Sapindaceae > Cardiospermum > Cardiospermum halicacabum. The sequence continues at coordinate 20,924,516 of CM062389.1, forward strand.
TCTACAAAAAAAGTAACGACATTTTGAGTGTGGACAACGCAGACCAAAAGTCAGTGTTTTGAGAGAAAAGAGATTTAGGGTTTTTGAATTTGAAATAGAATAGATGAAAATTCTCATTAGAGTAGGAAAACAACACTAATATACATATTGGATAATGGGCTAATGGACCGGGGTTTCTTTAGGAAAACTTTTATTATTTCTAAATTCACCCAAAAATATAATTTAAATTAAAGACCACTAGTTTTAAACAAAATTTAATATTTTCCAAATTAAACCTATTTTAAATAAAAATTAGTTTGAAACAAGTTTTGATAAACCATTTCAATTTAAGACTTCTAAATTTGGATTTTGAAATTACTATTTTACCCTCTGGACATAATTTTCAAAAGTAACCATTTTAACCAATTAAGACATTTGATTTTCATTCAAAGAATTTTTAAAATTCAGAAGACTCTAAAATTGATATTTTTAGTTCCAAAATCATATCGAGTCAAATACAAATAATTTAATACATGATGCAAAATGGTTCAACTTTTAGGCCAGGTTTGCGGACGTTATAGTCCACATGCTGCTTGAACAAGAACACATGTGAACAAAATTCGGTTAGCAATAACATAACTATGAATATACTTCATAGTCTGTGAATAGGAGTTCATAGAATGTGAATTGTAATCACATCATATGAATATTACTAAGAAGCTATGAACTACTCACAGTATATTCTTCTCCTATTTAACAAAATCCATAAACCCTTCAACTCGAGCAATTATTCTCTTTTGAAATTCTCTCTCCAGATTTGGGAGGAACCCCATACAATCATCAAGGGAGACAAACTCCGACCTCTGTGGCCAATTTGGATCATTCAAATGGCGCTCAGGTGGAGTAGCACTGACACTTAATAGAAGGAGCTGCTCCTTAGTCAATTGTTCTTCCTTGTCACGTACCTTAGGTAGCCCCCTGAAATTCATAATTGAGTTGTCTGTCAATGCTCACTTCACACACCTAGGGAACTTTATTCTTCCTTTTCTAATTCCTCAGTGTATAACACTAGCCTCAAGTGCTTGAAGGCCTCCAGCATCCACCACTACAATTGCAACAAAATAGAAATTTGTTAATTCAACCTAATAATTCAATAATCTAATCGAATATAACTTACTGTATATACAAAAATACTTACCACAAAAGAATATGAACAAGAATACAAGTTTACACCAAATGCCTTCGACTAAAACGGCTTGTCAGACAACATATTTTTCAAAGCACTAATAGTTTTATTGTAAACATCAAAGCCCCAAGGAAATTCGAGAAATGCATCCAGGTCTTCCATTCAATGCCAAAATAAAAAAAATAAAAATCTCTATCTTTCTATCCCTCGAATAAGCAAAAAGAAAATTATTCACAATCAAAACACAAAAAAACTTTTGAGTATCAGGAAAGGAAAGCTTTTTGGAGCCATGTAGAGTCGTCATCACCAAATTTGCGCTAACTCCAACCTTCTTCTTGCCAAAAACCCTATGGAACAAGTTGTCCTTCGCATCAGGCTTGTCTTCCGGCTATATGTCATCAATATTCATCTCCCCAAATTTCAATCTTATTATGACGACAAACTTTTCTCTACTGAATCTGTGAAGGGCATCGTCGACCTCAAACCATATTTCGTGTGACCGTTGGTCTTAGACATCTACCTTATGTGTCAGCAATTGCAACAACAGATTACCAGAAATCTACTGCGACTTGAATTCACAAATACAAACACACTCAATGAACTATCTAAGCGGACTATTAATAAAAAAATTTATTCCAATTTTTTTTATAATTTGTGGACAGTTCCTTCATGCTGTTGAAGATCTTGAATGAAGAGAAGCAGCTGGCATGATGTTTATCTATCGACTCTGTCAATCTCCTACTGTAAACTCTTTCCTGCAAAATGTAAAATAATGAGTCATAACTAATAAAAGGTATTATTTAAGAACTAGACATTCAAGTTGAAGCAAATGAGAAGTCACAACGTACCATGAACATAATACACAGATATGTGAATTTAATTCATTTCTTATGAATATAGTTCATAGACTTATGCAGACACTATAAATATATATCCCGACATTATAGACCTTATACAAAAGTGTATTGACGGTAAACAATCATAAGAATTTTACACAAAGTGAAAATATCTATTTTACATAATTCATAAACAAGAAATCATTGCTCACATTCCAAAAAAAAAAATCACACTTAACAATCACAACAAATAATAGTCACAAAGATTTTACACAAAACTATAGTATTTCACATCATGTTAAAGTACACAAATCAAATTACGAATTGACAGTACAAATATCACAACTTATAGATACAATTTCCCAGATCACAAGTCAACAATAAGTACCATCCACAGTTTCCATTTAATCAATTATATAACCTACGCTTACTATTCTAACAATAGCGAATAGAGACACTGATTATTATTCATAGTCTTGTGAATTCTGAATACAAATGTCATTTGAAATCAATAACCAAAATGCGACAAACAAACAATGTGAACAATAAACTAAATTAAAAAGCTCACCCTAAGTAAGAAATTTTACTGAATGTACAAAGAAAAACTTGAACAACTACAATAAGTACAACAACACATGCAATATCAAACCACTACACGACACTAGAAGAAACACAAAACTAACAATGAACTCACCTGAGACGCCATTGCAACCTTTAAAAAACCTGGACTGTGTTCAATCTGTAAAATAAAAAAATAATTACGATGAAGCAGTGACTAACACCGACCAACAACCACCAAATGCGACCAAAACCGAAACTCACCTTATATGGCGATGCAACCTCCACGGAGCAGTGAAAAATATGACGTAATTGGAACTATCGACTGTGGGTTTGCGTTAGCTTCGACGAACAGAGAAGAGAAGAGATGAGAGTCCAACGGTGGGTTTGCTTCGACGAACGAGGAAGTTTGAAACTGTGAGTCTGTGAGTTTGCTTTTGCTTTCGAATTTGAAATTGTGAGTTTATGTGTAAACGAAGGTTTGCTTTTAATTTTGAATTGAAGATAAAGTGGTAGGCGTGAGACTCAAGACTATGAGAAGGATCTATGATTAGATGAATTAGACGGTTAGAGAGGCACCAGATTGTTTAATTTTTGAACGTTAATTTTATAAGTGTGGTATTTGTATAATTTCAGCCTTTTATTACATTTATTTTATATATTTATAATACATAATGACATTTTTGTCATTAAAATTAAATTATAAGTGCAAAATTGAAAGTTAGGTTTTTGGGATGAAAACAAACTTTTATAAAAATTAGATTTGTATAAATTTAAAACGAGGTCTATTATTGTATTTTAAACTTTTCATGACCTATTTAGAGAAATTTTTATTTTTATTTATAGTGCGTCAAATATGCGGATTGTCTTCATATTAAAATTTGAATCGTTGAATCTATCTAACGGGTATTAGTTCATAAGTTATTTTATTGTTTCATTCACATTCTTTCATTGATTCTTTTCTAATTCAATTTGTTATTTATCTCTATCAATCTTCATTAATTGTAATTTTTAATTAATTTTTTTATTTTCTCTCAATAATTGATTTTTGTTTTATCTCATTGATGATTGTATTAAATTTTATTTTTTTCTCTTCGTTTTTGTCTTTAGTGTATAATTATTTTCTAATTAAAATTTTATTGTAATTTTTAGTAATAATATAAAAAATAAGTGATTTTACTTCAAATATTTATATGAAAATTCACTTTTCAAATTACAAAAAAAGATTTTTTAAGAATTAAATGGCATAGAAATACTACAATTATTATTTTAAAAATTAAAGTAAATTAAACGACATAGAACTAATACAATTATAAATTTGAAAATTTAAAATAAATCACATTGAAATAATACAATCCTAAAGTTAAATAACATTTAAATAATACAATTGTAATTTTGTAAAACTAAAATTAAATAGCATTGAAATAATATAATTATAATTTCTACATACAAGCAAATTAAAGTAAAAATATTTTTGAATATCAACGTTCACTATAATATAATCAAAATAAATATTTACTTCCAATATAATTTATGAAAACTAAGAAGATAAATATATATATTTATTTATTTGAGTAAATGATTAATATAAGATGAATTATATTTATACATCAATTTTATGGAGGTGAGAATAATGTGATATAGAAAAAAATGTATTTATACTTGAATTGAGATAGTTAATATCAAAATATGAATATATATATATATACATATATATATATATATATATACACATATATATATATATCTATATATTAAAAGGGGAAAAAACTTACCATTTAAGCTATGTACATTAGAAAAATGAAATAATTAATAAGAGAGAAAAAAGGAAATAAATAACATTTACAAATAAGTATACAAATTCAATATACTAATATAAGTGAAAGAAAAAAAATAACAATAATGATAAAATTTTCAAAGTTGTATTTAAGAAAATTAAAAAATAATCAAAATGAGACAACAAAAGAAAGAATCAATGAGCTAAAACAAAAATCAATTAATGAGAGAAAATTAAAAAAGTAATTAGAAAATAACTAATGATGAGAGATGTGAGAGAAATAATATACAGCCAAACCTCTCTATAACGACACCGTTTCTCTAACAATTTCTGTTATAGTGAATGACCGTTATTCGCACGTAAGACCATATGAAGGTCATGGATCTCAGATGACTATTATAAATTCATAATAATTTGTTTTTTAAAATAAGCTCTTAATAAAATATGCATAATTTAAAACATTTTTTAAGTTAAATTATTCAAATATGATAGAAAATGTCTATAATAATAGCATGTTTGGAAGATTTCAATATCTTACTAACAATATAATACTTGAATTGACAAAGATTTTGGTCTAAACTTTCATTAAAAGAGTAGTCAATTGCAATCTCTTGAAGGCAATCTAATGCGGAGTGACCATGCAAAGAGTTCTTTTGTCAGATGAGAGACTCCCTCAAAGACCAATGATGCAGATGGTCTAAATTTTAACGCTTCAAATTATTTTCATTAATTTTTTATAATTATGAAACCTTTCAAATTCAATCATATTCATTATTATTACTTATGCAATCTTTTCCTTCATCATTTTTAGTTATTAGAAATTAAAAAATTCATTTATCAGTTGAAGTTAATTACAATAATTATTTAAAATTTTATATTATTTCATTAAAAAAAATAATGTATTATATTTGAATAAACCATTATAGCGAATGAGTTTTATATAGAGGGTTCTATTCAAATTACGACTATTGTTGTGATAGGCAAATTGCTGTTATAGAAAATTAAAATAACATGTAAAAAAATCAATTTTAAAAGAAATTCATATAGTAAATTGTTGTTATAGAGAATGGTAGTTATAGATGGGGTTGACTGTAATTTGAAAATTGATTGAACAATTCAAATGCATATTAGACTCACTGTTTATATATATATATATATTATATATATATATATATATATATATATATATAAAATAGTGAGTAGATTTAGGAAAAGTGCCAAAAACAACCTCCTAAAGTTTACGTTTTTAGTCATTTTACCTTCTATGTTTGCTAATTACATGAAAAACCTCGTCAACTATATTTTGGATAGAAATATGCAAAATGACCAAAATATCCCTACTGTATGTTGTTAGAAAAAATGCTAAAAACTTCCTAAGGTTTATCTTTTCCTACAATATACCACCCGTGTTTGGAATTCACCTATTTTAACTCCTTTTATACGAGTTCAACTATTTACATACTATTTTAGATCAAAATATATTTATTTCAGAAATTACTAAACTAGCTGTACCCCAAGGGTCAAACATTTAAGATTAAGAGTGAAAAACAAAATTGAAGTTAGACTAGTCCGATTGGAAATGATCCAAACCGTATCGAAATTTACCCGTCCACTATACAAACAATCCTAATTCGCCCATAATTTTAGAGCGAGTTTATTTTTCCTATCTGACTTCACTCTATGTTTCTAGAAACCCAACTGGTTTAATAAATATTTAATATATATATACATTATATAATATCAATAAAAGTAACTAAAATACAAACAATTACATATGATATAATATTGATTGAGTTTAATTATACAACAGATTTATTATTACATAGTTTAATTATATATATATTAAATTTATTGGGCGTAAAAAAAAATTAAATGATTAAATCTAATTTTATATAATATTTATTTATTTAATATGTATTATATGATATATATATATATATAAATTTACTTTATTTTAAAAGAAAAAAGGACGTAAAACCAAATTGTGGCCATCTGTGTAACGGACCGTTTTCGGGCTTAGAAGCTTGTGCTACAAGTTAGGTGTTTTTTTTATATTTGTATATAATTTGCAATTTTTCCTGAGTCGGGGGGAGGGGAGTTTAATATTAGACACCCTATAAAACTATTATAAACCCTGATGATTCATTCCTGCCTCTTTTTACGTTTTAGAACTGAGAGAACCGTGAGAGTCAGAGCGATTGTTCGTTAGAGTCGCCGCCGTAGTTTGGTTCTGGTAAATCTCTTTAGATCATGTTCCGTTATCGTATTCCAATTCGTGTTCTAATGTCAGGTACTCTGCATCTACGCGCAGGTTCCGTTCTACAATTTTATTTTCTGATTAGAGTTCCGTTAGGGTTCCGATCGGATTTCGTTTGAGGTCCCTAATTCTTATAAGTTCATTCTGCTATACTCTCGTATTCTAGGTTTATTATACTAATCTCTGTCACTGATATCTTAATCGTAATTCTATCAGTTGGGCTTTCCGTCAGGGTTTTGTTCAGTAGGCATCACGGATTGTGGTGATTCTGCGGTCTGAGTCTTTTGGTAAGTTTCGTCGCTCTATAGAATCAGTTTGTAGGTTTTTAAGGGGCTTTCCGGTTCAGTTACGGTTTAATTCTATTGGGTTCAGTTTTGGTTGGAATCCTGTATTCTGTGAATAAAGCTTTTAGTATCATTCTACAGAGGGTCAGGAGGAAGGAACTGCTCGAGTTGAGAAGTAGTCGTCTGTTATTTGCGTTGTCGTTGGTTCTGTCGTCGTTGGTTAGCAGTTTGTTTTTTGTCAGGAGTAAGGAACTGCTCGGGTTGAGAAGTAGCCGTCTGTTATTCGCGTTGCTGTTGGTTCTGTCGTCGTTGGTTAGTAGTTCTTTTTTGGTCAGGAGGAAGGAACTGCTCGGGTTAAGAAGTAACAATCTGTTATTCGCGTTGCTGTTGGTTCTGTCGTCGTTGGTTAGTAGTTCGTTTTTGGTCCAATACGATGTTTGATGTATGTTGTTTGTTTTATGCACGTGTCATGAATTGATATATTATGAAACTGTTTTCCAAACTGCCCTGTTTAATGATAATAATTAAATACAATAAACTGCCAGTTAGTAATAATAAATAGACAAAATAAGACTTTAACTGTCCTTTGAATTTGTAACGCTCATACACTGAAATTGATATTCTGGTACTAAAATAATCCGGTTAAAACAGTAAACAAACGGAACTCTAAGTTTTGCCCTTAGTCAGTCAGCTAGTAGAATAAATGACATGCCTAGGGATAGAGGATCCTCATTACTGAAATAATTCGTTTGAAGTGCCTATACTGATTGTAGTTGAAACTACTATACTAATATTGTTTACTGGGCTTCGGCCATACTTTTTACTGCTACTGTAATTCTGTTTTCTGCTGTTAGCTGTTATGGGCATAATTCTGTTATTTAAATGTTTAAACTGTTAAAAAAAATCATGTTTCTGGTTGCTGGATTGTGAATAAACTATTAACGGTTGGTAAATGACTTTGATTGATGTTTGAACCGGACATAATTAAGAGGTCACCAGCTGTTTGATTTTCATGACATTTGTAACTAAAATTGTAAAAGCTATTTTTAGTTCCCTATAAATTAATTAGACCTTAAACCGGGAACTTTAGGAGCCTATTTTTAGTGTGATAATTGAACATGTAGGAACATATAGATAACGGATGATTGGGTTCTGATTAAAGGAAGATAACTAATAAACTATTGATTGATAGGATGATTGGTGTGTTGACTGATATAGTGGACTCTATGGAGTCTGTAAAGCCTTCCATTGTGTGCTCCCATGATTAGAGCAGAGTCTAGGTCACTTTGTATGTGTATGTTGGAACGTGAGCGCTAACTTAGACTAATTCATAGTCTAACGTCTCCTTTATTTCTTCATATTCTGTGATCTGGGAATAAAATCCCAGGTTGAGTGCAGGTACCTTGATTGTTTAGGCGCTGTCTCATATTTAGATCACGACATACATCATCAGCACGTTCATATAGTTTTGTTATTTTATCTCTGGACATTTGTACTGGACTATTTTGAGACTGTACTTTTGGTTTTATTTTTAAACTTGCTGGACATTGGCTTTATTTTGTTCTTGAGATTTTTGGATTGTATGACTGTTTTATGGGTTATTGAAGATTTTGGAATAAACTTTGGGATTTTGGATTATTCAACTGTTATGTTTTCTGCACTTGTTGTGTGGTGTGAGACTCCTAATCATAGTTCTACCAGGGTGGGGGTTTGCCGTTACAATCTGTATATAACATGTGTAATTAATAAAAATTTTCACAATTTTTTTAAATATTAATATATTTTTGGAGCGTGAAATAGTATAATATGACTTTACTGGATAGGGTCTATATTAATAATTTAAAAGATTCGGTGTGATAATTTAGAAGAGTGAGTGTGGATATTATTTCCGATAAATATATACCGATGGAAAAAATAAACATTCGACTGTCAACATCAAAGTTAACGTTTAACGGTTTTTAAAACGCTACTTAAAATAATTTTTATTGGAAAGCTATCAAAATATTTTTATTTATAATAGTTAAATTTTAGTGATAGTTCATTTTGATAATATTAATTATAAATTTAAAATATTAGTTATAATTGGAATATATATATATATATACATTTTTACGAAGAAGTACTAATAGGTGCTTTCTAGTAACAAACACCGGGAAGTAGGGTCTATTTACAAAGACTTCTCTGTATGCATAGGCGAGAAGAAAACAATAAAGTTGACTTCCTGATATGCTACAACGAGAAGCATAATTTGATTTCAAAAGCTTCCCGATTCTTAACACAATCACTTAACATATCACACTAAACAAATACATTAAACAAAATAAACAAACCAAGCTTTATCAATCAACTTAACTACTTATCAGATTTACCAAAAAAATATAAATGAACTCATCATAATCTAACAACATAAATAAAAAAATAACCCGAAATCAGTTGTACCAAATTCACTAAATTAAACCAATAACATCAAGTTCACGAACTATTCATATAATTGTAACCCTAAAACTTAAATCATCAAAATCCAAACTTCTAAACAAGAGAAACTAACTACCCTCGATTTTTGCCACCATCATCGACTGGACATTTTTATTCTTCTTCGTCGTCGCCGCGTCATTCGTCTTCTTACTCATTGACTTCGACTTTCTAGCCACGGTTGCCTGATTGGCAGAGCCTCTTGCCACCGTCCGATTCTTCACAATGGTCTTCTTCCTCGTATATAATCGATGAAACTTTTGAATGAAGAGTGTGTGTGAGGATTGCCAGCAGTTTTGAGATAAATAAGTGAGAGGAAAATGTATGTGAGGGTCAAGTGATTTTTAGACTTAGGTGAAATTGAAATTGAGAATTCACTGAGAATTGAAAGAGTTCAGTTTGATTCAAATGGTCGAAGACTTGAGGGAGATGGAGAATAAAGGATATTTTTAGTTTTGAACTAAATTTATTTTTATAATTTTTATTTTATTAAAATTTTTATTTTTTTAAGTTGTTGGGTTATTATTGTTGTTTTGATTCGCTTGGAGTAAAAGGTTTTACAAATTTTTAATTTTGAAACAATTTTAATGATGGCCAAAACAAGTTTTTGATTTTTCTTTTGGCCCGAAAAATAATTAACTTATATAGAAAGAATACAATTTCAAAGTTTAATGATAATAATAATAATAAAATATTATTATTATTATTATTGACTTGTATAGAAAAGAATACAATTGTAATTTTGTTTTGTTTTGTTTTTTTTTTAAAAGTTAACATTATCTTTGTCATCTAAATGAAAATTTCACCACTCCCTAAATAATCAACTTATAAAAGTGTGTCTCGGTCTCCTTCTCAAAATCGGATTATTTGTTAAGTAAATTGTCAAATAATCCTTATAAAATAATTCGCTTTTGTACAAATTCTCAAAGACTTCAAACCTCTTTAAATTATTTTTAAAAAAAAGTTATTTAAGTCGTCTCAAACACACCCATAATCTTAAAATAAAATAATATCATTTTTAGTCATTCTACATCTAACCACTATTTGAAACCGCTATCAATTTTACCGAATAATCATTTGAACCATATTACAATTGTTACACAGACCACTATTTTAAACAGATAATCTCTATAACTACTTTAACTATTTAAAAATTATAACATAAACTATGTTATTTTAATTAATAATGAATTTAAATATTTTATAAAATAATTTTTTTATAAATTTATGATATTACTAAAATTTAATTATATATACACATAAAAGCAGAATAGTTTAGGACAATTTCAGTCCAACAATCTTACCTTTAATAAATATAATTGTTTATAAATTTAATGTAATATTTTGTAATTATCTTTATATATTTTTATGGTTAAATAAAAGATGACCCCATCTACTTGTATAATTTTTTCAGTTAGCCTATACAAATTGTCGCCATGGTTAGTCCCTTATAGTTGGTATTTTGTCTCAGTTGACCCTTCCCGTGCTGATGTAGCGGATGATGTGATCATTTGATATGTGATGTGGACTACCACTTGTCATCCATATTGCACATCAAGCGACCACATCAGGCACCATGTTAGCACGAAATGGCTAAGTAAGACAAAATTACAACTATAGAGGGTTATACACAACCTCAATGGACATCAAATAAAACCTTTCAACAATTCACATCCCAAATGGCCTACATGTTTGGACTCATGAAATTAAATAGGTTACATGTTTAGTCAATTTATTGCGATAATACCATAATTACTTAATAATACACAACAAGGCAATAGTTCAATCAACCAGTGTCCAATTTTATGCATCAATAGTCAGCAATATATCTCAATCAACTTAAACCATATGAAGGCAAGTATATCCATTATCTCATGGGAATTTATCATACCATCAACAAGTTAATTTGCATGAATAATCACAATCATCAATACCAACCCAATGTGTCCAATTTATTAACCAATTCCTATAAACAAACTATATAATAGAATTTGGGGTTCAATATGGGCCATTACTGCAATATAAATCGAAGTTCCAATACAATATGGACTGTAGTCTCAATATAATATGGCTAAAGTCCCAAGTCGAAAACACATACTTTGGTATCGAAGTACTTCTAATCCCTTAACATGCATTATCTCTAATCTTTTATAAGCAAGTCTAAGGGCGTTGGTATTTTACTGAATAATCATTAGTCAAATTATTTAATAAACTCAATTTCAAATCATTACATTCATCGACTATGATTCGGTTCAATATACTATTCATTAACCAGAGCAAGTCAATTCCAATAGGCAATTCAATATTCTCTAAACATGCTAGTTTAGACCATTTACATCAATATTTAACAATATCAACTCATTAATTCAACAATGTCAATATATGTCTCTCAATAACATCATTTCTACAAATTTGAATAATTTATTCTACAATTATGTCCACAACAACAATCATTACCTATGTTCATCAATTTTTACCAACAATCACTAATATTTATCAATCCATACCAATGTTCCTCAATATCGACAATAACATCAATATTCACTCAATAGCATAAATAATCATCAACAATCATCTATAATCCCTTAATGGTATCAATAGAACCCAATGCCAATAATTCATCACAATTATCATCAACATGCATTCTCTAATGTAAAAATCCTATTAAATTATCACATAATTTCAAATAATTAATTGAGGGCTTAAAAAAATTTATAAACCTTAACTTCAATCAAATAACTAGGTCTCCACCTTCTTGATGTTCTCCTCTTTGTTAGTTTCCTAAAGGGTTCAACCAAGGGTAACATAAAATCAATACCAACATTCAATAACACATGACTCTGCCAATATTAATCATCAATTTAAATTATGAAACTCATGGGCAAGCTAACTAAACTAGTAAAAACACTTAGACAAAAATCACTTTAAACATCAATGGAAGCCATGACACTAATTAAAGCTTCAAAACCAACCCAAGACAAGTTTGGAATCATGAAAAAACAATTTTCAATATCCATTTTCAGAATCAACATAAATGGAGAAGTAAGTGACTTTATACCTTCTCAAAAAGCTTTCAAACCACACTATAATGCCAATAATGATTAAAAAAGTTTGACTAGGGTTCTTTCGATCAAGAAAGATAGATTTTTGGTGGTTGGATGCTGGTGTTTCAAGGTGAATGGTGGCTAGAGTTTCGGAATCGTAAAATATGTAATTTTTTTTCTTTGGTTGAGAGAGTTGTGTGTATAGTGAGAGAGTGGGAACATAAAGAACGTAGGGGTGATGATTAGTAAAAAGTGGGGTGTTTAGTGACTTGGTGGGTGTATCAAATACACCTTTTGGGCTTGGAAGTAGATTGAGTCAATTTGGGCCCAATTCAATTTTGAATCTATTCCTCACTGAATCACTTACTCGACACTTCTATTAGCTAAACAAATATATATATATATATAGATATTTAACATTTTACATAAAAAATAACCATCGATTTTAAAATTCAGATTTTTTCACTTTATACAGGTAAAATGGTAATTTTTGTAAAATTGACATTTGACAAAAAAATCGATATATTTCTCAATGTTCAATTTAAATAGGCTATAAGCTCCTAATTCCACCTAATATAACTAGTCTCTACTTACCAAGTTTAATTTCTCTTATTTATTCCGATTTGAAATTTTCAAAAGAGAGAAAATAAATATTCGATAAATTCAGTTTATAAATAGTCAAACAATTAGTGATAAATTTGGACCCAAATTTCACATGTTATAGGGTCACTTTGTTGGTACATAGGAGCATCAGAATGATAGAGTCGTGAACCACTTGACGGTTGAAAAAAGTAAGGCTGTAGAGGCTCTGGCCGCCTCCTAGCTTGAAGTGGAGGCCTAGTAGAAGATTACCGTCGATAAAGAGGTGGAGATTTATAAGGTTTTGGAGGACCTAAAGAAGGCCCTATAGAAGAAGGAACTCCTACTGGGTATGGAAGAATCCTTCGTGCATTAGTGGAGGAGTTAAGGGAACAACTGGCCCAAGCAAGAGAGGATGTGGCTGATGCTCATATAAAGACTGATATTGCTGCCAAGGATCGGGTGTACTAGAAGTACCTGGATGAAACCATCAAGAAGACGGTGGTTGAATGACACCTAGGCTACTTACAACAGTATTTTAAGAAAGATGATGTTGTTATCCTAATCCAGTCGAGGATAACGACTTAGAGAAGGAGGATGAGCCAACAACCCCTAGCGTTGACGTTGCCGAGCTTTTAAGTTCTTATACAGCCGAACAATCTGCCATACGATGAATTTCGGCGTTTCGAGATCGTTTAGAGGGTTTTTTTGAACTTTTATTATTTTAAGGGTTTTTTCGTAATTTTAGAATTATTTTATTAAGGTTAAGAGTAACGCCTTATAAAAGGGGTGTTTAGGGTTTCTAAGAGGTAGACTTGATATTATATTTTTCAGTAATTCAATTGAGCGAACGAATTGTTCTTCTTATTTAATTCGCAATACTCTTTCAGCCAATTTACACACGTTTTCCGGCATTAGTTGGTATCAGAGCTCTGGTTGCTTTGACTCGATGGCTGAAAATAATCGCGGAGGTCGTGGTGGAAGGCGAGGTCGTGGTCGGGGGAGTGGAGTCGTTCCTAAAGTAGACGAACCACCGTATCACAAAGACCCGCGAGACGTGGAAATTGAAGAACAGAGGCAGCGGATCCGGGATTTGGAATGACAACTTGCGGAGGTGGGGTTGGACGTTCAATCCAAAGGTGAGCAATCTGATGCGACATCCGAATATGAGGAGGAAGACGTCAACCCTTTTTGGGTTCGAAACCGGGGCGAAATCGGGGGATGCGACCTGGACATCTGTCACCTGTTCGGAATTTTGGGATGAAGATCGAGATTCCTGAGTTTGAAGGTAAGACTCATCCTAATGAGTTTATCGATTGGTTGTGTACTGTGGTGAGGGTTTTTGATATTAAGGACTTCACTGAGGAAGAGAATGTTAAAATTGTGGCGATTAAGTTGCGACAACATCCCTCGATTTGGTGGGAACACATTAAAAAACAACTTGTTAGGGAAGGAAAATCGAAGGTGAAACGCTGGGACAAGATGAAAAAATTGCTAGAAAGAAAGTTCTTACCTTGTCATTACCGGCAAGAGGCATTTATCGAGTATCACAATGTCAAGCAGCGCAATTCGACAGTGGAGGAGTATACCAAAGAGTTTGATTGGTTGCGGATGCGTTGTGATGTGGATGAGGAAGAAGAGCAGACTGTGGCTCAGTTTCTGGCTGGTCTACGAACGGAGATTTCTGATGTTGTCCATTTGCAATAGTATTGGATGTATGAGGATGTCTGTCGATTGGCCTTAAAGGTAGAGTCGCAATGCAAAAGAACAAGCAGTGCATCCAAATTTCAGAATCGATGGTCTGGTAAAGGTTTTCGAGAAAAAGGAGAGAGTTCCGCGATAAAATCGTCACCAACCGCAGTTAAGGGTGCGAGTTCTGAACCTGCAGTGAAAGGGGAACAGAGCAACACAGGAACTAGCAGGGGAGGGACTGCTACTAATCGTTGCTTCAAGTGTCAGGGGTTAGGACACTTTGCTGCAGATTGTCCTAATCGTCAGATTGTGACGTTGGTCGAGAATCCAAACTATGACGGGGAACCAACTTATGACGAATCTGATGGTGAACCAGCGGACGCAGGGCCAGAACAAGACGAAGTGATTTATGCAGATTCTGGTGAGTCTTTAGTCGTTCGTCGAGTTTTAAATATTGCTGTTACGGAAGATGAGTCGTGACTTAGGCATAATATCTTTCATACTAAGTGCACTAGTGGTGGAAAAATATGTACTGTGATCATAGATGGGGGAAGCTGCGAGAATGTAGTTTCCGCTACTATGGTGGAAAAGTTGAGGCTGAAAACAGAGGACCACCCTCGACCGTATAAGCTATTGTAGCTTAAAAAGGGGGAGCGAGGTGAAAGTTAGTAAGAAATGTCTTGTGCAGTTTTCGATTGGTGAGAAATATGTTGATGAGGTGTGGTGTGATGTGATTCCAATGGACGCTTGCCATATCTTGTTGGGAAGGCCATGGTAATTTGACAAAAAAACGCAGCATGATGGGTTTAGAAATACCTACTGTTTCAAGAAGGATGGTAGAGCTATTACTCTAGGCCCTACCGATTTGAGAAAAGAAGTGCAGAATAATCTGTTGTCCAGATCAGAATTTCGGGAAGAGGTGGTGCGTGCACTTGAACTTTTTGTTGTTGTAGTGGTAGAGCCAAATACTGCGGGTCCTGAAGTCCCTTCACAAGTCTGGCCCTTGCTTAAGGAGTTTGCTGACGTTGTACCGGAGGAGTTGCCGCCTGGATTGCCACCAATGAGAGACATTTAGCATCATATCGACTTCATCCTAGGAGCTGTTATTCCTAATAAGGTAGCGTACAGAATAAGCCCTAAGGAACATGAAGAGCTACAGCGACAAGTGTAGGAGTTGCTGGAAAAAGAAGCGATCAGGGAGAGTATGAGTCTTTGTGCATTGCCGGCATTATTAGTCCCTAGGAAATATGGAACGTGGAGAATGTGTATAGATAGCAGAGCTGTCAATAAAATTACAATCAAGTATCGTTTTCCCATTCCGCGATTTGACGATTTGATTGATCAGTTACATGGGGCTACTGTCTTTTCGAAGATAGACTTGAGGAGTGGATATCATCTAATCAGAATGCGAAGTGGAGATGAGTGGAAAACGACATTCAAGACTAGAGATGGCCCGTACGAGTGGATGGTGATGTCATTCGAATTGTCTAACGCGCCGAGCACTTTTATGAGACTGATGAATCAGGTTTTCCGTTATTTTATTGGCAAATTCGTTGTTGTATATTTTGATGATATCCTGGTTTATAGTGCTTTGATTGAGAAGCATTTGCAGCATCTACGAGAAGTGTTTGAGGCCTTGAGGGAGCAGAAGTTATATGCCAATATGAAGAAGTGTCATTTTTTAACTAATCATGTGACTTTTTTGGGATATATAGTATCGCAGGAAGGCATTCAGGTAGACCCGATGAAGATTGAGGCCATTACAAGTTGGGAAACTCCGAAAAATATCCATGAGGTACGCAGCTTTCATGGGTTAGCATCTTTTTATCGGAGGTTTGTCAGAGATTTCAGCACTATCATTGCACCTCTTACGGATTGTCTAAAGGGGGTAAGTTTACGTGGACCAAAGAGGCGAAAGCGGCATTTCTTTTACTGAAAAAGAAGATAACTGAAGCCCTGATTTTGGTTCTTCCTGATTTTCATGAGGTTTTTGAAGTACATTGTGATGCTTCGGACGTTGGTATTGGGGGTGTACTGAGTCAGAAAAATAAACCAGTGGCATTTTTCAGTGAGAAGTTGAATGAAGCAAAGAATAAGTATTCGACGTATGATAGAGAATTCTATGCCATAGTGTGGAGCTTGGAGCATTTGGCGTCACTATCTTATTTCGAGGGAGTTTGTTTTATATTCTGACCATGAAGCCTTGAAATATATTAATGCGCAGCAGAAACTGAACGCTAGGCACGCGAAGTAGGTGGAGCTGCTTCAGGTTTTCAGTTTCATAATTAAGCATAAAGCTGGAGTGATGAACAAGGTAGCAGATGCATTGAACAGAAAATATTCCTTGTTGTCTACAATGCAGGAAAAAGTTTTGGGCTTCGACTCTTTTAAGGAATTATATGTTGATGATCCGTATTTCGGAGATGTCTGGAAGAAGTGTCAAACAGATCCGTTCCAACAGTTTTTGTTAGTGGCTGATTTTCTCTTCAAGGGAAATAGGTTGTGTATCCCTATGTGTTCTTTAAGGGAGTCCATTATTACTGAGAGTCATGTAGGGGGCTTAGTTGGACACTTTGGAACTGATAAGACGATGGCCTTGCTGTGTGAGCACTTCTTCTAGCCTCGAATGGAGCGTTATTTTCCACGTTTTGTGGAAAAGTGCCGAGTATGTCACGTGGCCAAAATGAAGGGTAGTAATGCTGGATTATACATGCCTTTACCTGTTCCACTTGCACAATGGGAAGATGTCAGTCTTGATTTTATATTGGGGTTGTCGAGGACATAGTGGAATAAATATTCCATAATGGTGGTGGTCGACAGATTCTCCAAGATGGCCCACTTTATTCCCTATAACAAGACATTTGATGCTTCACAGGTTGCTCGTTTATTTTTGCAGGAGATTGTCAAGCTGCATGGAGTCCCTAAAACTATGACCTCAGATCGTGATGTGAAGTTTGTAAGTCACTTTTGGCGTGCTCTGTGGTGGCATATGGGAACCAAGTTGCAATTTAGCTCATCTCATCATCTCCAGACCGATGGGCAAACAGAAGTTGTCAACCGAAGCTTGGGGAATTTACTGCGAAGTCTGGTTGGTGATAATCTACGATAGTGGGACGTGGTGCTACCTCAGGCAGAGTTTGCTTATAACCGGTCACAGAACCGAACAATGGGCAAGAGTCATTTCGAGATAGTCTACGGGCGTAATCCAATTACTCCTCTAGATCTCGCACCTTTACCCTTAGTCAAGCAGTTCAGTTCTGACGCAGATGAACACGTAAAACGGATTAAAGAGCTGCATTCCGAAATTCATGATAGGATTACTAAGCAGAACATGAAGTACAAACAGAGAGTGGATATGCGACGGAAGAGAGTGGTCTATAAAGAGGGTGATCTCGTGTGGATTCACCTCAGAAAGGAACGATTCCCAGCTGACAGGTTTGGCAAATTACATCCTCGAGCTGATGGTCCATTCAAGGTTCTAGAGCGAATAAATGACAATGCGTATAAGATCGAGCTGCCGGGTAAGTACAATGTATTCGGGACTTTTAATGTAGCAGATTTATCGCCCTATCATACAGACGAAGAAGAAGAACTTCGAGAGCTTGCTGTTGGTGAAGATGAATTAGATTCGAGGATGAATCTTCTTTCTAGTGGGGGAGAATATGATGCACCGGGCTTTTGGCATTGATTTTGGGTATGGAATTTATGGCCAAATTCAACTAGTTGAAGCGAAACGGCGATTTGAATCAAACTCATCGCCCTTGGCGATGATCTACGATGAATTTTGGCGTTTCGAGATCCTTTAGAGGGTTTTTTTGAACTTTTATTATTTTAAGAGTTTTTCGTAATTTCAGAATTATTGTGTTAGTAACGCCTTATAAAATGGGTGTTTAGGGTTTCTAAGAGGTAGACTTGATATTATATTTTTCAGTAATTCAATTGAGCGAACGAATTGTTCCTCTTATTCAATTCATAATACTCTTTCAGCCAATTTACACACGTTTCCGGCATCACTTTAGGTTCACATTTATTTTTTTTATTGTACAGTCATATGGCCTTTATTATGTAATGAGCTTATGTCCCTTTATTATCAATTAATAAAATTTGGTTTTCTTCCTTTTATTTTTGAGTGTGCCATACCCAAAAAATAAGTATCGATTAGGCTTTTATTTTGAAGTGACCATGCTTTCGATTAATGGATAATGGGTTTAAATTTTAGAAAACTTAATTTGAGATAAATATTGAATAGACAAATTGATTATTACTATTATATTTCTAAGTATTGATTTAGAAAAAAAAAAAGCATTTGCACCTTGCTAAAATCGCGGTAAAATTTTGCTAAATACTGGTTTTGGCTTAACTTGTGGTCCTTTTTTTATTTTGTGACCTTCCTCTTGGTGTAGTAAATTCTTTTTGCATTTCAACACAGGGTGAGGATTATACTCAACTTACTAAGGACCCTCTTATGCATGGGGAATCTCAAAATTGGAATTGTCTAAAATGTGCGGCACTCCATGTATTCCATAAGGTTATGCCTACTTCATCCTTAAGTTAATATTCTCCTTGGCCTACATCCTCGGTGATCTGATAAGGTCCTTCCAAGACTTTATCAATCGTGTTAGCATTGAAGTTCCTCTTTAGGACCCACTAGCTCACCTCAAAGGTTCTAGCCCATCCAACTTTATTGTAAGTCTTGGTTATGGCCTTTTTATATTCTTCCTTCTTGACCTCCAAGGATTCTCTGAGTTCATTGATGTTGGATAAATCAAAGTCTATTAAGCCTTCATTTTGAAATTCTTCATGACGTTGCATTATTCAAATATCTAATGGAAGTATAGATTCTAGTGACGGGCATGATTTTCGGTTTTTAATCGAACCACACCGACCCAGACCGACTTGGACCAAATTAGTTAGTTTTTGGTCTTATTTAGATCGTACTATTTCAGTAAAAAAATATGAGCTATTTGGTTTCAGTTCGGTTTCGGTTCGGTTTCATTCTTGAAAAACCGAACCGACTCAAAAAACTGGTTCTAAATTTTAAAAAAAATTAAAAAAGTAATAAACATAACAAAAACCTAACCGCAATTTAGTTTCAAACAAACACACTGCCGAAAAAAAAAGAGTAACATCATCTTCAGATACTGGAATACTCAACATAAGGTAAGTGATCATCCTGTTTATTTTTCCGGTGAACGGTAATTTTTTTTTTTTGCGTTACGTTACTTAATATTGCCTAATAATTTTATTATTCTATCTTATAGATTCTGAAAACATCTTTGTTGCAAAAGTCATTGATTACTTGTGAGTAGCTATATTAATCTGAGGTAACAAAGCTTATTTTATTGAATTAATATCTATTGAGAAATGTAGCTGTTACAAATTTCTAAATATCACATGTGTGTCACAAAAGTTAAAGGCTATAATTATTCTTACCCAATACACCTAATATTATTTGATTTGATTAGTGAATACAAAATTAAAGATCACAAGAAATTATTTTAATTAGTTAATTATATTACTAGTAGTAATACAATCGAAAAGTTAGTGTGCGTTACTAAATTCTAAGATAATTTTAAATATATATACATACATATATATATATATATATATGTCACATGTTAATATCATAGAATCGTTGGTTACATGTTGACATCTTAAATCTTAAATCTTGAGGAATTTCATATTGTAGAATAATATAATGCCTAAAAAATTATGTAATTTTTATTCTTTTAGTAATTCTAATTTTATTTTTAATTGATTTTGATTCCAATTATTCATCACACATAAATATTATAAAAATGAAAATGAAAGGTTCCAATAAGAAAGAAAAATTAATCACCACCAAAATACAATTGTCACACTATAACCATCCATACACACCACAATATCATAACATGATTCTAACACATTTAAATTATCATACAACAATTCTATTAAGGACATTAGTATACTAATGAGATTAGAGATCTTCAAAATAGTTTAGAAATAACCCAAAATTATTTAGTAACCACCTAGGATCATCAATTAACCATTTTCAATTTAAGAACACAATACCCACTTATTCAAGATAGGGATTTTGACAAAATGGGCATTAGAGACATGATTGTAAATCTAGCAATTTAAAAACATTAATTGACACAGTTGAAATGTAAACATAATTCATTAGAACCATGTATATCAAAACCAAAATCACCATGGTAGAGACATTAAAGAAAAATTATTTAAACTCAATTGGAAGTTAGTTTAACAAGTTTAGGTATCAAAATCATCTTAAAAACAATCTAAATACATTAAGGAACAAAACCCACATAATCAATTTTATACCCATCAAGCGTAGAGATATTAAGGAAAAAATCAACCTAAAATAATTGGAAGTTTAAGCACATAATAACAATTCAAAATCAACCCAAAAACATTATAAATCATTCTAGAATCAAAATCTATACGTATTTTTAGATTTGAAAAGAGTAAAGAGAGGGAGATTTTTACCTTGAAAGATTTAGCCAAAAAACACCTTTAAAACACCAAGGCTTGGTAGCCAAACTTATTTTGGCAATGTAGAGGGGTAAATGAAGTGTATTTGGTGGTTGGGTGTTGAATTTGTGTTTAATGGTGGCTAGGGTTTCATAGTGGTGTAAAAAGGAAACATAAAAGATATAAGGAGAGTGTTTGAGAAGAAGGTGAATAGTTTCATGAAAGGGGTTTAGTAGGGTTTCATGAATAACTGTTAGGCTTAGGGTTGGATTGGGCTAAAATCAGGCCCAATCCAATTTCAAGTCTGTTCCCACCAAAATCCATCCTATTCATTTTCATAAATTTAATTCTATATTTTAAGTCAAATTCCACCTCCGATTTCAAAAATGAAAAATTTTCTATTCAATAGGGGTAAAATGGTAATTTTTACCAAAAAGGGACGTTTTGACCCAAAATCTATTTTTCTCATTTTTCAATTTACATATACTCTAAGCTTCCAAATGAATCAAGTTTTGCCCATAAAGATCAATTTTCGGTTTTAAACCCAATTATTAATGTTTAATTTTCAAATCAAATAAAGATTTTTGATCCTAGGCTTTTGTCTCAAAATAACTTTTCCTAATCTCATCATTGTCCTTAATATTATTCTCGATTTATTCCGTTATGGAATTTTCGAAATAAAACATATAAAAAATTCAAATTGGCATAAAATTTTGGGCCCAATTTGCGGACGTTACACTATCACTGGATTTGATCCAGGTTATCAGAGGTGTTGTTATTAGAAGATTGAATATCATAATAATGTAATTTCAAATGCTGATATGAAGAAGATTCGTCCTACTTGGTGACCAAGCTACCGGGAAATTCATCTTCTGAATAGACAACATCCCTTGAGACAAGAAAGTTTTAGACAGGTCCAACTTTATACGCTATCCTAATATCCTTAGTACTAGGTTGGTAGCCCATAAAGATCCCTACAATTGATCTTGGATTCAACTTGCCAAGCTTTTGGTGAACAAAAGATTTACAGCTAATAACCCTCAAATGATCTAGATAAGGTGATTTGTCATACCAAAATTCATAAGGAGTTTTGAAGCCTATAAAGGAGGATGGAGTCCTATTCTTAAGGTAAGTAGCATAACTAAGAGCTTCACCCTAGAATACCTTAGGAAGGTTAGCTTGGAAGAGCATACTCCCAATTTTCTCTAATAGAGTTTGATTTAATCTCTCAGCTACTCGGTTTTGCTGGGGAATGTACTTGACAGTGTGATGCCTAATGATAGATTCTCTCTACAGAGTCTATCAAACTGTTCATTAAAAAATTTCAGGCCATTATCAATTCGCAAACATTTTATTTTCTTCCCCTTTTCATTTTCAATCAATGTTTTCCAAGATTTAAATTTTTTAAAAACTTCAGCCTTTAATTTTAGTAATAAGGTCCAAAAAAATCTAGATAAATCATCAGTTATGGACAAAAATAAATGCAATTTCTAAAAGTTTTGGTCATTGAAGGACACTACAAATCATAATGTAGATATTCTAAAATACCTTTTGATTTGAAATTGGATTTTTCAAAATGGAACCTGATTTGTTTTGCAAAAACACACTTGTTACACATGGGAACCTCACTGGAGATATCCTTATCTATTAAACCTTGTTTATAAAGTTCTCTCAACCCATGATTACAAATATGACCAAGTCTTCTATGCCACAAAATGGTTTTATCTAGATTTGTACTAGGCTTGGTTTTTTGGTTGCTAAGGCTTTTAGTGTTTCACCTTCCAGGATATACAAATTTCCCACCAAATTACCTCTCATGACAACCTCTCTTGTATTGGCCCTAGTAACAGCTACAATGTTCCCTTTAAAGACACATTCTAGACTAGCATCTCTTAGAAAACTAGCAAACAGAAGGTTTCTTCTAAGTTCAGGAACCCACTTAACACCGCTAATGGAGGTTATGGTACCATTATACTGCTTAATGGCACAAAACCTAGATCCTCTATGCTATACCTATTATTAGAACTCATCAGTATAAAACATTCTCAATTTATTCTAAGATTAGCAAACTAACCTTTATTAAGAGACATATGGTGAGTACAACCTGAATCGATCACCCAAATATTCAAATCATTATTAGCAGACATCAAATTATGCAATTCAGTCACAGCAGTCAGACCTTAACAAAATTGATCAACAACAACAATAGAATCAGAAGATGCAATGAGTTTATTAATGCCATTTGCTTCATCTTTTTTTTTTTTTGAAAACAATCTTTAACAAGATGATTGGTCTTATTATAGTAATAGGATTTTCTATCAGATTTCTGTCCTGATTTTACCTTCCCATTACCCTTTTACTTACCACTGTTATCTTTATTCTAATTATTCTTTTGAAGTCTTTTCCCTTTCCCCTTAACCTTGTTGTTATTATTTTTAGGTTTTACAAACAGACCTTCATTTTCCTTTTTAATGATTTCTTCCCATATAGACCTAAAATGAAATGCATCCATTATGTCTTTAGTAGTAAGAGCTTGCTTATTAAAGGAGATAAATTCCCTCACCACACTGTGGGTTTCGGGTAAGGCATGCAGTAGGACCATAGCTAAGTACTCATCACCGAGTCTCTAAGCCTCATTACTCCTACTATTGAGGTCTTGTACTAGTCTCTTAAATGCTGCTAAATTCTCATTACCAGACTTATTAGGAGCAAACTTGAAATTAAATAATTTATGTAGGCTTATTATTCTATTGGGGATATCGGATTGAAGATAACTGGCTTCTAATGCTTTCCATAATGCATCAGTAGATTTAACATGAGCAACATTAGTTAAAACATCATCATAGAGATGCAACAATATAGTATGGTATGCACGCTTAACAATTCTTATTTTTTAGATTCAGTAATATCAGGAAGATAAGCTGAATCTATAGCCCCTTCAATTCCATGGTGAACCAAAACATAAAGCATTTTCTTTTGCCATAAAACAAAATCTTGAGAAGTATAAAAAATCTCTATATTTATAGAGTTTGAGTTAGGTTTTGAAGACATGATTTTATTTCAAGAAAGTTTAAAAATCAGAATTAGTTTTAAAAGAAGTACTGGAATTGAGAAGGGTTATTTAAGACTGATCAAGAACCTAACAGATGTATGTCAAGTTAATCCAAACAGACAATCACACAAGCAGATATACAACAACAGCAAGTATCAGTTCAATCAAGCAATCAAGATCAAACATAGCACACAGAATTACACAAGACAATAAGCCTCAAACAAGTTGTGTTGACGTACCAATGGATGTTCAGGACTTTCACAGGAATGATGCTTGTATCCCTTCAGCTAAGACAAATAAGCCAGAGTAACGCGCTATCGGTCGTTCGGGGCGTTAACAAGCTACAAAATCTGTAACCCTTCAGGCAAGACCCAAAGTCACCACAAAAACATAAGAATATCAAGTAATATCAAATAAAGACCATGCAAACAAACAAGAAATAGAAGAATTTAGGGTTTAGAGATTTCTCAAGCTTCTTAAGCTGCTCCGCAACAGAATCCTGAGTGATTTTAGGTTCTACTTTCCTCCACAATTTCCGATTTCTCTTAGAATTTCCTTCAGCCGCTTTTTCTTGCTTGTCCTCCAGTAGTCTAAGAGTCTTTGCTCAGTTCTACTCTTTAAGTCTAACAATAGATCTTTTAGGTACTTCTTATCTTTATAAGGCTTTTTCAGAGACAAAGGATGACAGAAAGAATCAACAAATAATTCCTAGACGCCTAAACAGACTAAGGTTTCAATTATTCACAAAGAACCTTCAAGTCTCTCTCAGATCTACAAAGATTTGAGCTAGCCTCTACAGATTCGCAAGACATAGGCTAAACTAGGGTTTTAAACCTAGATCTACAAAGATCTAATATAAAAACCACACCAATCATACAAGAAAACACAAACTTACTTGGAACCACGAAGAATGATCAGTTACAAGCACCCATATAGAGAACAAACACTATACATGTTCAATTTAACTCACAAATAACAGCTTTGATACCGGTTTGTGAATTAAACAACAAATCTACAGGTAATAAAGCAAACAAATAAGAATCACAACAATAATTTTGCGTGGTTCACAATAAAAGTAGCTAGTCCACGGAGACCTCAGACCAAGAGAGAGGAGCCGGTTGCACTATGAATCAGAGTGAAGTTATAAGTTATAGAGACTCTAATCAGCAGCAAACATCAGAAAGAATACAAGATTACAAACTCAAATCTGAAACCTTAGCAGACGGACGCGAGAGAAGACAACAACAAAAAATTCAGATTTTCTCTCTCCTCAAATGACCACATGCAAAAAAGAACATTATATAACTAGGGCATGAGTCACGTGAGTGATCTTAAAAGACGCAGATCCTAAATGGATCTAGGTCGGGTTTGAGTAAGTGAGAGCTCTAATCAACCAAGCCCACATCATATAGAAAAGCCGAACAACCTTACTAGATTAAGTATACAAGTAATGAAAATAAACCCATATACATTAATGTCATTTGGTGATAAATTACAACAAATACATACATAAATATTTTAATAATATATATATTTGTATTAGTGATATGATGTTTGACACTTAATACAAACGGTTACCTACAAAGAAATCGAAACCACTTATCAAAATATTCAAATATTTTCTACCCTAAAACACCTGGTGCACTTTGTTTTCGAGATATGAAGGCTTTCAATCAAGCCGTACTAGCTAAACAAGCATGTATCTTACTTTATTACTATTTATTTTATAATTAACTACATTATTATTTTTTAACTTATATTTATATTTGTAATAAATTTTAATATTTTTATGTCTAACAACTAATATAAAAACTAAAATTAATATCAAACGTTCAATCCAACCGCTAATTTAAAAGTTAATCTATGAATTAATTGAAAATATGATACTAAACATATTTTTGAAATTTATGCTCATTTTTTTTTTTGAAGAAACTTAATGTTGATTATTTTCCTTAAAAAGATATATTAATTATTTTTAAATTTTTTTTCCTTTTCTTACACCGTAGATTAGATACTTATAGTCCTTTAGATTTTTGGGCCATCAAAAGTTTTTAATATAATTATAGGCCCATTTTAAAAATTATACAAATATAAACTTTATGAAAGTTGGTTTTCATCCCATAGGCCTAATTTCCAATTTACCCATTTTTATTTTAAAAATTAATTAAAATGTATTTTTAATTTACTTTCAAGAAAATAAAATTAATATTTCCAAAAATACCCTTCAACCGGTTTTGGGATTTTTAGATCGATTTTTTACAGGTTGAACAGATCGATTCCAACAAGTTAAACTTCGACCTTCTTCTTCTCAAAAGTGAATCATCATTCTTCTTCTCCAACTTTGACTTAATCAATCGAATCCTCCATTTGCCTCTTCATTGTTGTCGATGAAATCGTTCATCTTCTTTTTCTACGACAGAAATTACATTGAAAGTCATTGATTCCGTCGAAAGCTTCACAGTTCTTCTTCTCCAACTGCGACCTAATCAACTGTTGGAGAGACATTTGCGGAATCCTTTCAACCTCTACTGCTAGGTCGTGACGAATCTGAGGTCCTGATCATTGTGGACTACTGCTAGGTCGTGAAGCTGCTGCTGTTGAGATAATATCAAAGGTAAGCTTTTGATAATCAATTTGATGCATTTTTTTTTGAAGTAGCAATAATTGTGGACTACTGCTGCTGTTATATTGAAACATTGGGTCTTGATTGTATAAATTGATGAGCTGCTGCTGTTGATTTTTGTTATGTGTAATTCTATATGTTGATTTGAATATTTAGTGCAATGGTTATTCATTTGGTGTTTGGTTTCAAATTGTTTAGGTGATAAGGATATTAGTTCATTGAGCTATGAACTAACATATGCATTAATAGACGCTAGCTATTATAGAAACATTGTGTACAGGTCTCAAATGTTACTTGGCTTAGACCTACCTTTTCTTTTTTTCCTTCAAACAATTAAAATTTTCTACTTGAAACATGAATCTTGTGCATGTAGAATGTAGTTCAGTGGGTCAGCTTTATGTAGGGTTGCTCAGTTTCTACATTTTTATATATTAGATATAAGTTGAGTATTTGATAATTGTTCGTAATTATTTTAAAGCTCTTTTGTGACCATTCTTCCAGGAACACCTTGATTGCCTTGTAGGCAAAGGTGCATTGATTTCCTGTCTTGTGCATTATCCCATGGAATCCATCTTAATGGAACACCTCAACCACCTAGAGGCATTCTTGAGAGTTTCCTTGCAAGTGAACAAACTGGATATAAAAAGGTGTTTATTGGTCAACATTAACAAAAAATTAGACTGGTTTTTTACTCCCTTTCTCATAATTTCTTCTTCTTGACTAATCGAACCTAAAACTCTCTAGTGTAGTTTCATTTCCTCCTCCAGACAATGTTCATCTCCTGCATCCATGAGTTTAATATAAATCCCCATCTTGATAATCAATTTGTGCATTTTTGTTTGTAGTAGCATTAAAATTGTAAATTGTGTATTGTTGGTGCTATTATATTTAAATATTGGGTTTTGATTATATAAATTAATGAGCTACTGCTGAAATTTATTTTTGTTGATTTTATATATTGATTGGAATGTTTTATTCAATGTTTTATTCATTTGATGTTTGGTTTGAAATTGTTTAGGTGATAAGAGCTATCGGTTCATGAAGCTGATCAAAGTGCAGCTATATGCCTCACATGGGCAGAGTGAAGGCAATAA
The DNA here is from genome assembly GCA_031304145.1 of Cardiospermum halicacabum. Classification (NCBI taxonomy): domain Eukaryota; kingdom Viridiplantae; phylum Streptophyta; class Magnoliopsida; order Sapindales; family Sapindaceae; genus Cardiospermum; species Cardiospermum halicacabum. Next base: position 20,952,423 of record CM062389.1, read on the forward strand.
ATAACCTCATTTGACTTCAAATGTCACAAGAAGAACCGTGATATCGTTTGACAATGTTTTGCTAAGACTTGATATTTTGTGCAAGCCACTTGATCATCTTATTTGTGGAATTGCTCATGTTTTGAGCTACCAAGGCATGAAGTAAATTTTTTACTTTTAGTGAATGTGAATTTTACATCACATTATGACTATTGGGGATGGATAATCGCCTCTTGGCTATCTCCCTGCCACTTTGGAGCAAACGTGATCATTGATCACAGACTCTGAGTAAGGATCATAGTCTGTGAGCACGGATCACAATGAGTCCAAATGCCTTATACGATCTCACTTAAGGAAATTAGAGGCATCAATTGACTTCAAAGGACATAATATGGACCTCATCGTTTGAGAATTTTTTAGGAGGACTTGATTTTATGCCTTATCGACTTTATCCTCATACTTGGGTAATTGCTCATGATTTGAGCTACCAAGGCATGAGGACAATTTTGGGCTTTTAGTAAATGTAAAATTGACTTCACATTACGGCCATTGGGGTTGGATAATCGTGTCTTAGCTGTCTCCCCAACTATTTTGGATCAATTGTGATCGTTGATCACAAATTATTAGTGAGGGTCATAGTCTGTCGCTGATCATAGCGTGTCCATATACCTCATACGGCCTTACTTAAGGTAATCAAGGCTATCAATTGACTTGAAAGGACATAATATGGACCTTGATATCATTTGATAATGTTTTGGTAGGACTTGATTTTGTGCCTTATCCACATGATCCTCTTACTTGTCTAATTTCTCATGTTTTGAGCTACTAAGGCATGAGGTCAATTTTAGACTATTAGTAAATATGAATTTGACATCACATTACAGCCATTGGGGTTGGATACTCGTGTCTTGACTGTCTCCCTAAATCTTTAGAGCAACTGTGATCGTTGATCATAAATGTGAGTGATGATCACATTCTATGAGTGCTGATCACAGTGTGTCCATATGCCTCATACGGTCTCACTTAAGGTAATCAGGGCTATCAATCGATTTGAAAGGACATAATATGGACCTTGATATCATTTGATAATGTTTTGGTAGGACTTAATTTTGTGCCTTATCCACTTGATACTCTTACTTGTCTAATTGCTCATATTTTGAACTACTAAGGCATGAGGTCAATTTTGGACTATTAGTAAATGTGAATTTGACATCACATTACAACCATTGGGGTTGGATAATCCTGTTTTGGCTGTCTCCCTGGCTCTTTGGAGCAACTGTGATCGTTGATCATAAATGTGAGTGAGTATCACATTCTATGAGCACTAATCACAGTGTGTCCATATGCCTCATACGGTCTCACTTAAGGTAATCAGGGCCATCAATCAACTTGAAAGGACATAATATGGACCTTGACATCGTTTGATAATATTTTTGTAGGACTTAATTTTGTGTCTAATCCACTTGATCCTCTTACTTGTCTAATTGCTCATGTTTGAGCTAGTAAGGCATGAGTTTAATTTTGGACCATTAGTAAATGTGAATTTGACTTCACATTATAGGCATTGAGGTTGGATAATTGTGTCTCGGCTGTCTCCTAGACTCTTTGGAGCAACTTTGATCGTTGATCACAGACTATGAGCGAGGGTCACAATTTGTGAGCACTGATCACAGATGCTCCAAAAAGCCTCATACGGCCGCACTTAAGGCAATCCGGGACCTTAGTCAACTTAAAGCTACCTAGTTAGAGCAACTGTGATGTTAGATCACATAATTTTAGTAAGGTTCACATTCTGTTCACAAAATATGAATGTAGATCACAAATCATTTATACTAATTAATTCTGTAGCACAGCCAATCCAAAAGCATCCTTAAAGTGTACAAAACATAATAATGAACATCATCCACACATATCCAAAACTAGTGCTTATAAATACCCATAATTTTTCCTAAAGTAAGACCATGCATAAAAGTTTAAACAGTACAATCACGCTTAGAATCTTGGAGGTTCAGTCGTAGAAGTTTTGAACACAAAGCTTGCAATGTACTCCGGAATGATCTTTGACCACCTCTTGTCTTTGCTGATAGACTATGCAATGCGTCTTATATAAATATCTCATAGCAGGTTAGAATCACGCTTAGAATCTTGGAGGTTCAGTCCTATTATGTTACAAACATAAGGACCACAAGAATGGCTGCAGAAGATGAAACTTAAGCATATTAGATTGAAATTATTTTATCCACAAAAACTATGTAAAATAAATAAAAATTTACAAATCACTCTGCAGAGAATAGACTCCACAGTTGTAACATGGACTCTCCATGGCTTTGCTGATCGCTCTTATACATGGTCAAATAATTTGATACATGGGCACACTCGTAGAATTTCCTAAATAGACTACTCATAAATAAACCTTCCAGTTTCTTCTCTTTACTCGCTAGTTCCTTGATACTATGGAAGACCTTGAATGAGGCAGTGTTGTTGACATGTTGTTTATCAATCGACTCTGACCATCTCCTTATATAAACTATTACTGCAAAATTGAAATAATATAACTCGTATAAGATTCACATTTGATAAGAGGGCTTATTTAAGACCAAGACATTCAGATTGAAGCAAATCATAACTCATAGCAGACTGTGAACAGAGAACGCAGACCTGTGAATTATATTCACATTTTGTGAATTACGTTCGTAAACTATGAATATAGTTCACAAAATTATGCAAACAATGTAAAAACAGTTCACATACATAAGCAAACACTATGAATCTTATACACAAATATGTTGATAGTAAACAATTCATAAACAATCGTATTACACCGAGTCAAAATTTTCACTTCAAAACAAACCATAGCTCACAATTCTAAATGAATCACACTTAACAATCACAAAAAATGATTCTCACATAGTTTTCAAACAAAACTCTAGAAATTCACAGCAATTACAGTACACAAATCACAGTAGATATTGGCAGTTCTTAGGTCACAATTCACAGATCACAGTTCAATAATAAGCACCATCCATTCTGTTAACTATATAACCTAGGCTTAGCATGCTAACAACAAAATGAAAATTGTGAATAGTATTAACAAGAATGTGAACTTTGAATACAAATGTCATTAACATCAACAACCAAAATGCAAAAAAAAAAAAAAAAAAAACCTAACCCTAACCCTAACTAAGACTATTTATAGAATAAATAAAGCAAAACTTGTACAATGAATACATGTACAACAACAACACATGCAATATCAATCAAATACACACCACTAAAATAAATACAAAACTAACAACGAACTCACCTGAGACACCATTACAACCTTCAACAACTCTTAACCGACTGTGTTCGAACTGTTAAAAAAAAAAAAAAAAAAAAAAAAAAGAAGAACAGTTAAGAGGAAACAATGACCAAATGTGACCGGCATTGAACAAATGCGACAAAATGTACGACATATTGGACAAAATCGAAACTCACCTTCGACGGTGACGTGACCTCGACGAAGTAGTGACTGCACTTTAAACACAAGCGTCAATTTCGACAAACAGTGAAAAAGTGTCGAAAGTGCAGAAGAAGTCGATGAAATTTGGAGTCTGTGAGATGTGGGTTTTATTTTGCTTTTTAATTTGAAACGGTGAAGAAGAAACCAGAAGTGTAAGTGTGGTTTTGATTTTGAATTGAGACTGAAGTGGTGGTCGTGCAGGCTTGTGTAATTGGGTGAATGAGGCACCTGGAGAGCATCCGCTAATATTTTATTTTGGAATGTTAATTTCATAAGAGTGGCATTAGGGTAATTTCAACCTTTTATTATATTTGTTTTTTAGTTTTAAAACACATAATGACATTTTTTTAATAAAATTAAATTAAAGAATAAAATTGGAAGTTAGGCCTATGAGATAAAAACAAACTTTTATAAAATTATAATTTTGTTTAAAATTCAAACCAAACCTACTATTATATTTTAAACTTTTTATGTCCCATTTGGGAGAATTTTCACAAGATTATTTGTACACCATAACAGCAGCATTTATGGCAGTATAGCTGGTAAACGTGCCAACCCAGTCCAGCCCGGCCCGGCTCGCCACAAGTTGCGGGTTAAACGGGTTAGCCCGCACGAGTTATTTTATGATACAGACTGATTTTTGACTAATCCTAACCTGGTCCACGCGGGTTGTGAGTTAAACGGGCTAGTCCATGTGCCATTATTTATTTTTTTAAAAAGTTCAAAATTAAAATAAATATATATTATGTAATAAATAATTTAATATTACCACTATTTAAATTCATTTCTAACATTAAATTAAAGTTTAATGATTCAATTTTATTATTTTGATAATTCATAATTAAATAAATAACTTTATATTTAATATTTAAATGGTATAAATTATAGCATGAAAAAAATATTAAATAAAAATTTATATATACAAAAATAATTTTTAATATTATAGAACTAAGTGAAAATTCGCAAAATTAGACTTTATCAACTTTTTTATTTTAGTTTTAGACCAACCCTAAAATTTTTTCACTTTTAAACTTTTTTATAAAAAAATTTACAAAAATAAACTTTTCAAATTTTTTTTTTTGCAAAAAATGAACTTCCCAGTATGTACTACCGGGAAGCAGGCAAAATTTTGTCAACTTCCCGGTGTGTAATATCAGGAAATGATTTTTGATTTCCTGGTATTACATACCAGGAAACTGACTTTGATTTTTGCCTGTTTCCTGGTGTGTTATACCAGGAAATGATATCATTTCCTGGTATAACACACCAGGAAACAGGCAAAAATCAAAGTCAGTTTCTTGGTTGGTGTGTAATACCAGGAAATGATTTTTTACTTCCCGGTATTACACACCAGGAAACGAAACTTCAATTTTGCCTATTTTTCGGTATCTAATACCGGGAAACTGCTGTGTATATTTTTTTTAATATTGAAGGGTAAGATGGTCATTTTGGTCTACTTTTGCAAAAAAAGTTTAGTTTTGTAAAAATTTTAATGTTGGTCTAAAAATATAATTTTTTAATAAAAAGTTCAAAAGTGCAAATAACCCTAGAACTAATTGTACAAAAAATAAATATTTTTTTAATAGGACGGGTTAGCCCGCTAACCAGTAGGCTATGCGGACCAACCCTCACAAACCCACAAATTAAACCGTCTGAGTTAAGCAACTTTATTTTCATGGCGGGCCAAAACTCCATTGATCCTAACTCGATTTATATACGGGTTAAACGGGTCAGCCCGCGGGCCGACAACCCATTTACCAGCTCTAGTTTGACAGTTCTGGCCTGAGCCCATTAGGTTTGCTCGTGGGCCCTTCCACATATTAAATGGGAATTGAATATTTTGGTTGTTGGGCCGCTGGATTGTCCTCTTGTGATTACTTGGCCCAACTACTATTTAATTAGGTCATTCTTAAATTTTTAATTAAATCTAAATCTAAAATAAATTTGAATATATAAATACAGTCAATTTAAATATAAAATAAATATTAAATTAAATCTCAATATAATAAATACAATATAATTTAAATATAAAATTAATATCAAATTAAATCTAAATCCAAAATAAATTTGACTATAATTATTCTCAATTATGATGAATCCAGTATAAATTGATGGTAGAAGAACTCATTCTCATTATCATTTCATAATGGCTGGGTTCCTGCTCCCGGAAGATATAATGTCCGACATACTATGCCGACTTTCGGTAAAAACTCTACTTCGTTACAGGTGTGTCTCTAAAGAATTTCATTCTTTCATTGATGGTCAAAATTTTATCAATCGTCATATTCAATATCAGACTAAAAAGTATGGACAAATGATATTTGAATGCGTCAGTGGTGACAGGTTAGTGTTCTTAGACTTGGATTTATTAGATAATTATGTCATGGTAAATTTTCATAATCAATTTAATTTAGAAGAGAATCATAATATTAGCCAAGAGCAAAAAGTTATAGAGGAGAATAGATTTGACTCGGAAGGTGATACCTATGCCACTGAAAATAGGTTTGATTCGGGAGGTGACGTCAATCAAGAGCTCTCTATCAAGAATAAGAAGAAAAAAAAGAAGAATAGGAATAACAATATGGTTGGTTCAGAAGGTGATAACTATGTGAATCAAGAGCAGCCACAAAAGAAGCCAAAACGTCCATACTCCTTCCGCGTGATTGGTTCATGTAATGGATTGCTTGCTGTGCGTGGCGTTGATCCTGACCTACACCTACTTGATATCATCGTGTGGAACATGTCAATGAAAAAGCACAAGACTTTGCCCAAATGTGATCTTATGGAAGATCTTGTGACTTTTAACAAGGGTGGTTTTGGTTATGATTCTACTACTGATGATTACAAGTTAGTTTTGATACATTCATATAACGGTGATGTCGTCCTTTATAGCTCAAAAGCTAAATGTTGGAGGAGGATTGAGAATTCCCTTTATAGTTTCCGTGTATATGGTAATGGAAGCTTTGTTGGGGATACTTTGAACTGGTGGGTGTACTCATCAATAGATGGTAGGCAGCATTTGGTTGGGTTTACTCTCAAGGATGAGTTGTTTTTTGAGTTGCCAACTCCTCCTGATGAGATTCCAGTATTCACCTCCTTAATCACATTGATGGATTTTAATGGTTGTTTGAGTATTTCATATGGTTATGGGTTGGATTATGATAGACCGTGGCTCGGCGTGTATGAAATGTGGATCATGGAACAATATGGGACAAAGGATTCTTGGATAAAATTGTATTCTATTTCTACCGCACATGAATTTTTCCGCTGCATAAAAGATATTGCTACGTCTTTCACCTTTGTGCATTCAGAAAATGGAGATAATATTTTTATGTTTGGGAAGCAGGGATTAATAATGAGATATGACATCAAAGAGCAACAATGGAATTGCTTTCAGATCGATATTTTTCCAATACAATCTTTTAGTAATCTCAAAATTTATAAAGAGTCTCTTGTTTCACCTGACTGATTGATTTAATATTTACCTAGAGAGATAAATTAGAACATCAGGTTAGATTCAAACTATTTTGTAATGGTATTATTTGTTTTATTTTATTTTTATTAATTTTCTTTATAAAATTTGTGAACAATTTAATTTTAGTGTCAATAGTTTCTACTTTCCAAAAGTAGGAGAATATTATACAAAAATAATATTTGAAAATGAATGGTGTGTCCGGTTTATAGTTTGAATCGGAATGCTTGGAGGATCGAGTGTCCCTGTGAATTCTATTTAAGTCCACTGGCAGCTGATGTTGTAGGCACACTTGATTAAGTTTGATCTGAAGTACCTGTGATTGTTCAAAAGAAATGACTTGATTTGGATGGTAATAAGATTCTTTATCTCTCAAAATAATGAGATTGTAGTTACATAGATGCTCGCGAGCTTTGGCGCTGAGTTTATTTTTCTACAATAAACATATATGAGTTTTATTTGATGTGGCGGGGTATAATTGTAATTTAGAATTATCATATGCCCATCATTCTCATCATCATTCATCATCATCTTTTTAATATTATTATTACTTATTTAATATTATTTTTCATTTTTATTTATAATTGTTCTTTTTATTATTTATTGAATTTTTACTAGTTTTTATTATTTATTCACTATTATTATTATTATTATTATTATTATTATTTACTAAATTTTATTATTGATTGACATTTTTACTACTCTTTTTATTATTTATTCACTATTAATATTTTTTATTTTACTATTCTTATTATTTCTTGATATTTTTTTACAATTCTTTTAATTATTATTCACTATTCTTATTTTTTTAAATTGTTTTTTACTAATTTTATTATTTATTTACTATTTAATAGAAAAAATATATAACAATAATTGATTTATGATGGATGTAGTATTTTTATAAAATTATTAATGAATTAATTTAAAAACAAAATTATTAAAATTATAGAATTATATTAATATTATCATTTAATATAATATTAAAATTATTTTAATCAGTAATAATGAAATTTTCAATAAATTGAACCAATTTTATCCTCAATTTTAATAAATTGTAAAATTTTTCCATCTATCCAAAAGAAATATAAATTACTTATGGTTTTTATGAATTTTAAAAATTTATCAAATAGATAAATTTCCATTAACAATTTTTGTCCATTCAAATTCATTGTCCAACTCAAAATTAACATTTATTCGAAGAAAAATATTATATTTAAAAAATTGTGTTTTATCTTAGTAAATTATTAATATATAATTTTATAGATTGCTATAAAATTAATTAATTAATCATTAAAAAAATGAGTATCATGAAAAATTGATTGTACTTATTTTTGTTAAATAAATAATAAAAGTAATATTGAAAAAAAGAAATCGTAAATAATTGAAAAATAGTAAATAAATAATTGAAAATAGTAAATAAATAAAATAATAAAAATAATGAACAAATTATAAAAAGAATTATTAAAAATATCAATAAATACTAAAAAGTTATTTAAGAATGGACACCAATTAATAAAAAGTACTATTGTGAGGGGAAAAAAAACAAATGAATCTTTATTTAAAATATTATTTATTGTTTAAATATAAAAAATTACAATTTAACTGACATTAGGGTAATAATAAATATAATAATAAATAAAATGATGAAAATAATTTAATTGTATTTTTTTTAAAAAATTTTTTAATATACTTTTATTATTATTAAATTATAAAAATGACAAATCAAGTACAATTTAATGATTGAAAAATTATTAAACGATATTATTAATTGGGTAAAAACTACCTTATATCCACTAGATAAACAACAAGGGTTGACATGGCAGTTGTGAGGAGGGTAATATAGTCTTTACACAAAATGGTAGGGCAGCTAACGGAGTCAACATGTTGACTTGACGCCGTTAACCCTTTCAGCAACATTTTTCAAAACTCAGGTATGTTTTGTGTGAAAAAAAATGAAATCTCGTTTCAGGTGTAATTATGTCAAACCTCACTGACCCTTTGTGTAATTTACCCAATATTTGGGTTAATTCTATGGTGGTTGCCTATTACGGGTGCTTGTACGCTGTGTCCCTCTAAAATGAAGTCATGTGTATAAGTTATTTATATTTAATTTTACATTTTCAATGCCACTAATTTAAACTAATGATGACACATTCCTTTTTTTTTTTAATATTTTATTCTATCACACCATTTCCTCTCTCTACCCTTTTAATTTAAACTAACAATGACATATTCTCTCTTTTACTATTTTATTCTTTCTCACACCATCTCCCTTCTCTCTCTCCCAAGTTTAAAATAAACCTATTATAAAAATGGAAATGAGTCAAATTCAATATGTATTGGCCTTCCCAAATTTCACTTATTTATTTGCAAGTTTAAAAAAAAAAAAAAAAAAAAAAAAAAAACTTTAACTCGACTTAAAATTTTTATTTCATGTGAAGTTATAAATAAATAAAAACTTTAATTAAAAATTTTGAATGAGACAAATCAATATGTGTCGGGCTTCCCATGTTCCACAAATTCATTTGCAAGTTTTTTTTTTTTAAAAAAAATAACTTTAACTCGACTTAAAATTTTTATTTCATGAGAAGGTAAAAAAAAAAGTTTTAAAAAACAGAACTTAATTAAAAATCTTGAAGAGAGATTTCATAATTTATTTTAAATAGGGATAATGCATATTTAGACTCCTAAAGTTGACATAAATTTTCAAGTAAATCCTTAAACTTTTCGAAATTTCAATTAGACCTTCTAACTTGCATAAAGCGTTTAAGTTAAAACTCTTAAACAATTTGAAATTTCAACTGCGCCCTCAAAATTTTTATACAATTGGATTCTTATAAAACCAATGTTGAGGAATTCGCTATTCGGTGATTGTTCGGTGTCATAAGGAATAGTGAGTACTCGACTATTCGGGGAGTTCTCGAATCTTACTCGACAACTAATTGTAAATTTACTTATTGTTGATCAAATGAGATAAACAAAATAAAAAGTATTTTTAACGTTTAATAAATTATATAATGATAAAATAATCTTTATTTCAAGTAATTTTTCATAAAAATAAACACAAACATCATAATATAAATAATATAGTATGATATGATATTATATAATATAATATAAAGCAACTAAAAATGCATTTAAACTAAATAAACTTAGAAATAAGTGTTAGACATTCCAAACAACTGAGGTGAGTAAATAAAATCAAATAATGTGCAAATATATTAATTGGGCGAGTAAATTCGAGTTGAGGCGAATAAATCCGAATTTGTCTGAGTAATCTGAGTTAGGACTAGTAATCCGAGTAGTCGAGAGGATCGAGTTGACCAAGATTCCCGAGTAGGACTAAGTAGTCGCCGAGTACTCCCGTACCAATTTTTTATACCGATTTTGTTGTAATCAGATCGGTGAGGCATCAAGCAACAATTGCTCGAAGAGTGCTAGGCCGAGTTTTTTTAAAAAATTGCCAAAATAGAATATTTTTTTATTATTATTTTACCGCTAACATTTCAAAATTTATTTTAAAAGAAAGAATTCATATGGTAAGTTTTTTATGACGAGATTATAAGAATTCATATGGTAAGTTTTTTATGACGAGATTATTCATGTTTAAAAATGGTGAAAATACCAAATACCTCTAATGTAATACGTTTAAGAAAAAAATGTTAAGATAAACCTCCTAACATAATTTTTTCTACAATTTACTACCAATATTTGAAAATTACCTATTTTACCTCTCTTGTTAACTTTTAGTGAGAAATTATTAAAATTTTGCTAAAAGATTAAAGTTAGGAGACTAAGACCGACAATAGTCTCTTGAAAGAGATGTGTTTAATTATTTAAATATTAGCTTAAACCTTTATTTTATTTTTATAATATTTTTATTTATTTAAAATTATCAAACTAACTCTATAGTCAAAGTGGTAAATATTTAAAATCATGGTGAGTAAAAATTTGAGATCATACAATACCGATTCGAAACAACATATTTGGAGACAAAATTTCAAGACATACCTATGTCTATAATTTAACTTTAACTTTATAGTCAAATTGGTAATGGTAATAATTTAAGTATTCTGGTTTATTTGTTATTTTTTAGAAAATTATTTTGTCTAGTTACTACCTCAGTTGTAAAATATTTATCGCCTTTTCTATTTCACACAAATTAAAAAATAATTAAATACATGAACCTGTCATTATAAAAATATTTTTAATCTTTAATACTTAGTCTAATCGACATATTAATTATAAGGGCAAATAATAAAATATATTGAAAAAATTTTGTTGATAAACTAAAATGACAGATATTATTAAGCAAAATAAATTTTAAAAAGCGACAATTATTTTAGAAAAGAGAGTTTTTTTTTTCTTTTAATATGTTTAATATATGCATTATTCCATCTATTTACATAAATTATAATAAATAATTCAATTACAACTCATATTTACATACAGTTACCATCATTTAGAATTTAAAATTAATTTCTAAACATAAATTTTTTCATTTAATAAAATTTAAAAGTATCAAACTCTAATAATATTTTTAAAGAATCTTGATGTGTTTACCATTTTTTATTTTAATTTTATGTGATACATAATATATTAATCAACTATGAAAAAGTAACAAATTATCAAATAATGTAATCTATTATTTTACAAACAATAAGTGTAGATAAGATCTTTTTAATAATTTTTATATAAATAAAAAGACAAAAATTTGTATAATATTTATGGAAATGAGTAATTCATCTTATTTTATAAAATTTGATAATAATAATTTATTTAATTTTAAATAAAAATAATAACAATAATTAAAAAGGGAAGAAAGAGAAGATGGTTTGAGAAAAGATAAGATATTAAAAGAAAAAATGTACCACCATTACCATCATAGTAATTTATCTGTCCGAAAGGGATGCATCCCTTCAGCAAGTATATCTCAATAAATCGCTGTCCCGTTCGAGCAATGGTTTCATTTCTCAGAGCTGGATCTGGTGTGGCACAGCAACATTCAAGCTCAATCGAAATAGGCTCTTTACTCTCCCCCTTGCCAAAGAACACAAAACTCTCTCTCACTGGCTATCTCTACAAAATCACTTTCAGTCTTCTTGATGAGAAAATAGGGATAGACACTGGTTTCAGCTACAAACATGCATGGAAGCAATTCCTCAATACCTTCTGAGTAAGAATATCCTCTACTCATACCATCTTTAAGTCTAGTAGAAAAGCAACAATTACTACAAGTACATTTAATTCATCATTTTGAGTACACCATTATATTCATAGTCTCTCAATCAATTTTATTTCTTAAAACTTATATTATACATAATAATCATATAAAATTCCATGAAGGAAAAATTTAATACATAAAGTATATTTAATTGATTTTTAAGATGAATTTAGAGATTCTAGACAATTTTAATTGTCTTAAACGTCAAATTTTTTTAATCTTACAACTTAAATATCATAATTAGAAGAACTTTACATTCATTTTAAAGTTTGATTTCTTGAAGCTAATCGGTCATTCTACCAACTTGTAAGATGTAAACCTCAAATTAAACAATATTTATTAATTAATATATTAAGAATAGGAAAGAAAGATAATCTTTCTCTTTTCTCTTGTATTTTACTTGTGAATGAAAAATTAAAGCAACAGCATACAGATTAATTCGAATTAATAAGCTAAAATGTCTCCAGAGAAGGAAAAAATAGGATAAGTCCCGCAGAAAGAAATCAGATCAAAGGAGATTTATTATTTTGAGTATTGGGGCTGATTGTGAGTTGTATGAGATTCACCTGTTGAAATATTAACACCTCTTTGCGAGAGCTCGTAACGAAGCATATCTGCATTCTTGAATTGCAGACCTATCATGCCGACCTCCTCTGCTGCTTCTGTGTTTTTAAGCCTGAAGTTACTCATGTCAATGGTAATCAGTCAAAGCTCTAATCACGATAATCAAAGGAAAATAATGCTTTCTTTTACACTAAACCACAGAGTTTAGGAAACTCTGACAATGCAAATCAGAGTAATACTTTCATCCACAAAGATACAGTCTGCTGGTTTGACTTTAAGATGACTTACATCCTCCAAATAAAAATCAGGGTCAGGTTTCCTTTTGCCTGAAATAAAATAGAGACTTGTTCAATTTCCAGGGAACCAAGACTGATATTATTTGCAAACAGCAGACACACTAGCACACATCCAAATGGAAATTCACTGTTAGTTTAGAAAACACAAAATTTGTTTGATTATCATCTGGATTCATTTGTTCATTGTATGAGTACAAGACAACTATTAATTGAAAAGGTTAAAGCTTAAACGTTAATTGTTAGGACAACTTTGATCATCACCTGGATTCATTTGTTCATTGTATGATACAAGACAAGTAGTAACTAAAAGGGTTAAAGCTTAAACATTAATTGTTAGGACAACAAGAATGCATACAATTGGTCTCTTTTCCGATTCAAACTTCAGAACTCACCGGGAAGAGTATACAATAGGGTTAATGTGAAACCCCAAAGCCAACGGCGCACAGAACAACCTATAGCATTCAGTGCCTTAAATGCACTTAAATCAACAAACTATGCAACAGCTATTTTCAATTATAGAAATTATGAAACTTTGTTATTAATGAGATAATAAATGGTTTTAGCACTGAGAAGAAGATATAAACCACGACTGCATACTCAAATTGAAAGAACCAATTTAAACAACAGGTGTAGAAGAAAGTGCTTCAGCAGATTAGCAAGAGAATCAAACCTACCAATATTGCATGAGCAAAATGTCCAGGACAGGTAATTCGAAATCTTCACTTGTCTTCAATCATTTTATACCTACACAACAAATTTCAGGGAACAATGAGTAATTTTGTTGCTAAAGGTTCTTTACATAAAACAGAAGTACCCAGCAATATTCAGATTCAAACCAAAACATTAAACAGCCAAATCCGATGATGTTGATAATACTTAGATACGAATTGCTCCATTGTTTTGTTGAGGATCTCAGGTTTGATGCAGTAATAAATAAAAAAGACATAAACTCGTAAAATAAATCAAAACCTTCCACTCTAGTTGTATTAAATGACAAACTACGTATCATTCTTTTAGCTACAGTAAAGACTAAGAGAGCATCAACAATTTTTTCAAGAAGCCCATAATCATGAACTATGGCTATGTTTTGGGTTGCTTCTAATGGTTAAATAATCACTCTTGAGGAGTGATATATCTATTATATCCCTCCTCTATCCTAAATTTACTTACATACATTAATACTAATTTTGTAGTTCCTTATGAGAATAGGGATAAGATGGACATTTCACCACCGCATAAGTAATTATTTGATAGTTAATTCCACTATAATATAATTATTTAATTGAAAAGTAATGTTATCCAGGATTTGGTGAATTCAAAACTGGAGCACTTGCTGAACTCAATAATATGTGTGGGATATGGCGAACTAATAGAATACAGGCATGTGGCAATATGCAAATAAAAGGTCTGTGACCCTAATCTGGGACTAAGGTTAACACAAATACTCAGCCACAGAACATTGACATGAAGATCTCAACTAAAGAGAACATTATCTCTCCCTGGTAGAAAAACACTTTTAGTCTTCTTGATGAGAATAGAACAACAATGACGAAATAGTGATAGACTGGTTTCAGCTTACCAGATGGGGTAGTTGGTAAAAGCATGCATCTCGTAGTTCTTTGATTTTAACTCTTGAAGCAATTCCTTAATACCTTCTAAGTAAGAATATCCTCTCATCATACAATCTTTAAGTCCAGTGGAAATATTACAAAGATGGTAACTTTAGAAAAGCAAAAACTACAAGTGCAACATAAGGTAATTAGTACATCATTTTTGAGGAACACAAATTCGAAAGCATACCCAACTCATGAAATTTTTAATAAATCATCACATTAGTATGATGATTATCTTTCAATAGTATAACTTAACCACTATGGCAGAGTAAATAGTGCTGAAGAAAATGTTATATGATGAGCATAAGTCACTCTCATGATAACATGAAGAATGAGGAGCCAACAAGGCATATTATAATCAACTCTCACTTACAGGAATGCAGAAGATCCAAAAGTAATGAAGTACAGAAGCAAGTTCATATATTAGAAGTGGAACTAAAGAAGCTATTTAATATTAAGGCATAAAAATAGAAGAACCCAAAATGGCTAGGAGTTTGTGAATTGGCGATAATTCCATTTTAAGTAAAGGACGTTCAGAACAGACCAATTTTCATTAATCTGATACGTGACACTTACAAAAGACTTGCACTAGATTAGCACTCACTTATTCCACAACAAATCCATGCTGCAGAAAAATTATAAGCAAGTCAAACCTACTGGAAATAACACATATAATTCTAATGTCGAAATCACAAACGTGACTAATGAAAAAAAAAAAAAAAACTGCTTTTATCATGTAACAGAATGAACATTAATACAAAGTTGTAATACAAAACATAAAATGCTTCAGCTTTGAATGTGCAAATTTAAATCATATATATAGCTGTAGATATCAAATCATTATGGAGTGTAGCTCAGCAACATTTTGGCGGCCAACAGTTATTATCTCTTTCCCTTGTGACTGACAACTATAAGATAAAGCTAATAGAAAATTAAAACCAACCTTTCATATCTAAAGTCCTTCCATCTTTAAAAAATTTTCTAGCTAGCTCCAGCTGGAAGAAGACAAGATAAATTTGTAACACATACAATATCACCGAAAATAGAAAAAGAAGACTGAAACAGCAATTTAAAAGATAAAGCTCGACAGCATAGAGGTGCAAGAAAACCAGAACTACAATATTCTTCTACATCGAATGTTGTAAGACCTAAGATACTATAGTAATGGATTCAGTTGAAGAAAAAGCTGATGTTATGAAACGTGTAAAACTAGTACCCTATAAAGATGTAACAAAACCCATAAGTTCTATTAAATGATTATAGATCCTTTTGGCACACGACTCAGTTTCTAGAAAGGTTCATGACTGCTGGCAAGGAATCAAATGCCTTTTGTTAGGCCTTGAGCTGCGGGTTTGTATTGCTTTGAGTTGTTACCTGCTGTTAAAGTAATTGTCTTTCTAATCTTAAATTTATATATATTAAAAAAAAAAAAAAGAAAAAAAAGAGAGATTAATAAAATATTATGGAGGCAGTTCTGATGTTTAATTTTGCTGATACCAAAGTATCTTTTTTGCAAGACCTTAGGAAAAGTTATTGTAAAAATTCTAACTTTGAGTATACCTCATCAATAATCCCCTTTTCGAACTCAAGCCAGGCAGTTGGGTGCTTGCATTCTATTAATTCCTTCGTGGACATTCTGAGCATAAAATTTCATTATAAAAACTTTTCTTAGTTTATCAGTTTTTTCAAAGACATATTGAGTATAAATCTTCATATTACTAGTCCTCTAAATAATAACCAGAATAAACCAAAAACCTACAAGGTTCACCAAACACTAAATTGAGATCAGCTTCACAAAAGAGAATTTTAATTCCCAAACAGCTATTCTAAATATGGCTACAGAATCATCTACAACATTGCTTTAATCACTCTCCTAAATATTGCTACAGAACCATTCATAACACAAGCCCATGTCAGTTAGAAGAGCAAATAGCCATACATCAAACTATACAATATGAAATTTTACTTTCTCCTGCTGACGAATTGAGTTAGCAACAAACAGATTTAGCTAATGATAGGAAAAAAACAGAATCAGTAATAAATTGATAAAGCTGTTCTAACTTAAGATTCACTGCATAAACAATCTGATCAACCATCTATATCATGCAAACAAAAGCCAGAGCTGCAACAGCTAAGTTAGAAATATTTCTCTGCCTCTAACACAGTGATCATCTTCTCTATCCTATTACAAGTAGTATGTTTGTCTTACATAATAAAAGCAGCACATATGAAGAGAAAAATTGCATTTACACAACAATAAATCAATTCAAAGCTAAAGCTTCAGTATTCAAATTGAACATAATTTATAAATTGACATTCTAATACATTTCAATAAGCAAAAGCTAAGAAAATTGACAGCCTGTGGATGTAAAATTTTCAAATATAAAACTATACACAGAATCAGGTTTTCAAGCTTTAACAAAGATCACATCCACACAAAGCACTTCAAAATCAAACACCCAAACTCAAACTTCCTCACTTGGTACCCAATCATCTAATGTAAACAACGCATCCCAGATGAACAAACAAAGAATAGCACAAATTGTGAAAGTACTGACAAACAAAAGAATCAAATTCAAAAACTCATTCAAATGTGTATAGCTTACCCGAAGAAGGCAGGGACGTCTTGGTAAAAAGGGTCCCGGACGATGGTGTCCATGATGTCAAAAAGCAGGATTGGGAGCTTCCTTGAGACGACAAGAGGGGTCTTCTTGGGGTCTGAGTTTGGACTCGCAGACATTTTTGCAAAAGATGGTCGGAAGGATCTTGGAGGGACTGAGATCGTAGTAACGGGAGAGATCTTGAGTGAGACACACAGAGCCATTCGATATCAATTACAACCGGAAAATTCGCTTCAATTGGAAAATGGACATTTAAAACCATCTCCAATGTAACATCATAAATAGAGGGGCTGATTTGTTTGAAAAAAAAAAAAAAAAAAATAGTCAATAATAGTTATTCTCTATTTGCATTTCCCTAATTTATAATTTATTAGAATTAAGGTTCTATTTCCTTTTTAATTTATAATTTAAATAGGAATATAGTAATTACAATTTTAAAATATTAAAAATGCTGATTGACACCGTCAACTAGAACGTGGAAAATAGATACTCTACTTCACATCCTCTATTAATTTTTTCTGCCACGTCAGCACCACATTGTAAATTCACATTGCCATTGAAGTGGATTTTTTAAATAAAAAATCCAGAATGTCCACGTGGGCGTGGAAATCAATAAATTCACATTCTACTGGAGATACTCTAAAAACCAACCTCCCCTTCTGACTTTTCACATGAAAGAACATGGTAAATAATGAACATGTGGATTTCCATCCGCTATCGAAATTTTTATGATTGAAAGAATGGGTTATTGCAACATTGGTCCGGTTCGATTTTCGTAAACCACGGCCGAAAATTTTTTATTCGATTCGGTCCAAAATCAGATAAAAATCGAATTAATATAATTATTTTTTTATCAAAACCGAATCGAACCGAAAAAATAATCGGTTTTTTATAATCAAAACCGTGCCGAATCGAAATTATTAAAAAATTGAATTGAACCGAATCGAAATTATTAAAAAAACGAACCAAATATTTTATTCAGTTTCGATTTTTTTTCCACCACTACTTCCAATATTGAAAAATATTAGACAAATTATTGCTAAAATCAAAATTATTTATGATTGGGATAATGTAATTGTGGGTATTTATAGTTGTGCAAAATTTTCAGTTAGATACTTCAACTAGGGGTGGGCATGGTTTTCGGTTTTTAACCGAACCGGACCGACCTAGACCGATCAGGACCAAATTAGTTGGTTTTTGGTCTTATTTGGGTTGGTCCGGTTTCAATTGGAAAAAAATGGAGTCATTTAGTTTCAGTTCGGTTTCATTCTTAAAAAATGGAACCGACCCAAAGAACCAGTTTTAATTTAAAAAAATTAAAAGAAGTACTAAACATAACAAAACCTAATCCTAATTTAGTTTCATACAAACATACAACTGCACATAAAAGAAAAACATCATCTTAAGATACTGTAATACTCAAAATACGTTAAGTGATCACATAAATTACTTGTCACTAACTATATAAATATGAGGTAACAAGAGTAATGCTACATAGCCTACTCCTAGTGCCTACTTTCGTTGCCTACTCTTATGTGGCAATAAATGATTGGTTATAAATTTAATAATAATTAATTCATTAATTATTATTAATTTTTTTCACCCAATCAACACTTGTCATGTAAGAGTAAGCAATAAAAGTGGTTACAACGAGTAGGCTATCAATCATTACTCGAGGCAACAAACATTTTTGTTGCAAAAGTCCATTGATTACTTGTGAGTAGCTGTATTAATTTAAGATAACAAAAATTGTTTTATTGAATTAATATATGTTAAGAAATGTAACTGCTACAAAATTCTAAATATGTGTCACAAAAGTTCAAAGCTATAATTTGTTTTCAACCAATACGTCTAATATTACTTGACCACTTTTGATTAGTGAATACCAAATTAAAGTTCAAATGAACTTATTCTAATTATTTAATTATATTACTAGTAGTAGTACAATTGAAAAGTTAGTGTTCATTACTAAACTTTAGGAGAATTTTAATATATATATATATATTAATGTCATATGTTAGATATCATAGATTCATTTATATCTCAAATCTCGAGGAATTTCATATGGTAGAATAATGTAATGCCTCGAATATTATGTAATTGTATTATTATATTTTTTCTTGAAAAAATTTATCAGTAGTTATTTATTTACAATTAAATTAGATTTGAATGATTATTTGATTTTATACATGTATTTTAATTTAGTTTGAATTTATTAAAATATTATGATTTAAAATTAAATTACAAAATATCATATCCAATAAAAAAAGTCAAAACCGAGTAAAACCGGACCGACCCAACGAAAAACCAAATCAAATGGTTTTAATTTCTATTTGGGTCGGTCCGGTCCTAAACATGGAATAACCGAGCCATTCGATTTTGGTTCGGTTTTACTCAAAATCGGACCGACCTGGACCACGTCCACCCCTAACTTCAACTTTGCAAGGTTTCATATAGATACTCCAACTTGCAAATTACAGGTCATTTAGATTCTTTAGTTGACGTGGCGCAATTTGTGAGCAGTACCTATATAAAATATCGTAAAGTTGAAGTACCCAGATCTAATTTTCAAATTAAAGTACCTATATGAAATCTCGCAAAGTTAGAGTACCTATATAATGATCTAATTTGCAAGTTGGAGTACTTATATGAAACCTTGCAAAGTTAAAGTAAGTGAAAATTTTGCACAATTATAGGTACCAAAAATTACATTATCCCTTTAGGATTTTGATATGGCGTTTGTTATTTTTAGTGCGGAGTGAGTAGTTTTGGGCATGATTTTGAAAACTGGACCAAACCGTTTGGTCGAACCCGGTTAATCGGGAACTGGAAACTAATCCGGTTCGGTTGAACCTCAAAACCTGATGTAAATGGGTAAACTCTAAGGTTAAAAATAACTCCAAACACTGTCGGAGTCGAGATTTCTTTATGGGGAAATCAAGAAACACCTTTAGAAATAGATAAAGACTGACTTAATATTGATATCTAAAATTTGTCCCAAAAGACTTACATGAATCTTAATATATAGGACTAAGGTTGATGACTTTCAAATAACTTTCCAATAATCTAGATGACTCTTAAGGTTTACTAGATAACAATTATTAACAATAATTAAAACTTTGACTAAAAGACTCACACATTTACTAAGGAATATCGACCATCACTTACATCAAAACTAAAATCTTTCAAAATCCGTTTTGAACAGACTTGAACTCGGTTGAACCAGTGAATTGGCGAGCCGGTTCAATCCATTTTTATCCTATTTTTAAGATTTTTAACTTTACTTTAATTACGGTTTAGATGTTGGACATCGTGTACCAACATCAAGATATTAGGGTTTATGATTTTTTTATACTGACTTTCTATATATATATATTATAATATATTATAAAATATATTAATAAATATTAGTTTATATTTATTTGAATTGTAAAAAAAATTGTTTTAAATGAGATAATTTTATTTTTCTTTAAATTATAATTATATATATAAATAATTATTTTTTAAAATAATAAAAATCCGGTTCCATTCGATTCGACCATAAAAACTGTGACCCATTTAGAAGGCTGGTTGACCCATTTAGAAGGCCGGTTCAATGTCCGGTCGAATTTTAAAACATTAATTTTGGAAAATTAAATAGTTTTATATTGTGATATACTAGTATTTGCTGGATTCCACCCATAAACTACATGTCTTCGTATTAGATTGAAATGCTACGTGTCATACTATTGTTTTGAAAGTGATGAGTATGCTTGTACTCTTTGCTTATAAATGGCCATTTTAATGTGAAAACAGTTGGCTTATTTTGGTTTTAGTGAAGTAATGTCCATTCTCCTTCTTCTTTCATTCTATGTTTATTTATGTGTTATTTGTTTATTTAATTTTATAACACGTTATTAGCACGCGTATGTTTTCTGATTGCCACCTAGACAGATCTTCCAAATCAAAAAGTGATGGTAACGATGTTTTGATTATACTGGGATGCTGCTGGATTATCTGGAAATATTGAATTATTTATCTGGAACTATGAAAAGATGGAAATGGAGAAATGATGAAAAGAGGAAAATGAAAAGAATAGAAAATTATGAAAAAAAAAAATGAAAAGAGGAAAATGGAAGAATTACGAAAAAAAATTATTAGAGAAAAAAAAAGAGAATGAAAAGATGAATTATAGAAAAAATATAATGATATCCGAGTTCTTGTTTTATTTATTCATGTTTACTTTTATATTTAAATTATTTATTATATTTATTTTGTTTTATTATTAATTGTGAGTATATTATTTTTGTATAGATCTGAAAAATAAGAATGTCAAAATTGAAACAAATTGGAATTCCATGCCCTGAAACTTTTTGGGAAAAATTATATAACTATGGATATCAAATTTGAAGGTCCATTTGCAAGTCAGGGACTTACAGGATATTATATGTGAACAGAATGAAACTTCTATCAAACAATGGAAATTATAAGACATCACATAAATGAGAATTTAAAAGTTGAATATATGAATATTGAGGATCCACTGATTTTGTGGAAATCTCTGAAAAGTAGATTTGAACGAATGAGAGATATACAGTATAACCTCGATAGATTAATACTCGATAAATTAATAACCTTGCTAAAAAAATAATTGTCTTTGGTCCCGAGTCGAGATTGTGGTGGGAAAATGACCTCGAAGCATCAAGGCAGAGGCCAATGCACCTAAAGGCATCCTTGGCAGGAAGGACATACGGCCGAAAGGGCCAAAGGGACCAAAGAGGTCTCATTCGGCTGAAGCAAACCAAGCCTAACAAGTATAACTGGCCATATTCGGCCGAAGCGAGGCGGTAGAAGGTGGGCAAGCCCAACAAGCTAAACAAGTCCAACTAGCCCAGTTTCAGATCAGCCTTTTAGAAGTGACAAATCAAGAAAACCCAATTCAATCATGATAAAGAGACCAAATCTGAAAAGGAGAAGGAGACCTAATCCTTGTAAAAGTAGATCGTCTTGACCCCTATAAATAGAAGTCCAACATGATTGTAAATGGATCCGATTTTCATTATTAATTAGAACAAACTCTATTCTAACATCTTTGTAAGCTTCTAAGCTATTTTCTCAAGAAATCTTAATCATATATTTGGTTATGGTTTATTTGGCACCACAGTTTGGCGCCTACCATGGGCCTACGAACCTCACTCACAAAGTTGAGATTTCTTGAATCTAGGCAGCTCTTCGTCGGTATCTAGTCAACTAATTCTCAGTGGTCACCACTGAACTACAACGAACAAAATGAGTCCTGATTTGACCAATAATACCGAAAACCAAGTCCCAAAAACACCAGAAGAGCAGATCCTGACTAAGATGCTCAAGAAAGCAGAAGAAGAGAAAGAACTGTGGAAAAAAGAAGCCGAATCCAGGAAGAAGTCAATTGTTCTCTCTAAAGGTAAATCTAGGCAGCCAAGCCGGAAATACTCTCCCATACGAAAACGGAGACTCAGTTTTGGAGCGACCTCAGGTAGAGGGTTGTCAGAGGAAAGTGATGGGTCAACAGAAAGCCGTAAAACCACTGATAGGAGCAGCTCAAGCAGTTCTGACAACGGATCGACGAGACAGACATCATTTAAGAAAGATCGTGAAAGGCGTCGCGAATAGGAAATCAGAGAATTGAGAGATATGGTGCAGAAAACCTCGGGCAGAAGAATCACTATGCGATTGTCAACGACACGTTATTCTGACACCCCTTTCACATCTTGGATCTTAGAAACTAAGAGGCTCAAAAGATTCCCTATCCCTAGCATGAAACCCTACGAGGGAACGACAGATCCCGAGGATCACATCGCCGACTATAAGACTTGCATGGGAACATGCAATCCCCGAAGAAGACATGAAGGTCATAATGTATAAAGCTTTTGGCTCCACCTTAACGGGGACCGCACAAAGATAGTACTCAACTCTTCCTGAAAATACCATCAAGTCCTTCTCTTCCTTGGCCACGAAATTCGTTAATCACTTCTCAAACAGCCGAAGAAAACAGAGAGATGTGGATGACCTGTATGACCCGAGACAAGGGGCCAACGAAAGTCTCAGACAATATGTGAGGAGGTTCAAAGAAATCAAGATGGCCATCCCATACTGCCGGGATAAAAGCGTCATTAAAGGTTTTATAAAAGGGCTCGTAAAAACCTCAAAATATTACAAAAGCCTTAAGTTAATCAAGCCTAAAACCTTCAAAGATGTCCTTGAAAGAGCCAAGAATGCGATGGAATACGAAGAGGAATTCCAGCCCATAAGTCACAAAGGCCCGCAAAGCATATCAAGCTCTCATGGACAGAACGATTTAAATAACAGTGGTCGAAACGAGGATTACATGAAGTAGCCGAACCATGTAACCATAATTTGATTATTACTTTTATGAATGAGACAGTTTTTATTCTTTCTCTTGCCTGTGCTTAATGCCTTGCTTTGCTTGATCACCAATTGTATTATTTAGTGATTTAATGAATGCTTGGAAGAGATTTATTGGATTAGATTAGGGCAAGAGAATGTGTTTGTTTATGTTGCTAGGAATAGAACATAAAGTTCATATATTCAAGGATAGGTGTTTCTTAATGCGTCTACCTAAACTATTCGCATAGGAATATGGAATTAGGATAGGTAGACAATCTCATGTGTGTTTGGAAGAAACCTTGGGAATAGTAAAACCTTGAGAAAAAGAATAAATGTTGTTGACATAGTAGGCATGATGGGTTACTGGTGAGGTGAATTCGTAGACCTAGAACTTAAGCTCTATATTGAATCCTTACCTTAAGAAATTAGTTTTATTTGATTTTTCATAATATTCACTCTCATAAATTTTATGCTTAGATATAGGGAATTTTATAGAATTGATATTAGATTAGCTTTAGTCCCTGTGGGTTCGACAGCCTGAATTTAATTCACTTTACTACTTGATCATGTGCACTTGCGTGTAGAAAATCTTAGTAATTGCATTACTTTATATTATTAGGATTTTTGACATCACCTATTTCTTTCAAAGAACCCATTCGCAAGCATGAATAAAGAGAATAAGGCATTACATTCAGTGAAGCTCCTAAATCACACATTGCTCTTTGAATTTCTATACTACCAATAGTGCAAGGGATAGCAAACAAACCTGGATCTTCTCTCTTAGGGGGTAGTTTCTTTTGTAGAATAGCTGAAACATTTTGCCCCATCAAGACCTTCTCATACCCACTATGCTTTTTCTTATTCACACACAATTCTTTAAGGAACTTAGCATATTTAGGTATTTGTTTAATGGCATCAAGTAAAGGAATGTTTACCTCTACCTTACTGAAGGTATCGAAGATCTCCTTCTCTTCCTTGGCTCTCTTGGACTCCTCGAATCTACCAGGAAAAGGTGGTCTGATTTCTATGGCTTTTGGCTTCTCCAGTGTTCATCGATCAATTTTGACGTTGATTTCTTTTTCCACTTGCACCCATTCGCTGTGGGCATGGTTATTCCCTTGAGTTAGGGTTTCCACGCTGATTTCCTCTTCCTGCTCTTTGCCATGGGCACAGCGATCTGTTAAGATTTCTTTACCGTCGACCTGATTATTTGTCAATTCTTTACCGCTCCGCAAAGTAACTGCACTGACATTCTTTGGGTTCAGCTCTGTTTGCGAGGGTAGTTTCCCTTGAGACTCTAGTCTACCCACTGTAGTAGCAAGTTGACTCATTTGCTTTTCCAGGTTTTAAATATTGGCTTTGGCATCTTGTTGGAATCTCTGAGTTTCTTGTTGAAATTGTTGTGTGTTAGTTGTTAACTGTTTAACAATATCAGACAGAAACATACCTGATTGTTGGTTCTGAGAAGGTGACTGTCTCGATTGATAATTCGTTGACCCATATTTGAGATTAGGATGATCCCTTAATCCCGGATTATACGTGTTTGTGTATGGGTCATACTTTCTCTGACCTCCATAATATCCTGCTGCATTAACTTCTTCAGTTACATCTTCTTGCAAGGTCGGACACACATTGGTAGGATGTTCAGGTGAAGCACATATTTCTCAACTCCTTACCTGTGGGCGCGACTGTTGTACATTACCTGCAGTAATTTTATGAACCAAAACTGTCAGTTCCTTAATTTGATTTGACAAGACAGAATTACTTATCTCATTAGCAGCTCTAGAAGGTTCTGGACAAGATTTATGGTTTTCGGCTACTGCTGCCATCGTAGAGATCAAATCCCTAACTTGTTGTGGAGTTTTATTTTCAGGGATCCTCCACTAGCTGCGTCGACCATATGTCTCTCCATAGGTAAAAGACCATCGTAAAAGTACAGGATCAGTGCTTCTTCAGTTAGTCCATGTTGTGGGCTGTTTGCACAGGTCCTTTTGAATCTCTCCCAGTAATCATGTAGAGACTCTGAATCCTTTTGCTTACTACTGCATATCTCCCTTCTGAGTGTCGCAGCTCGCGAGGTAGGAAAGAATTTTTCCAGAAAGACTCTTACCATCTGATCCCAGTATGTGATTGATCCGGATGGTAAATAAAATAACTGTTCTTTAGCAGCATCGTCTAGAGAGAAAGGAAATGCGCATAGCTTGATCTGTTCTTCAGAAACACCTTGAGGCTTCATCGATGAGCAAGTGACATGAAAGGCCTTCAGGTGTTTGTGAGGATCCTCGTTTTCGACTCCACGGAAGGTAGGCAACAGATGGATCAAACCCGACTTCAGTTCAAATGTTCATTCTGTATCAGGGTAAGTAATACAGAGTGGGGTTTGATTAGCTTGTGGTCGGCCTAGCTCCCTGAGCGTTCGTTGTTGTCGACCATTTGCTGCCATGTCTTCAGCTGTGGGCACAACAGAAATTAGGTCAAAATTATCGCAACAGTTTTCAAAATACGTACCTTGACTAGATGTGACAGAGTGTAGAATCTTGAGAGTCTGCTTCCGATTCTCGCTTCTTTACGCAATCTCTTGAAAGTTCTCTCAATTTCAAGATCGTATGGGAGTTTTCCTGTACGATCAGAACTGGTCATACAAAAAAAAATCAATTAGAACCGTTCCCCGGCAACGGCGCCAAAATTTGACGGGTGTCGAATCTGTCAATATTTAATTCAACCTGCAAACACAATAAATTGTAGCAAACATGGTCGATCCACAGAGAACGGAAATCAATAAATGTAATTGTATTGACCAAATCAAATAAAATGGGGGATTTCGAGAATATGCGATTAATTAAACTAGAATTAAATTTAAGAATAAAAATCAATTATAATTAAGTACCCAGCTAAGTCGATTTATCCAAATTTAATGTTGATCATCGAAACTAAAAATATCTACACCGTTTAATAGTCACAGTTATAGCTATTGACAACGTGCCTAATAACCAATCTTTTCCTAGATAGACTGACCGGGTACGACCCTTCGAATTAATCACTGATCTAATGTAGATCGCATTAAAAGCTAGAAAAGACCCGTGATCATAACCGATTGAATCGGTACGACCGTTCTTGAATTAAGATTATGCACTCTCAACATTACCTAGGTCAAATTAACTACGAGCTATTTGACATGCAATGTGTTAAGCCTAATTAATCAATTAATTGCGCACTTAATTAACTAATCAGAATCAACATGTGCATTTGACCATGTCCATAGAGAATACATAAATATCAAACAATATAGTAGAATAAAACAATTCTCAAAACACGGTAATTAGAATCGACTTAGCTGGATGAGGTTCGTTTGACTCCTCATGGGCGTGGCAAACTTCATTAGCTTAATAGATTTGATCGTTCTAGAGAAAATAAAAAAAGCTCAAAGTATTTTCTGTATTCTCCCGATAAAATTAAGAATGAGAAGACCCCTTACAATCGTTTCTTTCCTAGATAAATACTCCCAGAAAAATCTCAAATGACTCCTAAAAATCTCTATTAAAAATCTCAATCGTTAAGATTACAAATCAGATTTGAGAGTTAAAAATATAACAACTCTTTAAAAATATAACAACTCTGATAAAACCCAATTGACTTGGTCTTGTTTGACTAGTCTTTGGCAAATCCAGCTTTAAGTCCTCAAAAACCTTCAATTTCCCATAATTGCCTGCAAACTGTCAACAAATACAAAAATAGAGCAATTAGATAGTATATATTCAATAAAGTCCCAGAATTGTAAATCAAATAAGGTATAAATGTTGTGCATTTCATGCCCAATCACTATATCTAATTAGAATGATGACCGACTAGTAGAATTTGCGGCCTCTCGTTCACAACAGGTAAACAACATATTTCATTCACTAAGTAGATAGGTTACTTGAATTGACTTACTTCTTGTAACAGGCCGCGTTTGTTGCGTTCGAGTCTGGCCATAAACTCAAATGTGAGAAACTAGTATGATGTCGTCAAAGGAGAACTCGTCACCACTCGGTCGAAACTTGAGCAGAGTCAAGATCAACTGAAAACCGCCCTTGCCAAGACTGAAAATCAGGCTTCTGTGATTACTGAATTGAATAATAAGTACAATAATCTGCAATCAGAGAAAACGGGTCTGGAGGAACGAGTTCGTGCGCTCGAAGAGAATGTTAAAGTGATAAAAGCAGCCGCCCACTTGAAGACTAAGTATGACCTTTTCAAAGAATATGAACAACACGGGGGATCAGAATGGAATTTGCAGGCCGCCTATGATGATTGGGAGGCTTTCATCAACTGTGAGGAAGCTGCGGACGAAGCTGAGGATGAAGACGGAGATGGAGATGAGGATGACGAAAAGGGGGAAGAAGTAGACAAGTCGTTGGGTCCAAACGACGGGGCCGAAGCTCACCATTAGCTTATTTCAAGCCTGCGGTCGAAGATTTGTTTACTTATTTTTTTTTGTACGTCGGTCGAAGCTTGTGGCTTAATGTCTTGATATTTCGTATTTAGACTTGTTATTTTAAAGCTAACTTAATGTATACTTTTGTTAATTTGGCCGGCTCTATCGGCTTCGGTTTACTGGAATATCAGTCTTCGCAAATTGAACCATCCGTGATCAATACTATTTCATTGATAACGAAAATGTGTAGCAACAAGTGGGAGTAGACTAGTTGTGGAAATCGCAATGAAAGAAAATAGAGTAATTGTCTGTACAAAGTCGTCTCCCTTTTTTTTTACCGAATTACCAACCCTATAAGATGGTAGGTCGATGCTTGCTATGTTCATCACCTGAATAGGTCGACGACGGAATCGTTGCATGACCTGATGCCAAATCATCAATCCACGATGTTGGTAGGTTGAAGCCTGCTAAATCCATCACCTGAAAAGGTTGACGATGGAGTCGCTGCGTGACCTGGTATAAACGAATGTAACATAGTCGTTTAGACAGATATGTCTGTTGGAATGTGCTTTATTATAGAGGGCGACAAATGATACTTGGGCTCGAGAGGGTCGAATTAAAATTCACAAAAGTGGAGAATTGATGTTGCTTACCATATTGTTTGAAGAGTTTCAAGTGGATTGCGTTCCAGGGGTTAGGTATACTCCTACCTACGAATCGGAGAGCAAGTATGCACCTCGACCGAAGGCTTCCACGATAGTATAAGGGCCTTCCCAATTCAGTGCCAACTTTCCATCGCTTCGTATGCGAGTTGGAATACTTTCCTTAACACTTTATCGCTTGCTTTGAAGTTTCGAACGCAAACTTTTTTGGCGTGCAATTGCGAGAGGCTTTGCTGGTATGACTCTAAGCGAATCATGGCGGCCTCTCTTCTCTCATCCACGGTGTCTCTGTTGAGTGATAGGACTTCTTTATTCCATTCGTGGTCGATCATAGACCTAGTCGATTTAGAACTCGGTTGGTAATATCGCGTCTATACCATATACCAATGCGAATGAGGTGTCGCCGGTGGCTCTTTTTGGTGTGCACCAGTAGGCCCAAAGTACTTTGAATAGCCTTTTGTCCCAGGTGGTCTTGAATCTACCAACTTTCTTTTTCAACATGTTTATTAACGTTTTGTTAGTAGACTCGGCTTGGCCATTTGACTGTGGGTAGCGGGGCGTCGAATAGTGTAATTTGGTATTCCATTTTTAGCAGAAGGTACCGAAGTTCTTCGAGCTGAGCTGCGCTACATTGTTGACTATGATCTCTCTAGGGACGCCGAACCTGCATATGATGTGATGCCAAACAAAGGCGATAACTTCTCGGTCACGTATATGAGACACTAGTACTGCCTCAGCCCACTTGGTGAAGTAGTCAGTTGCAACTATTATGTATTTGTAACCGTTGGTTGTTTTTGGCAGCTTTTCTACTATATTCATCCCCATCGCGCAAACGGCCAACTGGGCGTATATATGTGCAATTGTTCGGCTAGTAGGTGGGTCACGTTTGCATGCTTCTGATATTCCGGGCACTTCATGACGTATTCGCGAGCGTCCGCTTTCATGGTAGGCCAGTAATAACTGGCTCTGTGGGCTGCCAGAGTCAACGATCGTGAGCCGCAATGCCCGCCTGCGTTGCCCTAGTGCAGTTCTTTGAACAAGAGGGTTATTTCATCCCCGCCTACGCATCTAAGCAGAGGCCCGTCATATGATCTCCTGTATAGGATGCGGTCGGAGTCCTCTAGTAGGCCGACTAGAGTGTAGCGGGCTACTCTTGCTTTGATTTTTCGCGCTTCTTTATTATCCGCTAGTAGTTCGTAATTTTTCATGTAGCGCCTGATTGGTGTCCTCCAATCTTCTTCTTCGACGGTTGCTACACAGTGTGGGTGGGCTGTCGCTTGTAGGACTGACTGGTGAAGTATGGTAATAGGCACGTTTCGATTGGCCCCATCTTCGGTTGTGGCCCCCAGATTGGCTAAGAGGTCGGCTCTGAGATTGTGGCTCCGCGATACTTGCTTGATGTCGAACTTGACGAATTTAAATCTAAGTTGGTCTACCAGTTCTAGGTAGCTATCATTTTAGCGTCTTTAGCCTAATATTGACCGCTCACTTGGTTAACAACCAGCAGGCTGTCGCTGTACACCTTTATGTTTTTAGACCCCAACATTATTGGCGATTGCAGTTCGAGTATCAGTGTCTTGTATTCTGATTCATTATTAGTGGTCCTCCATTCGCATTGGTCCGCTCTTTCCAACTTATCACCTTGGGGCATGGTCAGGACGATTTCTAAGCCACTACCTTTCTAGCTGGAGCCCCATCAAATGATAAAGTCCAGGGTTGTGGCGTCGACGGTGTTATGGTCGACACTTTGCGTTCGATTTCATCAGTGGCTGTTGGTGTGAAGTCGGCTATGAAGTCTGCTAATGTTTGGGCTTTACTGACTGATCTGTGGCGGAAGAAAATGTCGTGTTCGCTGAGTTCGACCACTCACTTTATCATTCTTCCCGATAGCTTAGGCCTATGCAAAATGGCTCTGATAGGGTGTTCCGTCACCACAACTATGGGATGCGACTGGAAGTACGGCCTCAATTTTCTGACCGCGACTATGAGTGCTAGGACCAATTTTTCAGTGGAGGCATACTTTTCCTCCGCAGGTAGCAGACCTTTGCTGACGTAATATACTGGGGCGTTCTTTGCTCCTTCTACTCTGGTAAGCACGGCGCTGACAGCCGTCTCTGATACTGAGAGGTACAGTAGCAGCTCTTCATTATCCTCCGATTTCGAGAGCACCGGGTTCGTAGTCAGCTGCAGTTTGATTGCCTCTAGTGCTTTTTGGCAAGATTGGTCCCATTCAAAATGGGCGTTCTTATTGAGTAGACGGAAGTAAGGGCGGCACCTTTCGGATGATGCCGGGATGAATCGGTTTAGGCCTGCTAGGCGGCTTGTTAACTTCAGGATGTCCCGTTTCCCTTGTGGTTGGCCGAGGTTGTTGATTGCTCACACTTGATTGGGGTCGACTTCGATTCCTCTCTTAGTGACAAGGTACCTGAGGAATTTTCCGGCCACGACTCCGAATGAGCATTTGGAAGGGTTGAGCTTCATATTATATTGTTCCAGTACTTGGAATGCTTGTTCCAAGTGGTCTAGATACTGCTCCGCTCTGAGTGATTTCACTAGCATGTCGTTTGTATAAACCTCCATAGATTTGCCAATGAACTTGGCAAACATTCTGTTTACCAGCCTTTGATATGTAGCGCCCGCGTTTTTTAGTCCGAAGGGCATAAATTTGTAATAGTATGTACCTCTGTCGGTTATGAAGGCTGTTTTTCTATGTCTGAAGGATGCATTAGTATTTGATTGTACCCACTGAAGGCGTCCATGAAACTTAATAATTCGTGGCCGCCTGTCGCGTCGACGATTGTGTCAATGTGAGGTAGGGGGAAGGAGTCCTTGGGACAAGCTTTGTATAGGTCTGTGAAGTCTATGCACACCCTCCACTTACCATTCTTTTTGCGAACGACCACGACGTTTGCTAGCCACCCTGGTACTGCACTTCTCTTACCGAGCCGATGTTAAGAAGTTTTTCTACTTCTTCGTTTATTATTCTATTGCGTTCAGGCGTAAATTTTCGTCTTTTTTGTTTGACTGGTTTGAACTTTGGGTCCATGTTCAGTTGGTGTGTTATGACGCTGGGGTCGATGCTTGTCATGTCTTCGTGGCTCCATGCGAAGCAGTGGTGTTTGGTTTTCAAGAACTAGACGAGCTTGTCTTTGATGGCGTCGTCTAACCTCGATCCGATAAGCACCTTTTTGCTATCGTCAGTTGGATGGATGGTGATCTCGTCCAGCGTTTGCTCCGCCTCTACATCGGATGGTGTTTTAGGCCGTTGGCGTAGCATGCCCTAGATGCGGCCTGATCTCCTTTTATCTGTCTCACACCCATCTTAGTTGGGAACTTAATCACTTGATGGTATGTTGATGGTACAACTTTCATCTCGTGGAGCCAGGGTTGGCGAGTATGGCGTTGAAACTGGAGGGTTCTTCAAGTACGCAGAATCGGGTGTATTTGTTGACTCCTTCAGCCCAGACTGGCAGCTCAATCTCCCCGATAGTGTGTTTCGCTTCTCCGCTAAAGCCTACTAGGACCATTGCTTGTCGGGCTATCTTGGTTTCTTTTACCTGCATCTCTTTCAGCGTGTCAGTATATATGATGTTGACCGAGGAGCCATTATCGACCAATATTCTTTTGATCAGACAGTTGGCTATGCCCAGCGAGATGACTAAGGCGTCGTGGTGCGGATTGAGGACGTCGATACTTTCTTTGAAGTTGAACGTGACTTCCAACTCATCTTCGACTGCGTGGGCCTTTTCAGCTCTGTCTGACATGTTATGAACTTTGCGCATACTTCTCTTGGCGGCTGAATATGAGGTACCGCTCTCGTGTGATCCGCCCATGATGACGTGAACAGTGCGTACCATTTGGGGTGCTGCTTGTTCTACTGTTTGTTGGTTGTTGACTGGATAGTTGGGTTGTGCCAAGTACCTTCTAAGGTGGCCTAGCTGCAGTAGTCGATCAATTTCGTATTTCAATGTTGTACAATCGATTGTGTTGTGCCCGAAATCGTCGTGGAAAGATCACTGTTTTGTTGGATCCCTTTTTTTTGGGTCTGATCGTAACTTACCTGGCCACCTAACCATACGGTTGAGTTTCCCGAGCTCTTGCATTAGGCTCTCTATAGGGATAGTGAGGTCGTGCCTTGGGGGCTGGGGTCGCGCTTTGGTTCTAACCGCGTTCGTCTAGTTAGCTTGTTGTTTGGGTAGTGGGGGCGCGATCATACGGTGTGTAGCGTTGGCGGGTTCGGTCGCTGTATCTGCGATCGGTTCTTTGGGTATGGCTTGAGTGTTGGTTTGCGGTCTGCTTGCGTGGTGTCCATCTATCATCTTCTTCCCATCTCGCTTGGGTGAATGCCCTGGAGAGTGTTTCTTCCATGGTCCTCGGTTTGTATTTTATTAGATCCGCATAGAGGTCGGACCCTTGGAGGAGGCCTTTGGCGAAGGCCTGTATGGCTGTGTCTTGGTTGCAGTTGGGTATGGTGATTTTTTCTTTGTTGAACCTTGCGATGTAAGCGCGCAATGACTCGTTGCTTTTCTGTCGGATGGCGTACAAATCGTCGAATTGCTTCTCCGGTTTGCGACTGCATGCGAAGTTCTCTATGAACGAGTCTGTCAATTGGGCGAACGAGCCTATCGTCCCAACCGGCAAGTTCACGTACCATTCCAAGGCAGGCCCTGTTAGTGAATTTCCAAATAGTTTGCAGAAACCTGCTTCGCGTATGTCTCTGGGTAGCGAAGTTGTTAGCATGGCTTGATGGTAATGGGCAATGTGATCGTCGGGTTCGGTCGTGCCATCATATGTTCTGAACCTCGGCGCCGTGAATTTGTACGGTAGATCTACTGTCGCGATCTCGTTCGAGTATGGTGTTTTTGTGAAAGAATCTTTGGAAGATCTTCGCAGTGGAGCGGGGACACCGGGAAGGAGCATTATCATGTCTTCCATTTCTTGTAGCCACTTCGTCACTTCTTGAGGGATGCTATTTTGACTAGGTCGCGATTTTTCGATATAAGATGTCGGTTTTCCGGTTGTTGGTGCGGTTCCACCACTTGGGCTGATGGTCGTGAGTTTGAGAGTGTTGCGGTGCGGTCTATCGAAAGCGGTTGCTGTCACTCCTTCTTTTGGTGCGGTTCCAATGGTTCCTTCGTCTCTTTGTGGGGGTTGGTCTGCGAAGATTTCTTGATCGATCTCATCATCATCGAAGGTCGTGGCGTCTAACCTGCAGATTGGTGAGAATGTTCCATCTTGTCGGCCAAGTATGGATCCCGTGTTTTGTAATCGTTGTCTTCCGTACTGCACGTCCTGGTTATGCCTTGTGTAGCCTTCCTTGGTTATTTGATCTGTCGGTTGCTCGATTTCGAATTGCGAAGCACGCATCACGTCGAACGCATTCTTTAAGTTCTTGTTTCCATGCTCGAGAGCAGTGAGTCGGGCCATAAATTGAGTCAGTGAGTCGGTCTGCCGAGATTCGAAAGCTTGTTCACCTTGTGACTGGTCCACTGGTGTGGCGAGATCTTCGGTTCCTTGAATCATGGTTGACATCGGCGATGTGTAATGCAATCGAGTTGTTTCAAATGTGCTTTTTCACGTGTCGTGTGATGGAAGAAAGTGGTTGACGACCGAGAACGGAAAGGGTCCCCACGGTGGGCGCCAAACTGTTAGAGTCGAATTCTGGTAGGGTTCCGAACCCCTTCAAAACTAGGGCTCTCTTTCTCTTTTTCTTCGATCTCACTTTCTTTCTCTGATTTTCTGTTATTCGATCCCTTCTTTTCCTCCAATTCTTCCTTATATAGGAGGTTATCGACCAGCTGTCTTCCAATAGATTCATAGGCTCATACACCCGGGATTCTCGGGTGACTGATAACCAATTTCCCAACTAAATTCAGCTGGATGCTGAAAATATGTCGGCCCATCACGTATTTAAGATCGCGGCCCAATATCACCTTTGATCTGTGAGCAAAACAATTTGGCCTGTTATGCGGCCACATAATGAACTTAGCCCATTAAGAGAGCTCTATGTTTCGGCCGCAAATTTCTTAAGTCTATTGGGTCAACAATCGGCCTAAATACTAAATATGGGCGACCCGAATATCCGAGGTCTGACTGGGAGGATATAGTTACTTATTGGTTCCATCACTAAATATAATATAAATTATATAAAAATATTTATATTCGTGAGTAATTTTATTTTTATAAAAATTATTTCACAAATCTATGAAAAGAAAGAGTAAGGAAAAAATAATGTAGTTAATCAAATTTTAACCTGAAATTCTTAAGATGTGTAACCGAATCTAACATCAAGCTACTTATACTTTTATTAATATAAATTGTCAATTTTGTTATTAATTTCTTATTAATAGAAATTCTTATAAACTCACGTGAAGCTTGACTTGTCGTTGACCAATAAAATTATTAGATGAAAGAAAATTTTAGAAAAATAATTACTATTATATATATATATATATATATAGAAGCAAATAATTTTAAAAATATATATATTATTTTCATATTTAATTGATAT
Organism: Cardiospermum halicacabum; assembly: GCA_031304145.1. Lineage (NCBI taxonomy): Eukaryota > Viridiplantae > Streptophyta > Magnoliopsida > Sapindales > Sapindaceae > Cardiospermum > Cardiospermum halicacabum. Next base: position 20,987,647 of record CM062389.1, read on the forward strand.
TTTAAAAAAACATTAATAGTTACAAATGTCCTGATTATTCCTTATTAATTTATTTTAATGCAGGGACAATTTTTTTTTTTAAAATTATTATCATAGTTAATAATAACTGACACATATTAAAATTAAGAAGAATTTACAAATACATATTTGATTACTTTATCATTTATACATTTAAAAGTTGATCAAATTTATAAATTGTCAATAAAAATAAACAAGGAAAGCCATTTAATTGTTTAGGTACCATTCTGACATTAAATGTAAATAGTATTATTAACATTTGATTGGAAAATGGGTGAGACTGACTCAGAGTCAAAATATGTAAATTCAAAGGTAGGGTAGTAATGTTTAGATGAAGATATAATAAGTAACATAAGATGGGGAAATATAGAAGACGATCTTAATATTAGTGAAACATAGACAAGGACAAAGGAGAGACAAAAGTAAACCCTATCAAAACATCATACTCATTGAACTTTTTTATTTATCTGACTGAGAAGCCATCTGATCATAATAAATTACTAACAGCCTTTGGAACCAAATCCAACCTTCTTGTCCGGAATGTTGATGACGACCTCCATGGTTTTGTGGAGAACATTTCCAATGATAGACACATCATCATCCTCATGATTCTTGGTGACATGCAGACAATACAACTTAGAGCGTCTTTCAAAGTACAGAATCTGCTTACTAGGTATATTGAGTTCAAGATCCTGGAAAACGAAGCTCAACTGTGGCACCGTTACTTCTTTAAATTTAGATAAATCATAGCAAGTATCCATTTCACCATACGGTCGTAGATAATTGTCATAAGCTGACATCTTCTTTCTAAACTCTGTCTGCAGAATTTCATTAGCCTTCTTTGGTAGAAAAGTGAGGATTGAACCAGAATCGATTATTGTTCCAGGATTTTTTAAAACCGACCGTGGAATGTTCAGTTTAGTACCTCCCAAATGAATTTCTAACAAATTAACCCCGTAGTAGTCTTTTACGGCAGGGTTCAAACTCAAAGGAGTGTATTTCACATTATCTGGAATATTTTGTTTACCGAAAGCGAGGTGACCGGTTTCATGGGGTTCGGGAAGACAATAAGAGAATATCCCGTTGTATTTAGACATGGTTTGGCTGACTATAGACGCCTCCTCTCTGTTTAAACCAAGCATGCCAGCTTCTCTATCAAATTTACCACTGTTCGCAAGAATGGCCAATTATTATAATAGGATATAATATAAAGTTTTACGAAGAAAACTTAAATTAAATTACCTCTGTTGAAGCCCACACCCAAATAGAAAGTTTGGGATTTTGTCCGTACGGGTTAAGGCTAACTTTTCTTTTGCAAACAGTCCAACAGTTTTAGACCCATCTGCATACTTAATTTTATAGCGGCAGGTCGTACCGGCATTTGGTGGTTTACCTTCACCTGTTTATCCATATATTATATAGGGATTCAAAATAAACACATCAATTAAAATAAACATGACCTTTACCTGGTGGTTGCACATATTCTTCAGTGCAATAGGGAGAGTCCGAGGAAACATTAGCATAAGTGGAAGAGGCGTCACGGTTGAACATTGTTTCCTGTTGCTCATAACAACCTTTGTCAGCGCATGGTTCGCACTGTGTCCAAGTTAAATCGCTGCCGGTGTCTACCACAAGTGACACCTGTTTCTGTGGTGTGCCAAGTCCAACCGAGGCGACAAAATTCTCCGAATCGAAACCAGCAAATCCATCGCCTATAGGAGTTCCGCCCGCATTCGTATTAAATTTATGGCAGGGGCCATATTTATCTACTACAGGTACAGTAGATTGTCTTTCATTGGCTGAAACAGGTAAGTAATACACATTAAAATATCGAAATGATCATGTAATTAAATAAATATTATACCTTAATACCTTTGCTGTAGTTATTACAAACAGGGGAATGGGAGAGCATGCTGAGCTCAATTGTGTGATTAAGAAACTGTTGTTGTTCTTCAAAAGCTTCAAGGATGGATGCTAGAATACAACACATAATAAAGACACACCTAAACTTTGAACTTATCATTTTTGATAATTTGGTTTCTTTTCCATCCTTCTTCTACATTACATACATTATATAGGCTAAGGGCATATATGTAACATCAATGTTTGATACATGGAGTTTGGTCATGATCACTAACATTCCATCATATTCTTCCTATTTTTGTATCCTTCTACTTGATTTATCTTTTATTTTTTGGCTTTTGTTAGTTTTATATAATATATGGTAGCTGCTGCCCATATTGATTAAAATGGATGCATGGTCACCATGATTTAATACTCCACCTTTCCTCTTAAATTTTGTTAAGAAATATCCTATTTATGTATTTATATAATTCTTAAATTATTATTTTATAATACTTTTTATTATTATTAATTTATTCTCTGTATTTGCATTATGCTTTCACTTTTTATTATTAATTATTATTTTATAAAATTGTCAACTTTTTTATTTAGGGCATAAAACTTTAATAAGTGTCACTTGGTAAACATTAAATATTTGATATTTTTAACTAAAATGTGCATTTATTGTTACTATTAATGTTTTCAAACACATATTTATTTTAATTGTTTTTTATATAATATTTAATTAAATTAATTTAAAATGCAAAATTTTTAATTTTCATTTTTTAAATATTTAAGTAATTTAAGAAAAATAAATATAAATATATTAGAAATAAATCATCCAAGAAAAGAAATTATAAAACTTTTAATAACAAAAACAAATAGTAATTTTTTAAAAATATTCTCCCAATTTAATTTTCAAAAATTTTTAATTTCAATTATATAAATATATAACTTTAAGTAATTAAAATATCATTTAATTATTATTAAAATAAAATATTATAATTCAATCATTTAAGAATAATTTACAATCAAATACCTACATAAATAATATAAAACTATAAGTAATATATTATTAATATATATATATAAATATAAATATAAACCATAGGTCTTAAAAAAACTAATTTTTCCTTGTAATAATGTATTCAAAGTGTATACATCAACTTACTTTCTAAATTAAACTATTTAAATATTTTAAAAGAATATTTTTTATTAAAACGAATTTATTTGTATATATTTTCTAAATTAAATTATTCTAAATATTTTAAACCAAGATATTATTTGAAAATACTTTTATCTCTATAAATATATTGAAAGTTATTACCTCTAATAACCTATTTAAATGTTTTAAATTTTCCATATCAAAAAAATACATTTTAATTTTTTTCTCAATGTATTTTTGAAGTAATATAATAGCATTTTTATACTTACTAATTCTTTCCAACATAAGTTGAATAAGATAATATTAATAGAAATTGGCTTGAGAAAAAAATTAAAACTATATAATTTTGACAATTAATTACCTTTAGAAAAATAGCATTACGTGTACATAAATTTAGAAACATTTGTCACCACTAGTACTACTATTACTATTATTATTATTTTTATTTCCCACTTATTACACATTTCAACTTGACAAAACTATAGCATATGAATATGATGTTGATATTATACGTCATTAAATATATGATAATTTAAGTAAATAAAGTTGTCAACACTTTTTATTTAAGTCTGAATATGATGTTGATATGTCATTAAATATATGATAAATTAAGTAAATAAAGTTGTCAACATTTTTTATTTAAGTCACAGAGACTTTAATAAGCACCACTTCATAAATGAAGTGATATGTCTGTGACTTTGACTATTGGAATATATTTGTTTGGGAGGAACTATTTTTAAAATTTATTGTGATTTTGACTATTGGAACATTTGAAATGGTTTTTATTAAAATATTTTTTTATATTTTATTTTTAATGTATTTAAAATTAGTCTTTGTCCGTTAATTAAAAATAAACTTTTAATTTTATATTTTAAATTATATTAATTAAATACTATACATTTATACATATCACTGATCGAGATTAATGTATAATAGTTTCAAGGAATAATACGGAGCCAATATTTTCTTACAAAATTTGTTTTGATTAATATTTATTTTTAATACCATCAAATAAAGTTGTCAACATTTCAAATATATTTCTATAAAAATACCATCAAATATTACATAAACTCTATTTTCTAAGTTAAACTATCAAAATATTTTCTAAATGAAACTACTTAAAAAAAATCTAGATGAGATATTTTAAAAAAATATTGAAAAATAATCCTTCTCTTTATTTATTTAAATATTTTAAAATTTATATTTTAATAAAAATATTTTTAAACTTTTTTCGTAATATTACTGGATATAGTTGAAATAATATAAAAGTATTTTTATATTTACTGATTCTTTAAAAATATAAGTTGAATAACAGCACGTTAAGAAATTAATTTGAAATAATAAGCTCCACTAAGATCATATACGTTATTAATTTATTCTGCATGCTCACGTTATTCTTTCACTTTTATCATTTAATTTTTTTTTCAAAAAATTTTGAAAATATATTTAAATTTAAAATTTTATATCATTTAAATATATAACTTTTATTATTTATTTATTTTATATTTAAACTGATAATGTGCTTAAAAAATTTAAATATTAATTTTACATACCCATTTAAATTTTTTTTCATAGGTATGTCAATGTAATTTCAAGAATAAATTTATATATTATATATAAATAATCTAAGAACATAATTATTTTTTTTTCAAAATAACAGGATGATACTTTTCTAAAATGATAATTTTCTAAAGAGTATGTTCTCTCAATTAATTTTTTGAAAATATTTACACCAATTATATAAATATATACTTTTTGGTTAATTATTTTTTTAAAAATTTACATCAAACTATAATCTTTAATTAATTAAAATTTAATTTAATTATTACCAAATAAAATGTACTATCTAAATCAAGGATTACCCTACATCGATTATGTGAATTAAACAATAGATCTACATGTAATAAAGCAAACAAACAAGAATCACAACAACAATTTTACGTGGTTCACCGTAAAAGTGGCTAGTCCACGGAGACCTCAGACCAACATAGAGGAGCCGGTTGCACTATGAATCAGAGTAAAGTTACAAGTTACAAAGACTCTAATCAACAAAAAATATCACAAAGAACACAAGATTACAGACTCAAATATGAAACCCTAGCAGACAGACGAGAGAGAAGAGAGCAACAAATTCAAAGTTTCTCTTTCCTCAAATGACCATAGGCAAGAAAAGAAGACTAAACAGTTAGGGCATGGGTCACTTAAGTGATCTGGTTAAAGGCGCGAATCCTAAATGGATCTAGGTCGGATTTGAGTAAGTGAGGCCTCTGATAAACTAAGCCCACAACATACAGAAAGGCCCAACAACCTTGCCAGATTAGAAAGCATAAAAGTAATGAAAATAGACTCATAAATATTAATGTCATTTGGTGATATATTACAACAGAACTTCCTCTAATATATCAAACTAATGCTAATGGTCTTCTCTTCATCTTCAATCATTGTGTCATCCATGTACTCTTCCCTCTCTTATTTCTCACTAGTCTCAGGTTCTTCATGATCAAATCTGATTGAGGTGCAAGAAACTTCTGCAGAACAGAAGCTTCTTAGCTGGAACAACTTTAGTACCCATATTAGAAGGATTGCGATCTGTAGATATCTTTTCAACCTGTAGGATACAATTTAAAATATTAAGGCGTATAAAATAATACTTAACACCAATGTGTTTAATTATATCATGATACACAGGGTTCCTGCTTATGTGGTAGACACCCTGACTATTAGTTAGGCAATTACTTTATTGTCAAGTAATCTGATTTCTTTGAGTAGCCCTTGTATCCACAGAGCCTCTTTTAAGCCCTCTGTTAAAGCAATACACTCAGTCTCTTTTGTAGAAAAAGCTACATCAAATTGTAATCTAGATTTCTAAGACACACAGTTGCCACACATAGTAAATATATAAGCAGATATTGAACGTCTAAAAATTCATAATCTTTTGCAAAGTCTGAGTTAGTATAACCGGCTATACAAATATGATAAGTAAACCTGCCATACTTCAAATCATAATCAAGAGTTCCTTTCACATATCTTAGAACACCTTTAATGGCATTCCGATGTTCTTGTCTAGACCTCATCATAAACCTTTTAAGCATACTAATCGAATAAGGTAAATCAGGCCTAGAATAGACCATTTCATACATTAAGGATCCTATAGCCTCAATATACGGTACATTTTCCAAATTTTTATCATCATCATGAATTTTTCTATCCAATTTATAACTGGCAGACAGAGGAAGGCTGTTAGATTTACAATCTAACATGTCAAAATTCTTAAGAACTATAACCAAATAACTTCTTTGATCAATATGAAGAACCCCTTTTTTCTGATTTCTGGATATATTCATCCCAAGGACGTTGGAGGCTTCCCCCCGGACCTTCATTTAAAATTCGCTTCTTAAACCTGCTTTTCACATCATTCAACAAATTCATAATAGGACTTATCAGCAAAATATCATCAACATATAGCAACATAAACACAGGATATTCATTTACTGCCTTAAAGTATAAGCAAGCATCATACATGCTTCATTTAAAGCCCAATTTAACAGTATAAAGATGAAACTGTTTATTCCACTACCTTGGGATTGTTTAAAACCATACGGTGATCTTTTCAAAAGACACACTTTACCACCATCAACTAAAAAACCATCAGTTTGATCCATATAATCTCTCTGTCCAAAAAACCATGTAGAAAAGCGGTTTTGACGTCCATCTGCTCAAGTTCCCAATTGAAAAGATCAGTGAGAGCCAACGTGATTCTAATGGTGATATACCTAACAACAGGCGAGAAAATCTCCCAAAATCAACACCCTATTTTTGGGTAAACCCTTTGCCACTAGTCTTACTTTAAACCTGTTGGAATCAGTAAGTGGTAGGTTCTTCTTAACCCAGTAAATCCATTTACAAGCCGCTAGACGTTTATTTCCAGTTTTATCAACAAGGATCCAAGTTTTGCTCTTTAACTGGGCGACAACTTCTTCTTCCATAATATTCTTCCATTTCATAGCATCATCACATGATATAGCTTTTTTACAGCTGTTAGGAGTAAAACTGGACTCAATCTTATTGTTTAAAGCATAAATGACTTGATTAGTGTCAACATAATCATTTAACCTGGAGGGTAATCTAATTGACCTCCTTTCTCTATCTTTAGCAAGGATATAGCCATCTAGATCAGGTTCATGATAAGTCCCATCCATATCTAGTCTAAAAGGGTTATCAACTATTTCAGAATCATTACCAGAATTTTCTACAAGTTCAGGTCTGACTAGATCATCTCTAGTTTCAATTTCAGGAATGTTATTGGATCTGTTTGAGTTTCTGTCTGTAGCGTCAAACCCCCGCCCGGCCGAGACCGCAGTGGGTGGTCCGGACCGCCACATTAACAAAGCAATTGCAATTTACAATTTAAAAATAATTTCAAAAGCTAATCAATTTATACGATATTTTTGCACAAGACGAATAAAGATGTTACTTTCTTAAACATAAAATATTTGGTTTAAATCTTATATAGACAATCTTTGGAAATTCCAAATGGATAAAACATCTTTACAATCATAATTCAAATACATGTGGGTTTATTTACAAGCATGATAAAATCTAAAATACATGTATAAGTGGTTACAACATTAATGGACTTCACCATGAGAGGTCAAATACCACATGCCATGCTTGATCGGACTTGTAAACATAATTTATAGGGAAAAAGAAAAAGAAGAAAGGTCAGGCACACGCCTGGCTCGCATTCCATGTCCCAAACAAGCACACACAAATGCTCTTACCTTTCCATCAAGATGAAATGCTTTATCACACAATGCAATTCTAATGTGAGCATCTCTAAGCTCACCTTAACATATAGAAGTCAAGCACAATCAATTCCTAGCAATCAATCATGCTAGTGTACCAATAGAGGCATGCTATGTCACACATTCATGTTCATTATATGGTTTATTAATCATTAAGATTAATATCATTTCTCTTTATCATAAACCATATGGATCCATCAATCAATAGTGCAATTATAAGACAATCAATACAATCGAGTCAATCAAGACAATCAATCCATCAATCAAGAAACAATCAAGAAAACAATCAATCAATAAACAATCAAATGATGAATTAATCAATCAAGAAGCGATTAATCAATCAATCAATCAATAAACAATTAAGGGATCATACATCGATCCATCAATTGAACAACAATCAATGAATAATCAATCAATAGCCAAAACCCCATGCTTAGTCTAATAACCCGACTAAAAGAAGACATTCGACTAATGTAATACCTCCAATGCTTATAGGGAAATACACAATAAAATCTTCTTACAAGGACATTCAACCAATAGAAAAACATTACAAAGGTTCCAAATTCGCAAAACTCAAGCATGTTCAAATACATTCAAAACGTTTTAACCAAGTATCAATTAAAGCTTAAAAATAGCCAAAAATAAATTTGTAGGAATACAATTTGGATGAATGGTTAATAATCCAAAATTCACCTTTAGTTCAAATACAATTTGAAATAATGATTTTCAAACACATTAATATATGTAATAAAATGGCAAACAATGCAACTAGTGAACTTATTAAAGTTCCTTAATCTCTCAAGTCAATCTATCAATCAATCCTTACAATCAATTAAGCAAGCCATATAATCGATCTTATCCAATTTAAAACATTTATGAAGTCAAATATCAATCATTAAACTCATGGATGAGTCCACAACATCCCAGGCAAAGAACCTCTAAGCTTGCAAACATAGACAACACAATTTGGAAGCATTTGCACTCTACGAAGAGTTTGGAAACCACGAAATGTTAATGATCTTATTTCGAATTTATGAAAATATGGTTGGAAAGAGGACTTCAATATGAATCTGTGGCCATAAATTACACCTAAATTAGAGTTCGGACAAAGGAGAACGAAGATAGAAAAGTTCACTATTCATACATGGGCATCCTGGTCAGCCTCCTAGTCATTGATCAGGGCTCGAACCAAGGCGCCCAGTGCACAGAAACAGCTTTGTACCACTTTTCACCTCCTGGTTTGCGTCCTGGTTGCTTATCAGGGCATGGACCACGACACCCAGCTTTTCTAGGACCTCAAAAATATGATTTTTCTTCACTTTTACACCACCAAAACCCCTTTTTTTGGATTTATGAATCATTCCAAAATCAATTTATAGACTTGATAGACATCTTAAATACCTAGAATCACCCTAGGATCAGTGCATTAAAACACCTTTATTTCATGATTCTTTTGGTTACAAAACTTCTCATATAAAACTTCAATACATAAAAGCTTTCTTAATTTATTTTCAAAGCTCTTAGTCAAGGTTTATAAATCCAATTTGAAAACCAAAAATTGACATAACAACACTAGTGACACTCCAAGTACACATTTATTCAACAATAAGGGTTTTAACCCAATTCATTTTATAAGAGAACAACATGTCACAAAAGTAACTCATCAAAGGGGTTGGACTAAGGGTTGACTATTCAATTACGCATCACAACATCATGATCATGCATATAACATATATAAGCTCCTAGTTAACCAAGTTCCCATGCATTCACTTATTCTTCAAGTTAAGTCAAGTAATTCACATCAGCCACATAATTCAATGGTGACTTACATATGTGAATTTTTTATCTTACTACTAGGCCATATTGACACCATTTTCACATGAATTGCACCAATCCAATTATGAGCAATTAAAGGTAGTGAGACACACATCAAGGCTACACAAATGCAATTATTTACCCATGGAATCTCATTAAGATTATCAATCAATTTTCATTATTCGATCATATCAATCTTAATTTCACTTTCAATATTAATAACAATATCAATGTCAATGTCAATGTTAATGACCACATCAAGAACATTATCCATTCTCATCTTAAGAATAATTTACAATACTTTATTAATGACAATATTCGGATTTATTAACCAATGCCCAAAAACAAACCATAGAATAGAAAACGGGATTCAATGTGGACTCTTGTCTCAATATGAACCGAAGTTCCAATGCAATATAGATGAAGTCCACTGTGGACCGAAGTCCCAATATGGACCGAAGTCCCAATATGGACCGAAGTCTCAATATGGACCGAAGTCCTCTGTGAACAACGTCTCAATACAATATGGACCGAAGTCCCAATATGGCTTCCGCACCAAGAAACACGATATATTCGTGCCGAAGTACTTCTAATCCCTAGGCATGCCTTACCTTCTATCTTCTAGAGCAAGTCTAATAGCATTTGGTTTTAAGACCACGTTTTCATTCATCAAGGTACATTGTTTCCAATATGACATTCATTAAATCCAATTTATCAATATTCAATGAGTTCAATTATCAAGCCACACACAAGACTACAATTTATTCCAATGTGCTATTTTTCCTATAGTAAACCAATTCCAATGAGAAATTCAATATTGACCAAACATGGTCATAAGGTCATTTTACGAATCTTGACAATATCAAGTTATCAAAACCACATTATCAATGCATTTTCTTGATGACATCAATTCTACCAATTTTACATCATTTAGTTTCCAATGGAGTTCACAACAACATTCACTACTCATATTCATCAATTTTTACCAATATCACTGATTCGCATCATCAATCATCAATAACAATCAGTTCGGCAACATTCATCACAATAAACACAATCATGGCATCCAAACAAGAATGCATTGTGGAATTTAAGTCTCTATCCTAACTTCATCAATTCACAAACAATATAGACTTAGTCCACCCAAACTTCAATTCCTAAGGGCAGCGCCTAACATGATTCTACATGCAACTATACCTGCTCTAACGCCTTAGTCACGGCGATAATGAGAAATACACTCAATTCTTGGGTGATCATCTTATTTAACCGATTTCATAGCATAATTATAAGTAGGCATACATTCAATGCACCATTCAATGCACCATTCAATGCATCATTCAATAACATACAATTGTATAGGGCTAAAAACGGAAATACGAACCTCGCATCCGTCGATCCACAAGTTATAAAGACACTCCCGTGAGGGTTTTCACTTGTTATTAACCACCACCAAAATACAATTGTCACACTATAACCATCCATACACACCAGAATATCATTACATGATTCTAACACATTTAAATTATCAAACAACAATTCTATTAAGGACATTAGTATACTAATGAGATTAGAGATCTTCAAAATAGTTTAGAAATAACCCAAAATTATTTAGTAACCACCTAGGATCATCAGTTAACCATTTTCAATATTTAAGAGCACAATACCCACTTATTCAAGTTAGGGATTTTGACAAAATGGACATTAGAGACATGATTGATTAAATCTAGCAATTTAAAAACATTAATTGACATAGTTGAAATGTAAAAACATAATTTATTAGAACCATGTATATCAAAACCAAAATCACAATGGTAGAGACATTAAAGAAAAATTATTTAAACTCAATTGGAAGTTAGTTTAACAAGTTTAGGTATCAAAATCATCTTTAAAACAATCTAAAGACATTAAGGAACAAAACCCACATAATCAATTTTATACCCATCAAGTGTAGAGATATTAAGGCCAAAATCAACCTAACATAATTGGAAGTTTAAGCACATAATAACAATTCAAAATCAACCCAAAAACATTATAAGTCATTCTAGAATCAAAATCCATACGTATTTTCAGATTTGAAAAGATTAAAGAGAGGGAGATTTTTACCTTGAAAGATTTAGCTCAAAAACACCTTTAAAACACCAAGGCTTGGTAGCCAAACTTATTTTGGCAATGTAGAGGGGTAAATGAAGTGTATTTGTGTTGAATTTGGTTGTTGGGTGTTGAATTTGTGTTTAAGGGTGGCTAGGGTTTCATGGTGGTGTAAAAAGAAAATATAAAAGATATAAGGAGAGTGTTTGAGAAGAAGGTGAATAGTTTCATGAAAGGGGTTTAGTGGGTTTTCATGAATAACTGTTAGGCTTAGGGTTGGATTGGGCCAAAATCAGGCCCAATCCAATTCCAAGTCTGTTCCCACCAAAATCCATCCTATTCATTTTCATAAATTTAGTTATATATTTTAAGTCAAATTCCACCTCCGATTTCAAAAATGAAAAATTTTCTATTCAATAGGGGTAAAATGGTAATTTTTACCGAAAAGGGATGTTTTGACCCAAAATCAATATTTTTCTCAATTTTCAATTTACATATACTCTAAACTTCCAATTGAATCAAGTTTTGCCCATAAAGATCAAATTTCGGTTTTAAACCCAATTATTAATGTTTAATTTCAAATCAAATAAAGATTTTCGATCTTAGGCTTTTGTCTCAAAACAAATTTTCCTAATCTAATCATTGTCCTTAATATTATTCTCGATTTATTCCGTTATGGAATTTTCAAAATTAAATATATAAAAAATTCAAATTGGCATAAAATTTTGGGCCTAATTTGCGGACGTTACACTATCACTGGATTTTGATCCAGGTAACCAGGGGTGTTTTTATTAGAAGATTGAATATCATAATAATGTAATTTAAAATGCTGATATGAAGAAGATTCGTCCTACTTGGTGACCAAGCTACCGGGAAATTCATCTTCTGAATAGACAACATCCCTTGAGACAAGAAAGTTATAGACAAGTCCAACTTTATACGCTATCTTAACATCCTTAGTACTAGGTTGGAAGCCCATAAAGATCCCTACAATTGATCTTGGATCCAACTTGCCAAGCTTTTAGTGAACAAAAGATTTACAGCTAATAACCCTCACATGATCTAGATAAGGTGATTTGTCATACCAAAATTCATAAGGAGTTTTGAAGCCTATAGAGGAGGATGAAGTCCTATTCTTAAGGTAAGTAGCATAACTAAGAGCTTCACCCTAGAATATCTTAGGAAGGTTAGCTTGGAATAGCATACTCCCTATTTTCTCTAATAGAGTTTGATTTAATCTCTCAGCTACTCCGTTTTGCTGGGGAGTGTACTTGACAGTGTGATGCTTGATGATAGATTCTCTCTACAGTGCCTATCAAACTATTCATTAAAAAAATTTAGGCTATTATCAGTTCGCAAAATTTTATTTTCTTCCCCTTTTCATTTTCAATCAATGTTTTCCAAGATTTAATTTTTTTAAAAACTTCAGCCTTTAATTTTAGTAAAAAGGTCCAAGAAAAAATCTAGATAAATCATCAGTCACGGACAAAAATAAATGCAATTTCCAAAAGTTTTGGTCATTGAAGGACCCTATAAATCATAATGTAGATATTCTAAAATACTTTTTGATTTGAAATTGGATTTTTAAAATGGAACCTGGTTTGTTTTGCAAGAACACACTTGTCACACAGGGGAACCTCACTAGAGATATCCTTATCTATTAAACCTTGTTTCTGAAGTTCTCTCAACCCATGATTATAAATATGACCAAGTCTTCTATGCCACAAAATGGTTTTATCTAGATTTGTACTTCTTGGTTTTTTGGTTGCTAAGGCTTCTAGTGTTTCACCTTTTAGGATATACAAATTTCCCACCAAATTACCTCTCATGACAACCTCTCTTGTATTGGCCCTAGTAACAGCTACAGTGTTCCCTTTAAAGACACATTCTTGACCAGCATCTCTTAGACAACTGATAAACAAAAGGTTTCTTCTAAGTTCAGGAACCCACTTAACACCACTAATGGAGGTTATGTTACAATTATACTGCTTAATGGCACAAAGCCTAAATCCTCTATGCTACACCTATTATTAGAACCCATTAGTATAAAACATTCCCAATTTATTCTAAGATTAGAAAATCAACCTTTATTAGGAGACATATGGTGAATACAGCCTGAATCAATCACCCAAGTATTCAAATCATTATTAGCAGACATCATATTATGCAATTCAGTCACAGGAGTTAGACCTTCACAAAATTGATCAACAACAACAGAATCAGAAGATGCAATGGGTTTATTAATGTCATTTGCTTCATCTTTTATTTATTTCTTTCTTTTTTCTGAAAACAATCTTTAACAAGATGATTGGTCTTATTATAGTAATAGCATTTTCTATCATATTTCTGTCTTGATTTTACCTTCCCATTACCCTTCTGTTTACCACTGTTATCTTTATTCTAATTATTCTTTTGAAGTCTTTTCCCTTTCCCCTTAGCCTTGTTGTTATTATTTTCAGGTTTTACAAACAGACCTTCATTTTCCTTTTTAATGATTTCTTCCCATATAGACCTAAAATGCAATGCATCCATTATGTCTTTAGTAGTAAGAGCTTACTTATTAAAGGAGATAAATTCCCTCACCACACTGTGGGTTTCGGGTAAGGCATGTAGTAGGACCATAGCTAAGTACTTATCACCGAGTCTCTAAGCCTCTTTAGTCCTACTATTGAGGTCTTGTACTAGTCTCTTAAACACTGCTAAATTCTCATTAACAGACTTATTAGGAGCAAACTTGAAACTAAATAATTTATGTAGGCTTATTATTCTATTGGGGATATCAGATTCAAGATAACTGGCTTGTAATGCTTTCCATAATGCATCAGTAGATTTAACATGAGCAACATTAGTTAAAACATCATCAGAGAGATGCAACAATATAGTATGCTATGCACGCTTAACAATTCTTGATTTTTCAGATTCAGTAATATCGGAAGATAATCTGAATCTATAGCCCCTTCAATTCCATGGTGAACCAAAACATAAAGCATTTTCTTTTGCAATAAAACAAAATCTTGAGAACCATAAAAAATCTCTATATTTATAGAATTTGAGTTAGGTTTTGAAGACATGATTTTATTTCAAGAAAGTTTTAAAATCAGAATCAGTTTAAAAAGAAGTACTGGAATTGACAAGGGTTATATAAGACTGATCAAGAACCTAACAGATGTATGTCAAGTTAATCCAAACAAAACAATCACACAAGCAGATATACAACAACAGCAAGTATCAGTTCAATTAAGCAATCAAGATCAAACATAGCACGCAAAATTACACAAGACAATAAGCCTCAAACAAGTTGTGTTAACGTACCAATGGATGTTCGGGACTTTCACACGAATGATGCTTGTATCCCTTCAGCTAAGACAAACAAGCTAGAGTAACGCGCTATCGGTCGTTCGGGGTGTTAACAAGCTACAAACTCTGTAACCCTTCAGCCAAGACCCAAAGTCACCACAAAAACACAAGAATATCAAATAAAAACCATGCAAACAAACAAGAAATAGAAGAGTTTAGGGTTTAGAGGTTTCTCAATCGTCCTAAGCTGCTCCGCAACAGAATCTTGAGTGATTTTAGGTTCTACTTTCCACCACAATTCCGATTTCTCTTGGAATTTCCTTCAGCCGCTTTTTCTCGCTTGTCCTTCAGTAGTCTGAGAGTCTTTGCTCAGTTCTACTCTTTAAGTCTAACAATAGATCTTTTAGGTACTTATCATCTTTATAAGGCTTTTTCAGAGACAAAGGATGACAGAAAGAATCAACAAATAATTCCTAGACGCCTAAATAGACTAAGGTTTCAATTATTCACAAAGAACCTTCAAGACTCTCTCAGATCTACAAAGATTTGAGCTAGCCTCTACAGATTCACAACACATAGGCTAAACTAGGGTTTTAAACCTAGATCTACAAAGATCTAAGAATAAAAACCACACCAATCACACAAGAAAACACAAACTTACCTGGAACCACGAAGAATGATCAGTTACAAGCACCCATATAGAGAACAAACATTATACAGGTTCAATTTAACTCACAAATAACAGCCTTGATACCAGTTTGTGAATTAAACAACAGATATACAGGTAATAAAGCAAACAAACAAGAATCACAACAATAATTTTGTGTGGTTCACAATAAAAGTAGCTAGTCCACGGAGACCTCAGACCAAGAGAGAGGAGCTGCTTGCACTATGAATCAGAGTAAAGTTATAAGTTACAGAGACTCTAATCAACAACAAACATCACAAAGAACACAAGATTATAAACTCAAATCTGAAACCCTAGTAGACGGACGCGAGATAAGACAACAACAAAAAATTCAGAGTTTCTCTCTCCTCAAATGACCACAGGCAAAAAAGAACATTATATAGCTAGAGCATGAGTCACTTAAGTGATCTTAAAAGACGCGGATCCTAAATGGATCTAGGTCGGGTTTGAGTAAGTGAGGGCTTTGATAAACCAAGCCCACATCATATAGGAAGGCCCAACAACCTTACCAGATTAAGCATACAAGTAATGAAAATAAACTCATATACATTAATGTCATTTGGTGATATATTACAACAAATACATACATAAATATTTTAATAATAAATATATATGTATATATATTTATTTATTTGTATTAGTGATATGATGTTTGACACCTAATACAAAATCATATAGAAAGGCCCAACAACCTTACCAGATTAAGCATACAAGTAATGAAAATAAACTCATATACATTAATGTCATTTGGTGATATATTACAACAAATACATACATAAATATTTTAATAATAAATATATATGTATATATATTTATTTATTTGTATTAGTGATATGATGTTTGACACCTAATACAAACGGTTACCTACAAAGAAATCGAAACCACTTATCGAAATATTCAAATATTTTCTATCCTAAAACACCTGGTGCACTTTGTTTTCGAGATATGAAGGCTTTCAATCAAGCCGTACTAGCTAAACAAGAATGTATCTTACTTTATTACTATTTATTTTATAATTAACTACATTATTATTTTTTAACTTGTATTTATATTTGTAATAAATTTTAATAATTTTATGTCTAACAACTAATTTAAAAACTAAAATTAATATCAAACCGCTAATTTAAAATTTAATTTAGGAATTTATTGAAAATATGATACTAAACATATTTTTTGAAGTTTATGCTCAATTATTATTATTATTTTTTTGAACTTAATGTCGATTATTTTCCTTAAAAGATATATTAATTATTTTAATTTTTTTTTCTTTTCTTACACCGTAGATTAGATACTTATAGTCTTTTAGATTTTTGGGCCATCAAAAGTTTTAAATATAACTATAGACCCATTTTAAAAATTATACAAATATAAACTTTATGAAGTTGATTTTCATCCCATAGGCCTAATTTCCAATTCACCCATTTTTATTTTAAAAAATAATTAAAAAATATTTTTAATTTACTTTCAAGAAAATAAAATTAATATTTCCAAACATACCCTTCAACCGGTTTTGGGATTTTTAGATCGATTTTTACAGGTTGAACAGAACAATTTTTTACAGGTTGAATAGATCGATTCCAATAAGTTAAACTTCCACCTTCTTCTTCTCAAAAGTGAATAATCATTCTTCTTCTCCAAATTTGACCTAATCAACCGAATCCTCCATCTGCTTCTTCATTGTTGTCGATGAAATCTTTCATCTTCTTTTTCTACGACAGAAATCACATTGAAAGTCATTTATTCCGTCGAAAGCTTCACGGTTTTTCTTCTCCAACTGCGACCTAATCAACTATTGGGGAGACATTTGCGGAATCCTTTCAACCTCTACTGCTAGGTCGTGATGAATCTGAGGTCCTGATCATTGTGGACTACTGCTAGGTCGTGAAGCTGCTGTTGTTGGGATCATATCAAAGGTAAGCTTTTGATAATCAATTTGATGCATTTTTTGTTTGAAGTAGCAATAATTGTGGACTACTGCTGCTGTTATATTGAAACATTGGGTCTTGATTGTATAAATTAATGAGCTGCTGCTGTTGATTTTTGTTATGTGTAATTCTATATGTTGATTTGAATATTTAGTGCAATGGTTATTCATTTGGTGTTTGGTTTCAAATTGTTTAGGTGATAAGGATATTAGTTCATTGAGCTATGAACTAACATATGCATTAATAGACGCTAGCCATTATAGAAACTTTGTGTACAGGTCTCAAATGTTACTTGGCTTAGACCTTCTTTTTCTTTTTTCCCTTCAAACAATTAAAATTTTCTACTTGAAACATGAATCTTGTGCATGTAGAATGTAATTCAGTGGATCAACTTTATGTAGGGTTGCTCAGTTTCTACATTTTTATATATTAGATATAAGTTGAGTATTTGATAATGATTCGTAATTATTTGAAAGCTCTTTTGTGACCATTCTTCCAGGAACACCTTGATTGCCTTGTAGGTAAAGGTGCATTGATTTCCTGTCTTGTGCATTATCCCATGGAATCCATCTTAATGGAACACCTCAACCACTCAGTGAGCGTTGATCATAGCGTGTCCATATACCTCATACGACATTACTTAAGGTAATCAAGGCTATCAATCGACTTGAAAGGACATAATATGGATCTTGATATCATTTGATAATATTTTGGTAGGACTTGATTTTGTGTCTTATCCACATTATCCTCTTACTTGTCTAATTTCTCATGTTTTGAGCTACTAAGGCATGAGGTTAATTTTAGACTATTAGTAAATATGAATTTGACATCACATTACAGCCATTGGGGTTGGATAATCGTGTCTTGGCTGTCTCCCTAACTCTTTAGAGCAGCTGTGATCGTTGATCATAAATGTGAGTGATGATCACATTCTATGAGCGTTGATCACAGTGTGTCCATATGCCTCATACGGTCTCACTTAAGGTAATCAGGGCTATCAATCGACTTGAAAGGACATAATATGGACCTTGATATCATTTGTAATGTTTTGGTAGGACTTGATTTTGTGCCTTATCCACTTGATCCTCTTACTTGTCTAATTGCTCATATTTTGAGCTACTAAGGCATGAGGTCAATTTTGGACTATTAGTAAATGTAAATTTGACATCACATTACAGCCCTTGGGGTTGGATAATCGTGTTTTGGCTGTCTCCTTGACTCTTTGGAGCAACTATGATCGTTGATCATAAATGTGAGTGAGGATCACATTCTATGAGCGATGATCATAGTGTGTCCATATGCCTCATACAGTCTCACTTAAGGTAATCAGGGTCATCAATCAACTTGAAAGGACATAATATGGACCTTGACATCGTTTGATAATATTTTTTTTAGGACTTAATTTTGTGTCTAATCCACTTGATTCTCTTACTTGTCTAATTGCTCATGTTTGAGCTACTAAGGCATGAGTTTAATTTTGGACCATTAGTATATGTGAATTTGACTTCACATTACAGGCATTGAGGTTGGATAATCGTGTCTCGGCTGTCTCCTAAACTCTTTGGAGCAACTTTGATCGTTGATCACAGACTGTGAGCGAGGGTCACAATTTGTGAGCACTGATCACAGTTGCTCCAAAAAGCCTCATACGGCCGCACTTAAGGCAATCCGGGACCTTAGTCGACTTAAAACTACCTAGTTAGAGCAACTGTGATGTTAGATCACATAATTTTAGTAAGGTTCACATTTTGTTCATAAAATATGAATGTAGATCACAAATCATTTATACTAATGAATTCTGCAGCACAGCCGATCCAAAAGCATCCTTAAAGTTTACAAAACCTAATAATGAACATCATCCGCACATATCCAAAACTAGTTCTTATAAATACCCATAATTTTTCCTAAAGTAAGACCATGCATAAAAGTTTAAACAGTACAATCACGCTTAGAATCTTGGAGGTTCACCTGTAGAAGTTTTGAACACAAAGCTTGCAATGTACTCCGGAATGATCTTTGATCACCTCTTGTCTTTGCTGATAGACTATGCAATGCGTCTAATATAAATATCTTCCATCATGTTACAAACATAAGGACCACAAGAATGGCTGCAGAAGATGAAACTTAAGCATATTAGATTGAAATTATTTTATCCACAAAAACTATGTAAAATAAATAAAAACTTACAAATCACTCTGCAGAGAATAGACTCCACAGTTGTAACATGGACTCTTCATGGCTTTGCTGATCACTCTTGTACATGGTCAAATAATTTGATACACGGGCACACTCGTAGAATTTCCTAAATAGACTACTCATAAATAAACCTTCCAGTTTCTTCTCTTTACTCACTAGTTCCTTAATACTATGGAAGACCTTGAATGAGGCAGTGTTTTTGACATATTGTTTATCAATCGACTCTGACTGTCACGTTCGTAATCTAGGGCTATTCGTCTGCTTAATTTTGAAATTTTTCTTAATTTTTATTTATTTTCGTTATAAGGGTAAAATGGGCATTTTTTAATTATGTTGACTTTTCCGGTTTGACCAAATGATTTGACTTAGTTGACTTTTGGGTTTGTTTTGAGAATAAATTGATATTTGAGCGAGTTTTGTAATTATTTTATAAATGGGGTTGTTTTTAAATTAATTTATAAACATGTGGGTTTATGGCGATATTTGCCACCCATATAAATATGAAAAGAAAGGGGTTTTTGATTTCATTCTCACCAAAACCTAGAAAAAAGTCACTTTTACGTATTCATACTTTCTCTCAAAATAAGAATACACCCTTACGTATTTCTAAGCTCTTTATTGTGGACTTCACTTGGGATTTTGTGTGGCCTTGGTTTTCTTCATAATCTAGGTAATGAATTCTCTTCTCTTTTGCTTTAAATCAACTTTATTAGATTTGGGGATTTTATCTATACTTAGGGTTTGATGATTTGATGATTAATCTCTACAAATTGATTTGGGGATATTGTTATTAACGGTATGAGTTTTGAAACCTTGTAGTCAAGTTCATGATTTGGGTTATATGGGGTTTCAATTTATTTTTATTTGTTTTCACCTATAAACCCTAATAATTGCGAATTGGGAATTTATGGATTATTCTTGATTTGGTGTAGACCAAGTTGGGGATCATCAACCGGAGTAATTTCGGTGGTATTTTGGATTAGCGAATAAGGTTAGTAGCCATGTTTACGCCCTCACTTTTGTTTGATTTGTTTGTTTATTTGTTTGCAAACTGGTTAAACTAAAATAAGTTGAAATCTATGATTTAATACTTATATTACTGCATTTGATATAATTTGCTTGGGAATATTGCTGCCCTATTATTTGATTATGTTCGGACATAAATTGTGTCCATATTCGTTGCTATCTGTCTGCTATTTGGAAACTGAATTTTGTAATCTGCTAAAGTCCTGTCCTAAGGTTAATATGATAAGACCAGCATGCTGTTAGAGAAAACTAGATGTATACATCGATGCGCGAAAGCGTATATGGCCTTGTTTGCCAACCATTTTCTGGATGTGACGGCATCATTTCTGGAGCTTGGCTCATTTTTGGATGCGACGGCAGCATCTCTGGGATCTTTGATCCATCTGAGGGTTTAACCCTATCTGTCTATTTTGTTCCCGATTTTGTTATTAGACTAAGGACAGGCCTAATAAGTTAAACACCTAATCAATTTGGGTAATCTGAACTCTGTGATAATGATGTGTTTCTGCTTCTGGTTATGTGTTGGATATATTGTGGTTTGTTTCTGGCTGCTGCTAGTTGTTTTCTTTTGGGTTCTAACACTAGGTAGTGTTTGTTGTGACTACTAATTGGCTATAAGTGCTTGGATTAGACCCCACTAGGTAGCTAGACTTTGTTTGTCGATCGAAATAACTTGAAATAGACTTAAAAAGTGCCCAGGATCCGTAACCAGACTGTTTACCGGATTAGATACCGGATTGTCACTTAAAACTGGAAAACTGGACGTAGGATAGTCTCTGGACGAACTCCTTATCGAGCTGGTTACCGAAATACAATTCGGTCAGACTGGAGATCATTAGATTCACTCTCTGAACGAATTACTTACCGAATAAGTTACCGAACTGTAGTTCGGTATGAACCTCCGAAGATTGTTCAACCTCTCTGACCGAACTCTTCACCGAGCTAGGTACCGAATTACAATTCGGCATGTCTGAGAGAATTGAAACTCTCTGACCGAGCTTCATACTGGAATAGAACCGAACTGTCACTTAAACTTTTCTTGGATTCGTATAATTGCTCTCTGACCGTATAGCTTACCGGAATGTTTACCGAGTTGCAATTCGGTAAGTCTAGTATGCTCTATGACCGTATAGCTTACCGGAATATTTACCGAACTACAATTCGGTAAGTCTAGTATGCTCTCTGACTGTATAGCTTACCGGAATGTTTATCGAACTACAATTCGGTAAGTCTGGTAACGCTCTCTGACCGTATAACCTACCGGACTGTTTACCGAACTACTATTCGGTTACGGTCTTCCCTCTGAAAATAATTTGAGAACTGTAAAGCCTTTTTCAGTCAGTAATTGAAATAATCTGTAATCATTTATCCTAGATCACTTAAAGGGGATTAATTTTGGGATAACTTGATTTGTTAATCAACTTGTTTGCTTCTGTTTGTACCCTTTCGTTGTTAACTAACTTGCATTTGTGGATGACATACTATTCTGTTTAATAAGACGCATCTATATGTATTTGTTGGGCATTGGCTTACTAACCAGACATCGATATAGACCCTTCGTTGTTTCTATTTTGTTTTGTATGTTTTGAACCCTTTTTGGGAATGGAATTGCTGAGTTCAGACAGTCAGGTGGGATAGCAGGATATCACTAGCATCGAGCATTCATATGGCATCCTCTTCAGATTTAGATTTCATATTAGTTTATTTTGCTAGATTTATTTCTGTATTTGAACCCGCTGCACATGTTTTGGATTTGTTTTCAGATTAATTACACTTGAGATATTTTTATGTAATTGTCTTTCATTTGGAACTAGTAGTTCAACTACAATTTGGATTTGGAATTTATTTTCGAACTATTTTAATTTGGATTTATAAGAACTGTCTTTCGAATTTGAATATAATCTGTCTATCTGTCTCTATCTGTTATTTGTATGTTCCGTTATTTGTCTTCCGTATGTGACATCCGGTCACCGCGTTCCCTTTCTGTCGGGGCAGGGGTTCAGGTGTTACACTGACCATCTCCTTATATAAACTATTGCTGCAAAATTGAAATAATATAACTCGTATAAGATTCACATTTGATAAGAGGGCTTATTTAAGACCAAGACATTCAAATTGAAGCAAATCATAACTCATAGCAAACTGTGAACAGAGAACGCAGACTTGTGAATTATATTCACAATTTGTGAATTACGTTCGTAGACTGTGAATATAGTTCACAGAATTATGCAAACAATGTAAAAACAGTTCACATACATAAGCAAACACTGTGAATCTTATACACAAATATTTTGATAGTAAACAATTCATAAACAATCGTATTACACCAAGTAAAAATTTTCACTTCAAAACAAACCATAGCTCACAATTCTAAATGAATCACACTTAACAATCACAAAAAATGACAGTCACATAGTTTTCACACAAAACTCTAGAAATTCACAGCAATTACAGTACACAAATCACAGTAGATATTGGCAATTCATAGGTCACGATTCACATATCACAATTCACAAATCACAGTTCAAAAATAAGCACCATCCATTCTGTTAACTATATAACCTAGGCTTAGCATGCTAACAACAAAATGAAAATTGTGAATAATATTCACAGGAATGTGAACTTTGAATACAAATGCCATTAACATCAATAACCAAAATACGACAAAAAAAAACAATTTTTACGACTTTATATATCAAACCAAATTAAAATCTAACCCTAACTAAGACTATTTATAGAATAAAAAAAGCAAAACTTGTACAATGAATACATGTACAACAATAACACATGCAATATCAATCAAATATACACCACTAAAAGAAATACAAAACTAACTCACCCAGACGCCATTACAACCTTCAACAACTCTCAACCGACTGTGTTCAAACTGTAAAAAAAAAAAAAAAAAAAAAAAAAAAAAAAGAAAGTTAAGAGGAAGCAATGACCATATGCGACCGGCATTGAACAAATGCGACCAAATGTGCGACATATTGGAAAAAATCGAAACTCGCCTTCGACGGCGACGTGACCTCAACGAAGTAGTGATTGCACTCTAAACACAAGCGTCAATTTCGACAAACAGTGAAAAGTGTCGAAAGTACAGAAGAAGACAATGAAATTTGGAGTCTGTGAGTTGTGGGTTTTATTTTGCTTTTTAATTTGAAACGGTGAAGAAGAAACCAGAAGTGTAAGTGTGATTTTGATTTTCAATTGAGGCTGAAGTGGTGGTCGTGCAGGCTTGTGTAATTCGGTGAATGAGGCAGCTGGAGAGCATCCGCTAACATTTTATTTTGGAATGTTAATTTCATAAATGTGGCATTAGGGTAATTTCAACCTTTTATTATATTTGTTTTTTAATTTTAAAACATATAATGACATTTTTGTTAATAAAATTAAATTAAAGTATAAAATTGTAAGTTAGGCATATCAGATGAAATCAAACTTTTATAAAATTATAATTTTGTATAAAATTCAAACCAAACCTACTATTATATTTTAAACTTTTCATAACCCATTTGGGAGAATTTTCACAAGATTATTTGTACACCATAACAGCAGCATTTATGGTAGTGTAGCTGGTAAACGTGTCAACCCAGTCCAGCCCAGCCCGGCTCGCCACAAGTTGCGGGTTAAATGGGTTAGCCCGCACGGGCTATTTTATGATACAGGCTGATTTTTGACTAATCCTAACCCGACCCACACGGGTTGTGAGCCAGAAGGGCTAGTCCATGTGCCATTATTTATTTTCTAAAAATGTTCAAAATTAAAATAAATATATATATTATGAAATAAATAATTTAATATTACCACTATTTAAATTCATTTCTAACATTAAATTAAAGTTTAATGATTTAATTTTATTATTTTGATAATTCATAATTAAATAAATAACTTTATATTTAATATTTAAATGGTATAAATTATAGCATGAAAAAAATATTAAATAAAAATTTATATATATAAAAATAATTTTTAATATTATAGAACTAATTGTAAAAAAAATAAATATTGTTTTAATAGGATGGATTAGCCCGCTAACCGGCCGGCTATGCGGGCCAACCTCATAAACCCACGAATTAAACAGTTTGAGTTAAGTGACCTCATTTTCATGGCAGGCCAAAACTCCAATGACCCTAATCCGATTTACATACGGGTTAAACGAGTCAACCCGCGGACCGATAACCTGTTTACCAGCTCTAGGTGTGAGAATCTAGGTGTGAGAATGCGTCGAGCATGGATAGTTTGACAGTTCTGGCCTGAGCCCATTAGGTTGGCTCGCGGGCCCTTCCACATATTACATGGGAATTGAATATTTTGGTTGTTGGGCCGCTGGATTGTCCTCTTGTCTTTACTTGGCCCAACTACTATTTAATTAGGAGGTCATTCTTAAATTTTTTATTAAATCTAAATCTAAAATAAATCAGTCAATTTAAATATTATATAATTTAAATATAAAATTAATGTCAAATTAAATTTAAATCCAAAATAAATTTGACTATAATTATTCTCAATTATGATGAATCCAGTATAAATTGATGGTAGAAGGAATTATTCTCATTGTCATTTCAAAATGGCTGGGTTCCCCCTCTGGGAAGATATAATATCCGACATACTATGCCGACTTCCAGTAAAAATTCTACTTCGTTACAGGTGTGTCTCTAAGGAATTTCATTCTTTCATTAATGGTCAAAGAAAGTTTTATCAATCGTCATATTCAATATCAGACTAAAAAGTATGGACAAATGATATTTGAATGCGGCAGTGATGGCAGGTTAGTGTTCTTAGACTTGGACTTATTAGATAATTATGTTATGGTAGATTTTCATAATCGATTTAATTTAGAAGAGAATTATAATATTAGCCAAGAGCAACCTTCTGAGGTTACAGATGAGAATAGATTTGACTCGGAAGGTGATACCTATGCCACTGAAAATAGGTTTGGTTCGGGAGGTGATGTCAATGAAGAGCTGTCTTTCAAGAACAAGAAGAAAAAAAAGAAGAATAGGAATAACAATATGGTTGATTCAGAAGGTGATAACTATGTGAATCAAGAGCAGCCAAAAAAGAAGCCAAAACGTCCATACTCCTTCCGCCTGATTGGTTCATGTAATGGATTGTTTGCTGTGCGTGGCGTTGATCTTGACCTACCCCTACTTGATATTATCGTGTGGAACATGTCAATGAAAAAGCACCAGACTTTGCCCAAATGTGATCTTATTGAAGATCTTGTGAATTTTAAGATGGGTGGTTTTGGTTATGATTCTACTACGGATGATTTCAAGTTAGTTTTGATACATTCATATAATGGTGATGTCGTCCTTTATAGCTCGAAAGCTAAATGTTGGAGGAGGATTGAGAATTCCCTTTATAGTTTCCGTGTATATGATAATGGAAGCTTTGTTGGGGATACTTTGAACTGGTGGGTGTACTCGTCAATAGATGGTAAGAGTCATTTGGTTGGGTTCAGTCTCAAGGATGAGTTGTTTTTTGAGTTGCCTACTCCTCCTGATGAGATTCCAGTATTCACCTCCTTAATCACATTGATGAATTTTAATGGTTGTTTGAGTATTTCATATGAGTATAGGTTGGATTATGATAGACCTTGACTCCGCGTGTATGAAATGTGGATCATGGAACAATATGGTGCAAAGGATTCTTGGATAAAATTGTATTCTATTTCTACTGCACATGAATCCTTCCGCTGGTTATCAGATATTGCTATGTCTTTCATCTTTGTGCATTCAGAAAATGGAGATAATATTTTTATGTTTGGGAAGCAAGGATTAATAATGGGATATGATATCAAAGAGCAACAATGGAATTGCTTTCAGATTGATATTTTTCCAACACAATCCTTTAGTAATCTCAAAATTTATAAGGAGTCTCTTATTTTACATGACCGATTGATTTAATATCTACCTAGAGAGATAAATTAGAACATCAGGTTAGATTCAAGCTATCTTGTAATGGTATTATTTGTTTTATTTTATTTTTATTAATTTTCTTGATAAAATTTGTGAACAATTTAATTTTAGTGTCAATAGTTTCTCCTTTCCAAAAATAGGAAAATATTATACAAAATAATATTTGAAAATGAATGGTGTGTCCGAATTATAGTTTGAAGCGGAATGCCTGGAGGATTGAGTGTCGCTGTGAATTCTATTGAAGTGCACTGGCAGCTGATGTTGTAGGCACACTTGATTAAGTTTGATCTGAAGTACCTGTGATTGTTCAAAAGAAATGACTTGATTTGGATGGTAATAAGATTCTTTATCTCTCCAAATGAGATTGTAGTTACATATATGCTCGCGAGTTTTGGCGCTGAGTTTTGCAATTTTTTTACGATAAATATATATGAGTTTTGTATGATGTTGCTGGTCTAACGACATCCGGTCAAATATTTGACCTCATTAAATGTATCGTCACTTATTTGTCTGAATAAAATTCAGATGCCTATAATTTTACATTTTATATATTTAAAAATATAAAAACAATCATTGCTCTCCCTCTACTCTCAATTCTCTCCACCACCAACCTCTCTCTCTCCTCTCAGTTCTTCAGCCAGCCACCACCAGCTCCTCCTTTTACACTCTCACCATCACCCACCATCTTCTCTCACACCCATCATCACCAACTCTCCCCCAGCCATTGCTTCTTCTTATATGTTATTTTTTTTCTTAAATTAATTATTATTTTTTAAAATTAATAAAAATATTAAAATATTACAAATTTTAATTAAATAATTCAATAATATTTGATAGTCTTCTTATATTTTTACTTTTTAATTATAGTATATATTTTATTAATTTATTTAATATTAATTAGAATATAATTGATTAAATTTTTAATAAGAATATTTTTTTATGAACATAATATTTAAATTAATTTATTATTGTATTAATTTTAAATTTTAAATTAATTGTAGTTTATAAAAATAATTTAAATATATCATAAATGTTTAAAATATATTTTATTTTAAAAGTTAATATTAAAATGGATTTTAAAGCTGTTGACAAATATGTATTTTTAAAAACAAATTAAAATTAATTGTTTATATTTCAAATTTTAAATATAGAAAGATTATTGTTTTAACATTTTAATAATTATCAAAATTTTATTACAAATAACATTAATGTATTTTTTAGGATTTTTAATTTTATATAAAACATATAATTATACATCTCCATTTTATTATGTAGTAAAATTTTCTGTTTTATTTCAAAAAAATTATTTATTTTTTTATTAATATAAAAATTTTATTGATAAATTAAAATATTTTAAAATTGGATTAAATTATATTTTTATTCATAACAATTTAAATAATAATAAAAATATAAAATTTATAATTTAATTGCTTCATATCTAAATAAATATATTAAATTAAATTTTTATAAATTAATTTGAGATATATAAAATAAATATATATGGTTAAAAAAATAATAAATAAATAAATAAATATAGAATTATATTATAATAATAAAATAAAATAACATAAAAAAAATAAATTGTGCGAGTTAAATAAATTATTTATTTATTTTTAATTAAATAATAATTATTATATTATGAAAAGGACAAATAATGATGGGATAAACATTAATATTTATTGTCCAGCGGTTAGAATGGGATAAAGTTAAAATTGTATTTTCATATGATGACTTGGCACTTGACCTCATAGGTTATTCTATGATGGGTGCCTACCACCGGTGGTTGTTCATCGTGTACATTCAAAATAATTACACATGTAATTTATAATATATTATAAATATAATTTATTTGAGTGTAATTATGATACTGTTTTTTTCTCACTCACACTATCTCATCTCTATTTTTCTCTTTCTAATTATTATTATGTTTCATTTCTTTTATAATAATATTTTTTATATAATATTTTATTCTTCCTTACACTATCTTACCGTCATCTCTACCTTTCTCTCTTTTTACTAGTAAAAAAACAAGATTTATAAAATAAAATGAATTACAAATTTCTATGTAGATTATGAAAATATTTACATTTTTAATTACATAAAAATTATTAAAAAATTACATATATTTATTTTTTTTAGAAAATAACGAATTGAACACTATTTGGTAATTTATTATTTTTTATATGATCAAACAATACTATATGTATCACATAAAATTAAAATTTCAAACACATCAATATTCTTTAAAAATAATATAAAAGTTTGGTACTTTTAAAATTTATTAAATGAATAAATTTATATCTAATGCTAAATCTAAAATAACGTTAACTAAATGTAAATATTAGTTGTAAAAGAATTGTTTATTATATATGTAAACGGAATAAATAATGAATATATTAAACATATTAAAAGAAAGAAAAAATAACTAGATAAAATAATTTTCTAAAAAATAATACACAAACCAGAATGCTCAAATTATTAACATTATTGATTATAGAGCTAAACTATAAACCATCTATATATATAAATTATATGTGTGTAGGTTTTATCTAGCCTAATCTCTAGATACGTGCGATTGAATCTGATCAGAACTGTTTGGGTCATGGTAAATTTTAGAATTCTATGGCGGTTTCAATTGGTATTGTCTGGTCTCGAATTTTTACTCACACCTAATTTTAAATATTCACTCATTTGACTTAGAGTTAGTTTAGTATTTTTAAATAAATAAAAATATTATAAAAATAAAATAAACATAGAGACACTTAAGGTTTAAGCTCATTTTCAAATAGTTGAACTCATCTCTTTCAATACATTATTATTGGTCTTAATCTCCTATTTTTATTTATTAATTTATTTTGCAAATTTAACAGTTTCTCTATATGATATGAAATGAAAAAAAAAATATTTAATAATTCAAAACTAAATAAAAAAATATTTATATTTTTTAGACATCCTAATTTCGAATGTATTATATTTTATTGATTTGTTATCTCTATTTAAAATAAAGAAAGGAATCTCGATCCAATATTTTTAATTAAGTTATATATATCAAAATTTTCATGAAATAGAAATTTTAGCTCGAGTTAAAGTTATGAATGAGTGGAAGTCGGAAGGACTAACACATATTAAATTTGACTCATTTTTCTCTTTATAATACTGTTAATCTAATATAGAGCGAGTAATTAGCTATCACTTGTGATAGTTTGATTATATTGTATTGATTTGTTAATCATTTAATTGTTAATTATTTTGTATTATAATCATGTTCATTATCTCTACACTTGAATTAATTTACAAATTCAATAATAATTTATTGGGAGATTTTCATTTATGTTATTTTGTAACTTCTATTTACGTTATATAGTCCAACTTGAAAAATTTTACAAAAACAAGCTTTCAAACTTTCGCTTTTAAAAAATAACCCAAATTGACCATTTTACCCTTATGTGAATATCTTTTACTATGATCTGTAAAGGTTGTTTCTAAAGAGGATCTCCTAGAGGGATTAGTTTGAAAATCAAAACTAAGATGTCTAAAAAAAATATAAACAATTTTTAATTTAGTTTTGAATTATTATTTTTTATTGGTTCATTTTATATCATATAGAGAAACTGTTAAATTTGTAAAATAAATTAATAAATAAAAATATGATCTTAAGACTGATAATAGTATATTGAAAGAAACGAGTTCAACTATTTAAAAATTAGCTTAAATTTTAAGTGTCTCTATGTTTATTTTATTTTTATAATATTTTTATTTATAACTAACTCTACAGTCAAATAAGTAAATGCTTAAAATTAGGGGTGAGTAAAAATTCGAAACCAGACAATACCGATTGGAAGCAACATTGAATTCTAAAATTTACCATGATTCAAACGGTTCTGATTGGATTCAATCCCACATATCTAGAGATCACACTAGATAAAACCTACACACATATAATTTATATATATAGATGGTCTATAGTTTAGCTCTATAATCAATAATGTTAATAATTTGAGCAGTTTGGTTTGTGTATTATTTTTTAGAAAATTATTTTATCTAGTTATTTTTTCTTTCTTTTAATATGTTTAATATATTCATTATTTAGTCTATTTAAATATATAATAAACAATTCTTTTACAACTAATATTTACATTTAGTTAACGTTATTTTAGATTTAGCATTAGATATAAATTTATTCATTTAATAAATTTTAAAAGTACCAAACTTTTATATTATTTTTAAAGAATATTGATGTGTTTGATATTTTAATTTTATGTGATACATGTAGTATTGTTTGATCATATAAAAATAATAATAAATTATCAAATAATGTTCAATTCATTATTTTCTAAAATATATATATATAGGTAATTTTTTAATAATTTTTATGTAATTAAAATTGTAAATATTTTCATAATCTACATAGAAATTTGTAATTCATTTTATTTTATAAAATTTTTTTTTACTAGTAAAAAGGAGAAAAAGGAAGAAATGACAGTACGATAGTGTGAGTGAGGAAGAATAAAATATTATATAAAAAATATTATTATTATAAAAGAAATGAAAATAATAATTAGAAAGAGAAGAGTAGAGATAGTGCGAGTGAGAATAAAAACATTGTCATAATTACAATCAAATAAATTATATTTATAATATATTATAAATTAATATTACATGTGTCCTGATTTTGAATGTACACTATGGACAACCACCGTGATAGGCACCCACCATAGAATTACCCTTGACCTCACCCTTGATCTCACGCCGTTAGACCTCACAACAACACTATAAAACTCATGCATACTCATGCATGTTGATGGTAAAAAAGCTGCCAAACTCGACATAGGCATAATTATGCCAAGCTCACCTACCCTCGCTGTAATTTCCCCTTAAATTAAAACTGAGGAAAGAAGCATTCAGTAGAGGTGCTTAGCACATTGTAACCACTCACCTGGCATCGTTTTTCCAAGCAGATCAAAGGATGAATACGATGGAGCTACCATCTGTCCGAAAGGGATGCATCCCTTCAGCAAGTATCGCTCAATAAATCGCTGTCCCGTTCGAGCAATGGTTTCATTTCTCAGAGCTGAATCTGGTGTGGCACAACAACATTCAAGCTCAATCGAAATAGGCTCTTTACTCTCCCCCTTGCCAAAGGACCTCTTAGCTAAGTAAACCCCAAATGCTTGATTCAATATAGTCAACCACAGAACATTGACATTTATATCTCAACTAAAGAACACAAAACTCTCTCTCACTGGCTATCTCTACAAAATCACTTTCAGTCTTCTTGATGAGAAAATTAAACAATGTTTATTGATTAATATACTAAGAATAGAAAAGAAAGATAATCTTTCTATTTTCTTGAATGAATAATTAAAGCAACTGCATACAGTTCAATTCGAATTAATAAGCTAAAATGTCTTCAGAGAAAGAAAAAATAGGATAAGTCCAGCAGAAAGAAATCAGATCAAAGGAGATTTATTATTTTGAGAATTGGCGCTGATTGTGAGTTGTATGAGATTCACCTGTTGAAATATTAACACCTCTTTGCGAGAGATCGTAACGAAGCATATCTGCATTCTTGAATTGCAGACCTATCATGCCGACCTCCTCTGCTGCTTCTGTGTTTTTAAGCCTGAAGTTACTCATGTCAATAGTAATCAGTCAAAGCTCTAATCATGATCATCAAAGGAAAATAATGCTTTCTTATACACTAAACCACAGAGTTTAGGAAACTCTGATAAAGCAAATCAGAGTAATACCTGTCATCCACAAAGATACAGTCTGCCGGTTTGACTTTAAGATGACTTACAGCCTCCAAATAAAAATCAGGGTCAGGTTTCCTTTTGCCTGAAATTAAGTGGAGACGGGTTCAATTTCCAGGGAACCAAGATTGATATTATTTGCAAACAGTAGACACACTAGCACACATCCAAATGGAAATTCGCTGTTAGTTTAGAAAATACAAAATTCGTTTGATTATCACCTGGATTCATTTGTTCATTGTATGATTACAAGACAACTATTAATTCAAAAGGTTAAAGCTTACACGTTAATTGTTAGGACAACTTTGATTATCACTTGGATTCATTTGTTCATTGTATGATTACAAGACAAGTATTAACTGAAAATGTTAAAGCTTAAAAATTAATTGTTAGGAAGACAACTTAGAATGCATACTATTGGTAACTTTTCCAGTTCAAACTTCAGAACTCGCCGGGAAGAGTATACAATATGGTTAATGTGAAACCCCAAAGCCAACGGAGCACAGGACAACCTATAGCATTCAGTGCCTTAAATGCACTTAAATCTACAAAGTATGCAACAGCTACTTTCAATTATAGAAATTATGAAACTTTTAGTTATTAATGAGATTATAATGGTTATAGAATACAGGCTAACACACTGAGAAGAAGATATAAACCATGACTGCATACTCAAATCGAGAGAATGAATTTAAACAACTGGTGAAGAAGAAAGTGGTTCTGCAGATTAGCAAGAGAATCGAACATACCAATATTGCATGAGCAAAATGTCCATGACAGGTAATTCGAAATCTTCAACTTGTCTTCAATCATTTTATACCTACAGAACAAATTTCAGGGAACAATGAGTAATTTTGTTGCTAGAGGTTCTTTACATAAAACAGAAATACCCAGCAATATTCAGGATCCCAGGTTTGATGCAGTAATAAATAAAAAAGAAATAAACTCCTAAAATAAATCAAAACCTCTAGTTGTATGAAATGACAAACTACATATCATTGTTGTTTTAGCTGCAGTAGAAATACTAAGAAAGCATCAAAAAAATTTTCAAGAAGCCCATAATCATGAACTATGTCATTTTTCTCACCATCATAGATCATAGAACAAATGGTAAATAGTTCATTCCACTATAATATATTATTTAATTGAAAAGTAATGTAATAAATAATCCAGTATTTGGTTAATTCAAAAATGGAGCACTTGCTGAACTCAATAATCCGTGGGATATGGTAAACTAATAGAATACAGGCATGTGACAATATGCAAATAAAAGACCTGTGACCCTAATCTGGGACTAAGGTAAACACAAATACTCAGCCATAGAACATTGACATGAAGATTTCAACTGAAGAAAACACTCTCTCTCACTGGCTAGAAAAACACTTCTAGTCTTCTTGATGAGAATAAAACAACAATGAGGGAATAGTGATAGACTGGTTTCAGCTTACCAGATGGGGTAGTTGGTAAAAGCATGCATCTTGTAGTTCTTCGATTTTAACTCTTGAAGCAATTCCTCAATACCTTCTAAGTAAGAATATCCTCTCATCATACAATCTTTAAGTCCTATAGAAATATTACAAAGATGGTAACTTTAGAAAAGCAAGAACTACAAGTGCAGCATAAGGTAATTAGTTCATCATTTTCAAGGAACATAAATTCGAAAGCACACCCAACTCATGCAATTTTTAATAAATCATTACATTAGTATGATGATTATCTTTCCAATAATATAACTAAACCATTATGGCACAGTAAATAGTGCTGAGAAACAGAAATGTTATATGATGAGCATAAGTCACTCTCATGATAACATGAAGAATGAGGAGCCAACAAGGCATATTATAATCAACTTCTCACTTACAGGAATGCAGAAGATCCAAAAGTAATATGAAATGCAGAAGCAAGTTCATATATTAGAAGGGGAGCTAAAGAAGCTCATTTAATATAAAGGCATAAAAATAGAAGAACTCGAAACAGGTAGGAGATTGTGAATTGGCAATAATTCCATGTTAAGTAAAGGACGCTCAGAACAGACCAATTTTCATTAATCTAATACGTGACACTTACAAAAGACTTGCAGTAGATTAGCACTCACTTATTCCACAACAAATCCATGCTGCAGAAAAATTATAAGCAAGTCAAACCTACTGAAAATAACACCTATAATTCTATTGTTCAAATCACAAACGTGACTAATGAAAAAAAAAAAAAAAACTGCTTTTATCATGTAACAGAAGGAACATTAAAACAAAGTTGTAATCCAGAACATAAAATGCTTCAGCTTTGAATGTACAAATTTAAATCATATATATTAGCTGTAGATGTCAAATAATTATGGAGTGTAGCACAGCAACACTTTGGCGGGCAACAGTTATTATCTCTTTCCATTGTGACTGACAACTATAAAATAAAGCTAATAGAAAATTTAAACCAACCTTTCATATCTAAAGCCCTTCCATCTTTAAAAAATTTTCTAGCTAGCTCCAGCTGGAAGAAGACGAGAAAAATTTGTAACACATACAATGTCACCAAAAACAGAAAAAGAAGACTGAAACAGCAATTTAAAAGATAAAGCTCTGACACCATAGAGGTGCAAGAAAACCAGAACTACAATATTCTTCAACATCGATTTGTGTAAGACCTAAGATACTATAATAATGGATTCAGTAGAAGAAAAAGCTGATGTTATGAAACATGTAAAACTAGTACGCTATACAGATGTAACCAAACCCATAAGTTCTATTAAATGATTATAGATTCTTTTGGCAGACGACTCAGTTTCTAGAAAGGTTCATGACTGCTGGCATGAAATCAAATGCCTTTTGTTAGGCCTTGAGCTGCGGGTTTGTATTGCTTTGAGTTGTTACCTGCTGTAAAGTAATTGTCTTTCTAATCTTAAATTTATATATATATATATATATTAAAAAAAAGGAAAAAAAAAAAGATAAATAAAATACTATGGAGGCAGTTCTGATGTTTGATTTTACTGATATCAAAGGTATCTTTTTTGTGAGACCATAGGAAAAGTTATTGTAAAAATTCTAACTTTGAGTATACCTCATCAATCATCCCCTTTTCGAACTCAAGCCAGGCAGTTGGGTGCTTGCATTCTATTAATTCCTTCATGGACATTCTGAGCATAAAATTTCATTATAAAAACTTTTCTTAGTTTATCAGTTTCTTCAAAGACATATTAAGTATAAATCTTCATATTACTTACTAGTCTTCTAAATAATATTCAGAGTAAAACAAAAACCTAGGAGATTAACCAGTCAAACACTAAATTGAGACCAGCGTCACAAAAGAGAATTTTAATTCCCAAACACCTATTCTAAATATGGCTACAGATCATCTACGACGTTGCGTTAATCACTCCCCTAAATATTGCTACAAAACCATCCATAACACAAGCCCATGTCAGTTAGAAGAACAAATAGCCTACATCAAACTATATAATATGAAATTTTACTTTCTCCTTTTGACGAATTGAGTTAGCAACAAACAGATTTAGCTAATGATAGGAAAAACAGAATCAGTAATAAATTGATAAAGCTGTTCTAACTCAAGATTCACTGCATAAACAATCTGATCAGTAGAAACCTTAAACCATCTACATCATGCAAACAAAAGCCAGAGCTGCAACAGCTAAGTTAGAAACATTTCTCTGATTCTAACACAGTGATCACCTCTTTATCCTATTACAAGTAGTATGTTCGTCTTACATAGTAAAAGCAGCATATGAAGAGAAAAATTGCAATTATACAACAATAAATCAATTCAAAGCTAAAGCTTAAGTATTCAAATTGAACATAATTTATAAATTAACATCCTAAAACAATTCAAAAGCAAAAGCTAAGACAAAATGACAGCCAGAGCATGTAAAGTTTTCAAGTATAAAATTATACACAGAATCAGGTTTTCAAGCTTAAACAAAGATCACATCCACACAAAGCACTTCAAAATCAAACACCCAAATTCAAACTTCTTCACTAGGTACCCAATCGTCTAATGTAAACAAGGCATCCCAGATGAACAAACAAACAATAGCACAAATTGTCAAAGTACTGACAAACAAAAGAATCAAATTCAAAAACTCATTCAAATGGGTATAGCTTACCCGAAGAAGGCAGGGACGTCTTGGTAAAAAGGGTCCCGGACGATGGTGTCCATGATGTCAAAAAGCAGGATTGGGAGCTTCCTTGAGACGACAGGAGGGGTCTTCTCAGAGTCTGCGTTTAGACTCAGAGACATTTTTGCAACAGATGGTCGGAAGGATCTTAGAGGGACTGAGATCGTAGTAACGGGAGAGATTTTGAGTGAGACACACAGAGCCATTCGATATCAATTACAACCGAAAAATTCGCTTCAAATGGAAAATAGACATCTACAAACAATCTCCCCTGACTTCCACACGAATGAGCATATCTGGTAAAAATGCCGTTCCATGATAATTATTATTATTATTATTATTATTATTATTATTATTATTATTATTATTATTATTATTAGGCATAATGGTCATTGAACTTGTCTAATCTTTTCAATTTAATCCTTCAACTCTGCGATAATTCAATTTAGTCCCTCAACTATTTAATATCGGATTAATTTGACCATTTTTACCTATGTGGCAGATGATTTGGCAAGGTTGTTGTATATATTTAGTTTTGAGTCACCTGCCACATCATCTGTCATATAGGTAAAAAGGGCCATATTGAGGTCAAATTGAAATCTCGCAGAGTTCGAGGGTCAAAGAATTATTAAAAATGAATATCTTATTATTATTATTATTATTATTATTATTATTATTAATGTTAGGGGCTTAAGTGACCATTATGCCTTAATAATAATAATAATAATAATAATAATAATAATAATAATAATAATAATAATAATAATAATAATAATAATAATAATAATAATAATAATAATAATAATAATAATACCTCCCTCCACAAATGAGTGTCTCAATTTCTAAAAGAATTATTAAAAAAATAAGTGTCTCATTTGTATATTATATATATATTTTTTTGACTTTTATTCTTTATTTATTCTAACACTTAATTTTTTAAAATAATAAAATGTCACTTTCAATGCAGTCATAATTACTATATATCTATTGTTTAATATATCGTCCAATCATCTTAAAAGTAATCATGAGTTTTTTTAATATTTGTATTTTGACTAAACGGAGGTAGTAATAATAATAATGTTTAAAAAACTAAAAAGATAATGGGAGTAGAAGAAAAAATAACGGTTCAATATGAAACAGAATTATATTGGAATCAAAGAGTAACCAGATGAATTAGAACTAGATATTCCATCAGAAATGAAGTATATATAAGTGGTATAGAAATGAAAACACACAAAGATTCAAGAAGAAGAGATATATATTATTGATTACATTATGTACAGGCCTTTTGTGACAAAAGTTAAAGCACTTGTCAATACCACAAACTAAAACACATGCATGGATACACATATGAAACACTTGTCAAATTTATGATATGTGGAAGTCCATATATCACCACAACACTCTCCCTTAAATTTTCACCATTTTAAGAATTTGAATACCTCGTCAAAACCTTACCAGAAAAATTCAATGGAATAAAAATTGGATGAAGGAAAAAGAGTACAATTGGTGAATCCAATATTATAAAAATTCACCCCTAATGATAACACCCGTATATCTAATTTTCTAATCTGAAGAGTTTCTGCATTCCAATTACTTAAACTAGCTTCTCGAAAGTTTAAGTCTGTAAAGTCTTCGTTGATAAATCCGCCAGATTGTTTGAAGACCGAATTTGCTTCACATTAATATTTTGAGATTCTTGAAGCTCGTGGGTGTAGAAAAACTTGGGAGAGATGTGTTTTGTTCTATCTCCTTTGATATATCCACCACGCACTTGGGCGATACAAGAGGCATTATCCTCAACAAATATTGTAGGCTCTTTTACTGTTTAAGGAATACCACATGAACTCTGGATGTGATTCATTATAGGTCTCAACCAGACACGTTCTCGACTGGTTTCATGTAAAGTAAATATTTTAGGGTGATTCAAAGATGTGGCAACCAGAGTTTCTTTTACGGATCTCCATGAGATAGTCGTACCATTATATATAAAAATATATCTAGTTTGAGAATGGGCCTTATGCGGATCTGAAAGATACCCAGTATCAGCATATCTAATCAACCTAGAAGAATTATTTAAATTTGAGTAAAACAATCCCAAATTAATAGTTCCGCGAATGTATCTGAGAATATGTTTAATTTTGTTCCAATGATGACGACTCAGAGTGGAACTATATCTAACCAATAAGTTAATAGTAAAAGTTATATCTTGTCTTGTACATTGGGCTAGATATAAAAGGACACCACAGATATAGTGTTCTAGAATCCAAGATATTTTCATCGCATCTTTGGGTTTGAATGGATCCTTTTTTGGATCAAGGAAACAAACAACCATCGAGGTACTTAATGGATGGCTTTTTTCCAAATTGAAACGTTTCAAAAATTTTCAATATAAGTCTTTTGATGGATCAGAATCCCATCAGATTTATGCTCCATTTCCAATCCAATATAATATTTTGTTTTCCCCAGGTCTTTCATTTCAAATTTCATTTTCAAGTATTCAACAATTTTCTGAATTTTATCTTGGGTTATTAAATTCATATCATCTACATAAACTACTACAATTATAAAACTGGATCATGATTTTCGAATGAACACGCATTGACATATAACATCATTAATGTACTCTTCTTTAATCAGATACTCACTCAGAAGATTATACCATATTTGTCCAGACTATTTTAATCTATATAGGGACCTTTGTAACTTCATGGAATAAACCACGATCTTTATTCATTTCAGGAAGTTTTAACCCTTCTGGAAGTTTCATAAAAATATCAATATCGAGGGAACCATACAAATATGCAGTAACCACATCCATTAAATGCATTTCGAGATTTCTTTCTTTGGCCAAACCAATAAAAAACCGGAAAGTAATTGTATCCATCACAGGTGAATACGTCTCATCAAAATCAATCCCAGGCCTTTCTGAGAACCCTGAGCAACCAAACGGGCTTTATAACTCACAATCTCATTTTTCTCATTTCATCTCCTAACAAATAACTATTTGTAACCAACTGGTTGAACACCTTTAAGTGTTTGAACTATGGGTCCAAAAACACTTTGTTTGTTTAATGAGTTTAATTCTGCCTAGATTGCTTCTTTCCATTTTGGCCAATCATTTCGTTTATTGCATTCATTGATGGGCTGTAGTTCATTTTCATCACTCATTATTTATGTTGCCACTGCATATGAAAACATGTCATTCAATATAACATCTTTACAGTTCCAGATTTCTTTTATGTAATTTATAGATATCTCTTCATTTCTAGATTCTCAGGTATCTCTTTAGATATTTTCTTCATGATTAGGATTTTTAACTTCCACAATTTGTAAATGTTTAGAAGTGGTATCTTTCAGAGACTTTTCTTTAACAATGTTCTCATTTTTTCCTTTTCATTTTCGTGGTACATTATCTTTGGACTCAACAGGTGTACCACGTTTTCTATGAATTTCAGATGCTTCATTCGTTATCATTTGTCTTGATATATCATGAAGAAAAATTAGTCTTATTATAGTATAAGTTAATGATATATTGGTGAAAAGTGATGATAAAAAAAAATGACTCGGCTAAAGAATTTTCAATCAAGGATTTATTTATATCTTTTGGGAATTGAAGTTGCAAGATCGGAAAAGAGATTCTTCATTTATCAAAAGGAAAAATCTTATAAATGTCTTAGAAGAAATTAGTATATTGAGTTATAAACCAGTATAATCACCCATTAAAAGCAACCATAAGCAACAAGTAAAGATTGGAGGTTCATTTATTAAAGAGAGATATCAACGGTTGGTTGGAAGGCTATTTATCTCTCGCATTTAGACCAGATATAGCTTATGCAATTAGTTTAGCTAGCCAGTTCATCATGATCAATTATAGTCTCACATGTGCGCAGTTATTCAAATTTTGCAATATCTTAAGTTTATTAAAAAGAACGATATTCTTTTCTTAAGACATGGCCATTCCACACAGAAGTGTTGGAGAGAAACCTAACATATAAACAACTGTGTCCACAAAAAGCGGATATTCTTTCTTCACAAGATGAATACGATACGATCAATCTAAGTACACAAAATAATGCTCCTTAATTAAACCCAACAATGAATATAATCAACAATACAACCAACAAAAGTAATAAAATCAACACAAGGAATTTTTAATGTGAATAAACTCTCTAATGCGAGCCGTAAAAAACAAGGAAGTAAGTCCACTAACCAACTTCACTAATAATTAAAATCAGAGAGTTTACAATATGTTACAATTACCATAAATCAGATTCTAATAGCAACAACCAAAAAAGAGCAAAAATAATAAACTCAGAATAATGATAAAACTGAACTACTATCTTCCGGCTTAGCTCATTTCTATTAGAGGACTCTAAATCAGATCTCTACCGTCTTGAATTACCAATCATCAGCCAGCAACAACATACTCAAATCTTAACATGTTCCATTAATTAATGAAAAGATATTCGACTTTGATGTTAACTTTCAAGATTTGCTCTCTATTTCTGACTAGCTCCAGAGATGGCACGATTTCTCTCAAATTGACGATCAAACAAACAATCCCAACGACAGACTTTTGAATAAGGTCTCAACTACAAAACTACCAATTTTGAGAATGATTCAATGGTAGATAGCTTCATAACCATCAAAACTCTAAAACTCGACGAAGGAATAGACGACAGAATTTGATTTTGCTTCCACTACTCTTAAAGTTGCCTAACTCTCTCAATTTCTCCACTTATGTAGACTCTCTTTCCACACCGCATCACTTGAAGCCTAAAGCTACTTTTAAAACCTAAAGCTCTTCTCCGAGTAGGCTTTTAATATGTTGGGCAGTCTCCACATGAAAGGGAAGCCCATAAACCCAATAAGAAGTATTTATTGATGTTGATTAGGCTGGATTCGAAATGATAGAAAATTGATAACTGGCTATTTGCACATTTATGGGAGGAAATATGATTACTTAGAGAAGTAAAAAAGTAAAGTGCAGTTGCTAGATTAAGTTAAAAAGCAAAATTTAGAGCTATGGCTCAAGATATTTGTCAGCTTCCCTGACTTCAAAAGTTACTAAAGAAGTTGAAACTATATACATGTTACATTATCTTTTTTTTTTTTTTTTTATAACAAAGCTGCCGTCAGTATAGCTCACAATCTTGTACAACATGATCATACAAAGTACATTGAGATTAATTGACACTTCATACCAAAAAAAAAAGTCACGGGCGGTTAGTTGTTTAAAATGAAATCCGATAAACAAATAGCTTATGTCTTTACTAAAGGGCTTAGCAATAGAACTCATCATAACTTAATTTCTCGCTGGCCATGTATGATAGTAGACGTGAATGAATTTTTATTTTTTAAAATTTTGTATCCCAATTAAGGTTTCTCCCTTGTTTAAATTCTTTTCATATAAATATACATGTTGAATGCAAATTAATATATACATATAATCATCTTTCTCAAATATAATCAATAACCATCCAAAAAAAAATAAAAATCAAGAAAAAACAATAAACAATAATAGAAAGATGCTTCTCGTGCCTGATGTGAGCGTAAATGACTTACCCTTTATGGTGTATCTCAAACCACCGAAGTATAAAAGCAGTAGCCCGACTATCGAGGGCTGCTAGCAAAAAAAAAAAAGCAGACAACTTCACTCTTTCTCTCCCTCTCTATCCTATGTCTGCTGAGATAAAGATAGGAGAGAACAAAGAATAAATTAAAAATGTTGTAATAAAGAGAAGCATTTTGTGTTTTGTATATCTCTATTTTTTTGAATAGTAAAGCAATGAATAGTGACACCTATTCCAGGGAGAACAGCATGATTTATTAGAACTCTCTGGAATAGTGACACCTATTCCTCCTTGTATAGTTGTATTTTGTCTTATAACTTCTTTCCTCTGCTGCAGGTACAGAAAAGTTGTAGAGAAGAGCGGCTTATCATGTACTGAGTAGGTGGCTATGGAAATTTGTTGCAAACATTGGGCTTCAAAACTTGTTGGACTTGAATGAGTCATGAGGCTTATTGTTGTTAAGTCCAAATAACTTCTTTAGAGACTCTGTTTTCATTGAAAAAGGTATGTTCATTTACACCCCATCCCAAACTTAACGTTCCTTTTGTCATGTTGATTTTGTAAAGAATGTTGAAGAACCGAGTCACTCCAAGGATATTAGTAAAGAAATCAGCCAATTGATCAGTTGTACTTATGTACCTTACTTCTAATTTCCCCTCTGCTACTTTCTCTCTTACAAAGTGAACACCAATTTCTATATGATTACTTCGAGAGTGGAAAACTGGATTTTGAGCTAAAGTCTATGCGTTCTTATTGTCACACCAAATTATTGGACATTCAGAAACATTGAAACCAAGTTCCTTTAGTAAAGCCATTAACCAAATAACTTATCGATACTCTGCTTTTGAGCTTGATTTGGTTACAACAGATTGTTTCTTTGACGACCATGAAATCAAATTACCTCTTAAGAAGACACAGTTTCCAAACATGGATTGACAGTAGTTTTTTATGACATTACTCAATCAACTTCTAATTATAGTTTTAAGATATCGTCTCCACAGAGATTGTTTATTTTGGAAAGAAATGATTAGATCAAGATTCAAATTGAATTGTAAAAAGAATTATTAACATAACAGAATTGTAAAAACTCATAGAAGCTCATATAAGATTGAGACAATTTTGACAACTTCAGTAACATGAATGAGAAGATCAGTACTCAATATTGAATTGATTTAATGAAGACTAAGTTGATCTGGTAATATCATTTTCCTACTCTTATCTTCATATGTATATTTCAACTTTGAATTTCAAAACACATCTTAGATCATCATGATT
The DNA here is from genome assembly GCA_031304145.1 of Cardiospermum halicacabum. Classification (NCBI taxonomy): domain Eukaryota; kingdom Viridiplantae; phylum Streptophyta; class Magnoliopsida; order Sapindales; family Sapindaceae; genus Cardiospermum; species Cardiospermum halicacabum. The sequence goes on from CM062389.1 coordinate 21,031,169, forward strand.
GATTAGTAAAAGATCTCTCGATTCGATTTAACCAATCCTAGTTAATAGATTACATACATCTCTATACTATAATTTTGCTAACTGATTAAAATTGATATGTAGAAAAACTGATCTAATATTGTCTATCTCTAGATCAATACTTTGATCCTCTGTTATTAGATATGTTACTTGATCGCCATCTTTAGACTAGAATAGATATCAAAACACAATTACTTAACTCTCGTTCTCGTAAAGTAATAAACTCATGAAAACTCAATGAAATGAAACAAAATTGAACAAGAATTACACATATGAATCTAGCAACAACAAGAGAGCTTAGCAAGTCAACTAGAGCTATTAGCTATGCATAACTACTTCAGCATATTCATTACAACACATATTCATCATCATGCAAATTAGAGAGAAACTCACCAAAGAAGAAAAGAGATCGGCTCTATCACAGCCTTCACTTCTCAATCTTCAAACTAATTCTCCGAGATCAATCCAAACAGAGTACTAACTTCTAAAGAAAGCTTTACTAAATATATCTGTCTAAACTCAAAAGATTATTGAAATTATCTAAAATTATCAAAACGTTCTAATTGCATTGACTGGGCGCTTATTTATAGAGTTTAGACCCAGTGGCAATTTTGTTATTTTCAAAAGATAGAGAAACATAAAGTGGCGACACTACATAAATCAACATGATACATCACCTTAACTTTAGCAATAACAAATTTTCTCGCCATGCATCTCGCCTTTTTGGGATCTACCTTAAGTGAGGGTGTATAGGAATCGGTAAACCCATCGCCATTTGTTGTAGGCGAGTCCTCATCTCTTCGCCAAATCATATCGCTTATTTGTATTTGTTGAGGAGAGTACTTCAGGCGAGGCTTTTATCTATCGCCTAGTTGTATTTGTTTAAGGCGATAGATTAAACCTTCGCCAATTCCTTTTGTATTACTGGTGATAACTTTGTTTTACTTCCTTATGTCACCAACTTCAATTAGCATTCAAGCAAGGTTTAAAGCGATACCTTCTTCCAATTGTGAGCTTCGCCGGATTATAAACTTGGACAATCTTCTACTACGTCCTCTTTTTCCTCTAAAATTGTACTTTTATGCTCATTTTCTTCATTTTTTCATCCAAGTCCCTGTCTCAATAAAATAGTCTAGAAATATAAGAAATTACTCAATTATCTATCTTTTAAGCTCAATTTCTTTATGATAAAGCTCATAAAATATATCAAAATGTAGGTAAATTCTAGACTTATCATGGATCTTCTATCGTCAATCAAACTCACCTAGTCAAAATCACAATAAACTTCCAGACTTAAAGGAGATCTTAAAGGTTTGAAGACTAGATTCATGTTAGCTGTCCATTTTAGGTATCTTAAGACTCTCTTACATGCTATCAGCCAATTCTTGGTAGGATGACTTAGAAATTAACTCAATTTGTTTGTGATGAATGTAATATTTGGTCTTGTATGGTTCAGGTACTAAAGAGCTCCAACTGTGCTTCAATAGAGTTGAGGATGATCAAATGGCTCGCTATCGAGCTGATGAAGCTTGGAATTAACAACACCTGGTGTTAGAGTAGGTTTACAATTTTCCATATTGGACTTCTTGAGCAGGTCTTTTATATACTTAGTCTCAGATAAGTAAAGCCCTGTTTCATCTATTTTGACTTCAAAACCTTAGAAATAACTGACACTCTTTAAAGCCTTAACTAGATTGTAATTGATCAATCACTCATTTAATTTTATTGGGATTGCTACCTGTGATAAGAATATCATCCAAATAGACAATGAGAAGATTAATATGTTGTTGATTCTTTTGATAGAAAAGAGAAGTGTCAAACTGCAGATTTGTGAAACCCTATGTCATTAAAACTTCCTTTAACCTATTAAACCAAGCTCTAGGGGCTTGTTTAAGGCCATATAAGGTATTTTCCAGTTTATACACAAAGTCAGGATGCTTTTTACTCTCAAAGCCTAGTGGTTGTTGAATGTGCACCTCATCCTCTAGCTTTCCATTTAGGAAAGCATAATTTATATCAACTTGCTGATTGTCCCAATTATGTATCACAACAAGTGACATAAATACCTTAACGCTAGAGCTTTTAATGACTGGACTATATGTATTGAAGTAGTCAATACCTGCATTTTGATGATAACCCTTTACCACCAATCTATCCTTGTGCTTTAATATTGTTCCATCAGGATTAAACTTCATCCTATAGACCCATTTTGTTCCTAAAAAATTCATTGTACTATGATAAGGAACTAGGTTCCAAGTTCTATTAGAAATGAGGGCATTCCACTCTTCTCACATTGCCCTGTGCCATATTAGAACTAATGCTCTATGAATAGTCTCGGGTTCATTAGGTGAGGGTGTTTGTGTGGCTAAATAAAGCTTTGGTTTGAAAATGTCACTTTTGGAACTAGTTTGCATAGGATGATGTGATGTGTTTTCAGGTTCTTGAATTTGATGGCTATTAATTTGATTTTGGTCTTGTGTTTGGTTTGTTTTAGTGTTTAAAGGACTTGGAGAAGAACTTATAACTCTAGAATTTTCTACTCCTTTTTGATAGTTTTTTGAGGAACTCATTTCTTTTTAGGAGACTTCATGGGTTCCTTTGTTTGGGTTGTGATAGTTTGCAGAATATGAGGATAAAATTGAAATTGGTAGACTTGTTATGATAGGTTTTTCTTTGTGTTTAGTTGGCTGAAAAATATTAGAATAAGGAAATTCTTTTTCATTGAATTCTACATTTCTAGAAATGTAGATTTTTCCATCAGAACATAGACATTTAAAATCTTTATGCTGAGCACTATAACCTAGGAAAATGCACTTCTTTGTATGAAAATCTAATTTGTGAGTAGAGTAGAATCTTAAGTAAGGAAAGCAACAACATAAAAAATTCCTAATAAACCTATAATTTGGTTTCCTTTTGAATAGCTTTTCATAGGGTGCAATGTTATTCAAATTAGGAGTTGGACGATTGTTTATCAAATAGGTTGAGAAAAAAATGCTTCAAACCAAAACTGCAAAGGCATTTTAGCATGGGCTAAGAGAGTTAGTCCCATTTCGGTTATATGTCTATGTTTTCTTTTAGGTATTCCATTTTTTTTATGAGTGTATGGACAGCCATACCTAATAATGATGCCTTCTTCTTTTAGAAAGGGTACTAATACTAAAAATTGATCTCCCATGTGTGATTGAATAGATCCTTTTGTTGAATTGAAGCTCAACTTATTTCTTAAATTAAATAAAAATTTTGAGAGTTTCTAATTTTAATTTTAATAAAAACATCCAAGTGAATTTTGTGCAAACATCAACAAAAATGATATAGTATTTGAAACCATGATTTGAAGCAATTGGAGATGGTCCTCATAGATTTGAGCAAATGAGATCTAAAGGTTTTTCTGCTGTTAAATCTAATTTATTAAAAGGGAGTCTGTGAAGTTTTCCAAATTTACAAGAATCACAATGCTCAAGGATTTCAGAATCAAAATTTAAATTCATTTTCTTTAAAACGAGCTTCAAAATAGATAGTGTTGGGTGGCCTAATTTAGCATGCCAATATCCCTTATCAACTTTAGAGGCTAAACTACTACTAGGTATCTTTGATAGACTTGATTGACTACTCCTAGTACTGGATGAAGCTTTAAGACTTGGAGAGGAAAACTTAAGACTGGATGGATCTGATGTGATGTTTTGAGATTTGATTTAATCTACTGGTAAGTGCAAACTATACAGCCCATCCTGGTGGATTCCCTCGAGAAGTTCCTTCCCTGAAATTCAATCCTTAAAAACACACCAATCATCAGAAAATTCAATAGTTATATTGTTGTCCTTAGTTAACTTAAAGATGCTTAAAAGATTTTTGGAAATATTAGGAACATGAAGTATTTGTTTTAGGGTGAGAGATGTGTGTGGTTCATTGTGAAAATGAAAGAAATTAGATCCAATATGGCTAATAGGGAGGAGATTACCATTACCAACAGCTTGGATTTCCTTCCCCCATACTCAAAACTTGTTTCCAGGTTACCTTGAACAGTAGTTAAATGATATGTAGCTCCACTATCCAGGTACCAAGTACAATCTCTCATTGTTTCAGGAGTAGATAAAAGTTGCTGATTTTGAACAAAATAGGTATGATTTGTTGATGTTTGACTTCCTTGACTTGATAGCTACTGATGAAAACCATGTCTTTGAGGTTGAGTTCCTTGCCAAGTTTGATAAAATCTCTTTTAGCATCTTAAAGCATCTGATGAGGAATTTTACTGACATATAAAACAACACAAAGAAATCAGTAATCCTATCAACATCTGTTGTAGTTTTAAAGATATCGTCTACACAGGGATTGTTTGTTAGAATGAAAGAATGAGATCAAGATTTAATTCGAATTGTCAAAAGAATTCATTAGTAACAGAATTGAAAAGTTCATAGAATCTAATTTAAGTTTTTAGACACTTCTGACATTTATCAATCAAGCAAGATTCATACTCAATATTTCAAAAATCTCAAATAATACACGTTGAACTGTTACCTCCTGTTGTTAATTGTCCTTTAATATGTCAATTCAACTTTAAAATTCAGATTCACAATCTAGATCATCATCAATGATCTACTAAAAGATCTCTCGATTCAATCTAACAGATTTGAGTCACACAATTGCATATATCTCTATACTACAATTCATGTAACTAATAAGCACAATATGTAGAAAATCAGATCTATTGTCTATCTCTAGTACAATGATCCTCTGTTCTTAGATCTGAAACTCAATTGCCATCTCTGATCTAAATTGAGTAACAGAATAACAAAATTACTTAACTCTCATTCTTGTAATTCAATAAACACATGAAAACTCAGCAAATCTGACTATAATATGAACCAGAATTACAGAATTAGGATCACAATCAATAACAGATCACAACAAACACATAAAATTATTAGCTAACATACCAACTTCTGCTTATTCTATTTTCCAGAAAATCATCGTCAATATGCTATAAGATCTAAATCTTACCAAAGAAGATAGAAGTTGGACGCTATCATAGTCTTCACTTCGTTATCTTCAAGCTAAATCTTAATGATCACCGAAAATAGAGTACAAAGCTTCTCCTAGAAACTTCAACGAAATAAAATGCTTAAGAATGAACATGAGATTTTAGAATTTTAGCTCTGATTAATAAAATGTCAAAAGGTCTTAATTGCTTCAACTGAGATGCTATTGATAGATTTTTGCTCAGTGACAATTTTGAAATAAAACTTCTAAAGAAGCACAAATTGGCGAAGTAACAAATTTCTCCTTCTATGTCGCTTGTTCCTTCACCTGAACTTAAAATGACATTTCACAATATTCGTCAGATATAATCACCTCTTGGTAGTTAATGTAGGCAAAATGACTAGACTATCCCCTCTTGTTTGTCAATCAGCTAGGCGAAATGATCTCTTCTCGCCTACTTGGTATTGCCTTATAAAAACCATAGGCGAGAAGCTTTATTATTCGCCTTCAGTTAGATATCTTTTATAAGGGAGATTCATCCTTTATCCCTAGTATGTTGCCTAATTCCTTTTTCCTTTAGGCAATGTTTACTTTCGTTGTATGATAATTTCGCCACTTCATATCGCCATCTTCTTTGAAAGTTCAGGTGAATTTGATAGGCGACATACTCTTATCTTGCAATATTTCGCCAAAACCTCGACTTTGGATGAATATCTATTTAGTCTTTCTTTGTCCTGATTTTTGCTTGTTTTAACTTCTTTTCCAAATCTTTTCATCCAAGTCCCTGTCTCAGTAAAATAGTCTAGAATTACTAGAAATTCATTTAATATCTCAACTTTTAAGCTCAATTTCTATGCATTTAAGCTCATAAAATATACTAGAATATAGGTAAATTCTAGACTTATCAATTTCCCCAACTTAGCATTTTGCTTGTCCTTAAGCAAACTGACTAAGTACTAACTGAGACAGCAATCAGTGCAAATTTGTGAACATAATTCAAAGCAACTCATCAAGTATATTTAGAAAATTTTCCAAACAGTGACCAGCTCTTCTTTAAAATTTCAAATCAACTAACTCAAAACTGGTCATTTTCTTCATGTTGCAAAGTGTCCGAGAAGATCCAAGTGTTAGAGTTTTGAAACTACTTCCTCACTGTAATCTCTCATAAAGTGTTTGATCACTCAGAATCCTAAAGTTTACTCTCACAATACACTAGTCACTTTTAAGAATCAGAGTTATGTACCAAGGCAAATATGATTCTAGTGTTTCACAATCACGTATGAAGAAAATTTAAGAACCTCACGATCATTGAGTTACATACATACATTGTACATCACTTAAAGGTTCCTAAGTTGGAACTGCCTGTCTGTCTGCCTTAGAATCTCTGATTTGCAAATATAGGGAAAATGGGGCTAAGTTAGCTTATGAAAGAAAGGAATTTATACAGAGGATTCAAAATTTGGACATATCAATAAATTCCACTCAATCCCTCTATTTTTCACTCTTTAGTGTTTCCCTACTCAATGACAATTATTGTACAACACTCCTTTATTTATATATAACTATCCACTTCTTTATAATCAGTGGCTCTTCTATTCTTATTCACAACTATTCGCAACTCTTTTTGTAATACTCTTTTTCTTTTTTCTTTTCTACTTTTGCAGACACCATATATATATATATATTACTTTCTCAGAAACACTATTTAGTGCATCCTTACTTCCCATCTTTTCATCCCCAATTTAACGGTAAGTCCAAAGGGTGGGATTGAGATCATGCCTCTATCTTTATGGTTTGGACAGGATTAGGGACCAAAGAAAAGGTTTAGATGAGAATGGAAACAAAATAGTTTACCTCACAAGATATCAAGGTCTGGTTATATCAAGCAGGCAAAGGCTCTTTAGTAGTTTCACTCACTCTCTCAAATCAGATCATGTTCCTTGGCAGAAATTAGACAGATCCTAACCCGACCAATGCCCTGTGCACTTGAGGAATGTATGAGAAATTCAAAGCAAACCTATGAAGATCCTGATTCTATTGAAAGAAAACTGATCAGAAAATGTGTTTAATAAGGAAGAGAATAAAATTAACCCCTCTCATAAAAAAAAGGCACAATATGAAGCTTAAACCTCACATACCACCCAAGGTTTCCTCCACTCTTTCCTTATCACAACTTATCAACTTGTTCACAATCCAAATTTGACCAGAATCTTATCAGTGTTCAAAGAAACTTTTCAAAATTTGCCCACCAAACTGCTCGGTTTGAACATTTATTTTTCTGTTTGAAAAACCAATTCTAAAAAAATTAAATCACTTTGAATTATGAAAACCATAAACTCAATCATGCACTCAGACTTATAATATCCTAAAAATAAAACCAAACACATTCCTAAAATATAAGCATAAAACTACAGAAATTTCTAACAGATAAACAGCAATGTGATTGCTACCCTACCCCCAACTTAAAAGAAAGCATTGTCCTCAATGCAAAAGAAAAATTTCAAGAGAAGAGGAAAAAAATTACCAAATCAGAGAAGAAGGAAATGTACCTTAATGTTGCCATAAAGCAATATATGATGTCGCCATAAGTAAAGAATGCAGAACAAAAATAGGTGAAATTAAGCAATTTGTAGCAAACGAAATAAAGAGTATCGCCATATCGAAATGACAAATGAGGCGAAATAAAAAGTATCGCCATATCAGAATGACAATTCAGGCGAAATGTCCTGACGAAATCATTTCATGCAGACAATAGAGTTACGCGACATAGGAGTATCGCCAAAGTTAGAATCAAAACACGAAGACAAAATAAGAGATGTCGTCTTTACCAAGGACATTATGATTACAGTTTTAGGCGACACAAAAGTAGATCGCCTGAGCAAGGCGAAACTGGTAGGCGAGGTGAATGATATATCGCCATTACATCTAAAACCAATTTTTGAAAACCTTAAGCTCCAATCAACCTGCAAGTCACTATTTAGCCTTGAAATACAATGCAACTAATGAACTAAGCATGACTAACAGACCTTGTAAAAGATACATTCAGGACTAGGGGAAAGAAAAACCCCTAACTTAGTTCCTGAAAAACTCTCCGAACAAAACTATATAAAGCAATCACATTACTCTTTAATCAGACTAAAAAAAATAAAAAGACTATAAATACCATACACATTACTCTTTTAAAGATAAAATAAAATTAAAATGACTCAAAGTATTCACATCACTCTTGAAACAAAAAGAGAAACAAAATCAAAGTTTAAAAATCTAAACTAATAAAGATCACAATCTAGTCATCCTTAAAAAATCATCTAAAATTTTCTCTTCAGTTTGAGATGAGTCATGTCTCCTGGATTTTGAGATTAACTTCTTTTTCTTTGGCCGAGAAATTTCTGGAGATGGGGAGATAGCTGCAGTAGTGCTGGAAGTTGGCTTCTTTAGTTTCAACTTTTCCACAACAGGAGTTTTGATCTCAGCATCAGAAAAAACTTTAGTAGCTTGAGCAGCTGTTGATCTTGTGACTCGTTTGGATGGAGTCTCTTGTTGTACCTTTCTTTTCTTCTTAATGTTCCTCACACTTTTCTTGGAAGCAGACTGCTTCTCAATAAAATATGGCACAACATCTTCAACATCACTGACTTCCTCAGGTTCCAGTGTTATAATCTTCCTTTTTCTGCCTACTGAAGGAGGAATGACTAAAACCTGATATCTTTCAGCAAACTCCCTAATGTTCATGAAGAATTCTGTACGCAACCGGTTGGGAGAAAACAAAGCTAAACTTCTATCCTAAAATGAAATATTACTGTTCCTATCCTAAATCTTCAATGCTTCCAAGTTTATTGTGACAAAATGAAGATTTAGATCTACGACATTGTAATCTAATGCTGGGATAGAATATTCTTCTTCACTATTATCTTCCTTAAGCAAGACATTCTCTACTTCTACAACCTCTTGTATGGACAGACTAGGAAAATAGATTATCTCATTATCATCATTATATGGTACCTAAGAGATAGGTAGAGGTTGAAGAATAGGTACCAAGGCTAAAGCTTGAGATGAACTGGATGATTGTGCAAGATTGTTATTGAAAATCATACCCGTTCTTGCCAGATTCACCAATCTCTGAACTTCAAGATTTAAAATATGCAAACGAGGAATGGACTCGTCAGAAATTGATGGTGGAAGCACAGCAGCACACTTGACAAGTCCAAAGGATTTAGGAACTTGACAAGTGTATATCAGCGGTTCTTGAATGTCAGCTTCAGAATCTGGTATTTGCTGCTCTTTTTCGGTCTCTGTACTTCTTCTCCCATTTAAGAACCAGACCCTTCACCTTTTTCTTGAACAGAATAAGCTTATCTGCAGCTTCAGCATAAAAAGCTTACTCTGCTCCTCTATCTTGGCAGTGTCTATTTCTTCACAAACTGAGGAGTCAGAATCTTTATCTTCGATGGCTTCAAGCTCCACTACCATTTCTTTTCATTTCTTATTCAAATTATCATTCTCATCCATAATTTGACAGATAGCTCTTTCCAAAGCTAAGTCAAACTGATCTCCCAAGTTCTTTCTCAGCGGAACCTCATCTCTGCTTGTATCTTTATCCATAAAATGACCCATAGCAGTTAAATCATCCAAATGACTAGCTGTATCAGGTTGGCTGTCAACTAGTTCCTCATTATCAAAAACTGGGGTCTGAATATCATCAGGATTCCCTTCTTGTACTCTTTCTCTCCCAATAACAACTGCTCCAAAAAACCTGGCAAAACCAACCTTTAGAGCATTCTTGTTCTTCATATGCAACTCCCACATTTTCATAAGCTCACTTGGATCACTAATTTTGTTGAAGAATTCACAGATTTGATCCTGAACTCTTCTATCCACCAACTCCTTCACTAACTCCTCCAAATGGTTCCTGGTGAAAGGTCCTCTTGGTCTTTCTCCACCATAATTGATGTCTGAACGAACAAGTTGAACCTGTTCTGGAGTGGGTCTTGGTAATGGTAAGAGAGAGGAGAATTTACTTTTCTTTATAAAACCCTTCTTGGCATCCCTAAGTGCCTTTAATTCAATCACCCTTTCTATCGCCTCATTACAGGGGTTATCCTTTGCCCCTTTGCTTTCCCATATTCTCAATTCCAGCTCACCAATGTGTGGCCTAGAGTCTGCCAACCACACACCATTCTTCTTATTTTTCACCCCACATCTCTCCAATAAACAAGTGATGAGAGATGGAAAGTATAAAGTATGCTACTTGAACTTTTCCTTCCTCATATTATGCACTCATTTCTTCAATTCTGAGTACATTAACTGGCCTAGATGGATGAATTGATCTTGATTAAAATCCCTCAAGCACCTCTTTTCATCTGCTATGAATCTGCTCCCTTGCATCTTGGCATCACATTATATCTTAGCCAGTTCAAACAGATGGCTGAGTGAATGTCCAATTCACTAGCCACAACATCATTGTCTAATTCATTTGTTGGGTTTGGGAATCTCTTCAAACTTCTCAACTCCTCTTTAGTCACTTTTGCTGCACTCATACCTCTATCTTCTTGAAGGTCTGGGTTCATCAGCCCATAATAATCACAGATGCTTCCCAAAGAAACATCTATTTCCATACCCCTCATCCCAAAAGGAGTATCCAGCTCCTCTGGTGCTTCATTATAGAATTCCTCAACTAGCATGACATTGACTCTTTTAGGTTGTGCCACTAGTTTCTTCATACTCCAAGCCCAGAGGTAATGTTCAAACCTCTTATCTTCAAACTCTTTCAACAACATGCCCTTCTCTTGCCAAAACTGTAGATTATTCTTCTTCATTGGTCTCTTTATCTGAATATCCTCCTTAGCAGCCTTAGGTGATGCAACCTTTACCTTCTTCCCTTTGGCTGAAACTGGAGATTGCAATTGTACTCCCTTCTTCTCAAGAGCTTTAGACTACCCTACTAATTTCTTCCCCTTATCAGCATTTGATGTAGAGGGAGTCTTTGGCAATTTTTCTGTAATAACCTTCTTCTTGGTAATCATAGCAGTTACCTTTCCAACTGACTCTTTCACTAATTTTTTTCCAGATTTCCTCCCCTTATCAGCATTTACTGTAGAGGGGGTCTTGGGAGTTTTATCATTTGGGAACTTGTCAGCTTTAGGTGAGGATGGAAGAATGACCCTCACTTTTAAATTTTTCTCATCATAGATTTTTGGCCTAGCAAAAGTTTTGACATTCTTTCCTTTCTGTGATGGACTAGGAGTAGATTGATTCTTTCTCTTAGCCATGAAGTATCTGCAGTTTAACCATGCAAATTGCTCATTTAGTTTAAAGCTAAAAACAATCGCAACAGATTCAAGGTCAACAATTTTAAACTTTCTAGTTACTACACAATATAGCTTCAATATCAGCAAAAAGAAAACATACTATAGTTACAGCAATAGAAGCACATTAACAATATAAAGCAAATTCATTCTCGAAATTCATCTCGCAGTTTGTCTATCAGAGAATAGTATTAATAAAATCCTCTTACTCACAAATAGCACAAAGTAAGACATCGTTTTGAACCTATGAGCATATTCGAGCAATAACCAATGAAACCCAATCAAAACTATTCTTACCTAAACTAAACCCTAGATTGTCGCAAACAAAAATTCAACATAGCTAAAGTGAAATAAGAATTACGTATCAGAAGATATGAAAAGATTAAGAGTTAATGACACATACCTTTTTCAGTTGCTGTGATGAATTTTGAAAGTCTTAAACAAAGTCGAACAATCAAAAGGAATTCGCAGATTAGGGTTTGTGTAAATTTGAAATACAAACTAAAAGTGAACCTAACAGTAACAAATCGATTTTGGGTTTTAAACAGAACACAGACTAGGTGAAATGATGACGAAAGAATAGGGGAAGGCGTAACGATTCGAACTCGCATCCTCAAAAACAACGGCTAAAAAGGGCGGCCACGTGTCGTCAACTTACGTCGCCACATCAATGAACAAAAGCGACATAAGTTAGGTGATCTCGTATCCTGTTGAGCGAAATGAGATCAATCTGCCAGGCGACACAGACTTTTTCCGCCGTAACAAAATCAATATTGGCAACATTATGGGTGACAAAAATTAAATTTCGACCTTTTGAATTGAAATTATGCGAAATGATGAATCGATGAGACCCAACTTCGTCGCAAAGTAACTAGCAAAAGCGATGCTAAAAATGACATATTGTATTTTGCCAGATCAATTTAATCATGAAGCGAAATGTAGTGATGAAAAGAGAAGAATGTCGTCATAATATATACCCGAATGGCGAGATACAAAAGTAATTCCAGATATGTCGCTTCACTTTCCTTTGTAATAAGCGAGTTGTAAGGCAAGATCATGCAATTGTCGCCTCCTTATGAGCATGATAGGCGAAATGTCAGGCATGAAATGAATTCTTCGCCTATTCCTTGGCGACATTATTTGGAACATATCGCCAATTTCTATATATCTCTTTGAGACGAATTTGAATGAGTCTTACCGTAATGGAAGTCAGTGTTGACGAGATGACTTGACAAAGGAAATAATTTTTCGCCTCCTAATTCAAACTTCCCATTCAAGCTCTTCTGAAAATAAAATCCTTACAAAACATGAACTTGATTAGTAAAGATTTTACACAATTAAGCAATAGAAGCAAAATATCAATTTAAAATTTAATTGTGTAAAGAGTATGCTTTGCTTAAGGTCGTTAGCATCGACCATGGTAAGTTTGTTTCATGATATTTCCATCATATCTACAGGATCAAAGATGTATAAAACTTCTCTAGTCCTGTAAATATCCCCACCTAGATAATGTTTGAGCCTTTGTCTATTAACCATAAAGGAATCAGTGGACTTATTATCAAATAGCTCAATGGCTCCATATGGGGAAACACTTTTCACCTTAAAGGGCCCAGACCATCTTGATTTTAACTTTCCTGGAAATAGGCTGAGTTTAGTGTTATATAATAACACATATTGCCCTGGCTTGAACTCTCTCTTAACAATCTTCTTATCATGATAATTTTTCATTCTTTGGTTGTATATCTCATGATTCTCATAAGCTTCCAATCGTCATTCATCCATTTCATCAAGTTGAAGTCTTTGTTTACCCGCCTTATCAGAGTTCATATTCAACTACTGCCCAATAAGATTTGTGCTCTAACTCCACTGGAAAATGGCATCCTTTGCCATAAATCATTCGAAATGGGGATGTTCCAATAGGAGTTTTGAAAGCTATCCTGTAAGCCCACAGAGCATCATATAACTTGAAACTTCAATCTTTCCTAGACTCATTTTACAGTCTTTTGCAGGATTCTTTTTAATTATCTTCTAGAGACTTCTGCTTGACCATTTTCCTATGGATGATAAGCTGCGGTAACCTTATAGACTACCTCATACTTTTTGAGTACTTTTTCCAATAGCTTATTACAGAAATGAGACCCTCCATCACTGATTAAGACCCTAGGTATGCCAAAACGAGTGAAGATATTCTTCTGCAGAAATTTCTCCACCACCTTACCATCATTAGTAACACAAGCAATAGCCTCTACCCATTTGAATACATAACCTACAACTACAAGTATATATTCATACTTGTTTGATGGAGAAAATGGTCCCATAAAATTTATACCCCATACATCAAATAGTTCTACATCTAGGATATAGTTTTGAGCCATTTCTTGCCTCTTTGAAATGTTTCCCATCCTTTGGCATCTATCACAATTGGCCACAAATGCATGAGCATCCTTAAAAAGTGAAGGCCAATAAAATCCACATTCTAGCACTTTAGCTGCAGTTCTTGTTCCAGCAAAATGCCCTGCATATTCTGATGAATGACAATGCTTAAGAATATCCAAAGTTTCCTCATACGGGATGCACCTTCTTAAAACATGGTCAACACATCTTCTTAGACCTGTAAAATGGGATAAATGGGTCAGCCCGCACGGGTTTAAATGGGTCGGGCTAATATAGTTCGAGTTTTAAACGGGTTGGAATTTTTTCAACCCTAACCCAACCGGGTTAAATGGGTCAGCCCGCACGGGTTTAAATGGGTCGGTCTTAAACGGGCCGGGCCAATATAGTTCGAGTTTTAAACGGGCTAGAATTTTTTCAACCCTAACCCAACCTTTGTGGGCTTAAACGGGCCGGGCCAGCCCGTATATATTATGACAGTTTATAATATAATTTTTTTACCCTACATGTTCATTCATAATTACAACATCATTGTACATTTTAGTTTCTACATATTCATTTCAATAATTACATGCATCAATTCTTCTCTTTCCAATGTTGAAAGGAGCCGATATGTTGGCATCCATACTTATCATCTAATTAAAATAAAAAAATAAACTATATTAAGTGTTAAATGGGTTAGCTCGCGGGCCAACCCGTATAAATCCATTTAACCCGCGGGTTAAACGAACCGGGCTAAAAAGCCCGTGTTTTAAACGGGTTATAAAAATGATGGCCCTAACCCTTTTATTCACGGGTTAAACGGGCTGGCCCGCGGGCCTTGACTGATTTTTACAGCTTTACATCTTCTGAATAGAAACGACTCATCCTATATGTATCTCTTTACTTCATGAAGAAATCTTTTTTTCTGATGACTGTTTAGTCATTTAGGTAATACTTTACATAAAAAAAAATTAGCATAATCAGCATACCATGAATAAAATGTTACCTCACACAAAAACAACTGCTCATTAGGAAAATGTTCATTTATATCCACTTGAGCTTCCATGTCCTTGATTTGCAGTCTAGAAAGGTGTCAGCTACCATATTTTTTGTTCCTTTCTTGTATTTGATTTCTATATCAAATTCCAGCAGCAAAAGTACCCATCTTATCAATCTAAGTTTAGATTCCTTTTTAGCAAAAAGATACCTCAAAGCTACATGATCAATATGAACAACAACTTTAGATCCAAGAATATATGATCTAAATTTTTCTAAAGCAAAAACAACTGCTAGTAATTCTTTTTCTGTGGTGGTGTAATTTCTCTGAGCTTCCACCAGAGTTTTACTAGCATAATATGTAACTCGAACAACCTTTCTCTTCTTTGTCCAATACTGCACCTACAGCAAAATAAGAAGCATCACACATAATCTCAAATTCATAGCTCCAATCAGGTGGAACTATGATAGGTGATGAGACAAGTTTCTCCTTGAGCTACACAAATGCTTTCAAACATTCATAAGAAAAATCAAATTTCTTTTCTTTTTCTAGAAGTACACACAAAGGTCTAGAGATCTTAGAAAAATCTTTAATAAACCTTCTATAGAACCCTGCATGTCCTAAAAAACTTCTAATGCCCTTCACATTAGTAGGAGGGGGTAAATTAGCAATTACATCAACCTTAGCTTTGTCTACTTCCAAACCCTTAGCAGACACTCTATGACCTAATATTATACCCTCTCTTACCATGAAATGGCATTTCTCCTAGTTGAGGACCAAATTGGTCTCCTCACATCTCTTATGCACTTTCTCCAAATTATTCAAACAATCATCAAAACTAGTTCCAATGATGGAAAAATCATCCATGAAAACCTCTAAAAACTTACTAAAAAAATCAGTGAAAATGGCTAACATACACCTTTGGAAAGTTCCTGGTGCATTACACAGTCCAAATGGCATTTTGTTATAAGAAAATATTCCAAAAGGACATGTAAAAGTTGTTTTATGTTGATCACCAGGTGCTATTGGGATTTGATTATATCCAGAATAACCATCCAAGAAACAAAAATATGGGTGTCCTGCTAACCTATCTAACATCTCATCTATGAAGGGAAGGGGAAAATGATCCTTTCTAGTGGCCTCATTCAAGATTCTGTAATCTATGCACATTCGCCAATCTGTAACTTTTCTAGTTGGGATCAACTCATTTTTCTCATTTTTTTATTACTGTTATCCCTCTATTCTTAGGCACACACTACACTGAACTTACCCATTCGCTATCAGAGATAGGAAATATTATACCTGCATCAAGGAGTTTCAACACTTCTTTCTTCACAACCTCTTTCATTGTTGGATTCAGTCTTCTTTTAGGCTGAATTTTTGCTGTACGCTTTTCCTCCAATATAATTTTGTGAGTGCAAAAAGTTGGATTGATTCCCTTTATGTCAGCAATAGTCCATGCAATTGCCTTTTTGTATTTCCTCACCACATGAAGAAGCTTCTCATCCTGTTCACCTGTTAATTCATTTGAAATAACAATTGGTAAGCTTGAATCCTCCGAATTAAGGAAAGCATACCTTAGATGTCTAGGGAGTGACTTCGACTCTAGTTGTGGTGGTTTTTCTATTGAGGGAAGCATTGGTTTAGTTGAAAAAGTTATTTCACTAATGTTGAGAACAAAATGTGAAGTCATAGACTCCAATTCCCCACTGTAAGCACTTTCTTCAGGAATATCCATATCTACATCAATGATCAAAACATTGTTCAAAGGATCAGCACTTCTCAGTGTTAAGACTTTATCCATTAATTCTTCATCAGCAGCCATTTGAATGCTCTTCACTTCATTGAAATCATAAGGAAATTTCAATGATTCCAATAAACTGAACTTTGCTTCTTCTCCATTCACTCTCAATGTAAGCTCACCATTTGCTACATCAATTAAAGCTCTTCCAGTTCTTAATAGTGGCCTTCCAAGTAACAGTGGCAAATCTTCATCTACTTCTATGTCAAGTACCACGAAATCCATAATAAACATAAATTTGTTCACTATAACAATAACATCTTCCACAACTCCCTTGGCATTAGTGAAAGATCTATCACCAAGTTGAAGTAGGACATTATCAGGTCTGAAGTGTCCTAGTATATTAGGTTTATGCTAGCTCCTAGATCGCATAGAGCCCTTCCGTGGAACCTATCTCCAATTGTTAAAGGTATAGTGAACTTTCCAGGATCTTTCTCCTTCCTGGGAATTTGATACTTCACAAGCTGACTTACACTTTCATTCACATTTATACACCCACATCTGCTAAATTCCTCCTGTTTGATAATAATTCCTTCATGAATTTAGCATAAACAGGCATCTTCTTTAAGGTTTCAACAAATGGGATGTTGACATGAATTTGCTTCATCACGTCCAAGAATCTTTCATATTGTTTATCCAGTTTCTTCCTATTTTCCTTCTGAGGAAAAGGTAATGCAATTTTAACAGCGTCCTGTTCCTTATTTGAATTAGCAGGATTGCTAATTTCTTTACCAACTTCTTCATTTTGCTCAGGAGGTACTAAACTCTTCTTTTCCGTAGAGTCCTCAACTTTCTTCCCACTTCTCAATGTTATTTCATGTACTTGTGCCTCTTCTTTGGATTTTTCTTTTCCCTTAGGATTTGGCACAGTATCACTTGGAAGTGAACCTTGGGGTATTTGATTCAAACTTGTAAAAGTTGCCCCATCTGAGTTTCCAAGTTCTTGATGGAAGAAGAATGGTTGGTAAGAACAGAATCAGTCTTCTCCATATATTTGATAAGAAGTTCCTCCATGTTAGATTTCTTTTTCCCTACTGACTGATACTGAGACTACCCTTGTTGGTAACGAGGCTGAAGGTTCCTTTGATAATAACCCTGATTTTGATATGGTTGATTCCTCTGCTTATAGTATGGCCTCTGTTGGTTTCCATAATTATTGTTGTTAAAGTTAACTTGTTTCGACTCTTCAAGTTCATCATCATCACCAGCAAAAATGCTTCTTGTGCATAGTTTGCCAGAGTTGTTTTCTACTTTTCTATAGTATAGACTGAAATCTTCTTATTCTGATAGCCTTGTTTATTCACTACCATGTTGTCCATTTTCTTATTTAATAAAGCTATCTGTGCTGAGAGTGCATTAAAAGACTCTAGTTCATACACTCCTGGTTGCTTCTTAGTTGCAGCCTTCTCTCTCTCATTCCAACCAAAATCATTATTTGTCAGTAACTCAATAAAATCATGAGCTTCATCTAGTTCCTTATCCATTATTGGCCTCCAACTGCATTTTTATTGGAGGTGGCATAGCACTATAAAAAGTCATGACAATACTCCAAGCAGCTATATCATGGTGCAGACACTTTTGAATCAACTCCTTAAATCTTTCCTAGCTCTCATATAATAATTCTCCTTCTACATACTGGAATGAAGAAATCATGTTTCTCAATTTGACCATTTTCATAGGAGGAAAATAACTAGCCAGAAATTTTTTGACTAGATCCTCCCAGCTGTTTATGCACCCTGGTGGTAAAGAATACAACCTTGCGTGTGCCTTGTTATTCAATAAGAAAGGAAAGAGTCTCAGCTTCACTACATCCTCAGAAACTCCAGTGTGTCTGAAAGTACTACACAGATGCAAGAAGGTATTCAAATGTTGATTTGGATCTTCTGCAGCTGCTCCTCCAAATTTATTTTGCTGAACCATTTGAATAAGTTCAGATCTCAGCTCAATGTTATTAGTTGTTACTGTAGGAAAATTGATGGCTTGAGGCATGCCATCTACAGGTGGAATAGAGTATTGACGTAGAGTCATCCTTTATGCTCTAGGATCTACTCTTCCGTCATTATTATTATAGTGGTTATAGTGTTCACCAGACATGGTAATTCTAGTAGATTCTGCTATTGATGCTTCTCTGAATTGTGATTTTGATTGTCTAATAATCCTCTCAGGTTTAGGATCAAACTGTAAATCTCTAGTTCCTTTAGATCTTGTATGCATACACTACACACTTGAACAAACAATTTATAGTTGAAAAGTAATTTAATAAATCAAGTTAGTGCAATTCAAAGTAAATCTCAATCTTCAAAAAGAATAATTCCCGGCAACGGCGCCAAGAAATTGAAGAGGAATTTTACTGACATATAAAACAACACAAAGAAATCAGTAATCTTATCAATGTATGTTGTAGTTTTAAAGATATCGTCTCCACAGGGATTGTTTGTTAGAAAGAAATAATGAGATCAAGATTTAATTCGAATTGTCAAAAGAATTCATTAGTAACATAATTGAAAAATTCATAGAATCTAATTTAAGTTTTTAGACACTTCTGACATTTATCAATCAAGCAAGATTCATACTCAATTTTTCAAAGATCTCAAATAATACACATTGAATTGCTACCTCGTGTTGTTAATTGTCCTCTAATATGTCAATTCAACTCTAAAATTCAGATTCACAATCTAGATCATCATCAATGATCTGCTAAAAGATCTCTTAATTCAATCTATCAGATCTGAGTCACACAATTGCATATATCTCTATACTATAATTCATATAAAGAATAAGCACAATCTGTAGAAAATCATATCTATTGTCTATCTCTAGTACAATGATCCTTTGTTCTTAGATCTGAAATTCAATTGCCATCTCTGATCTAAATTGAGTAACAGAATAACAAATTACTTAACTCTCGTTCTTGTAATTCAATAAACACATGAAAACTCAGCAAATCTGACATAATATGAACCAGAATTACAGAATTAGGATCATAATCAACAACAGATCATAACAAACACAGAGCTATTAGCTAACATATCAACTTCAGCTTATTCTATTTTCCAGAAAATCATCGTCGATATGCTATAAGATCTAAATCTTACCAAAAAAGATAGAGGTTGGACGCTGTCACAGTCTTCACTTCGTTATCTTCAAGCTAAATCTTAATGATCACCGAAAATAGAGTACAAAGCTTCTCCTAGAAACTTCAACGAAATAAAATGCGTAAGAATGAACAGCAGATTTTAGAATTTTAGCTCTGATTAATAAAATGTCAAAAGGTCCTAATTGTTTCAACTGAGCTTCTATTGATAGAGTTTTGCTCAGTGGCAATTTTGAAATAAAACTTCTAAAGAAGCACAAATTGGAGAAGTAACAAATTTCTCCTTCTATGTCGCCTGTTCCTTCACCTGAACTTAAAACGACATTTCACAATATTCGTCAGATATAATCACCTCTTTGTAGATAATGTAAGCAAAATGACTTGACTATCCCCTCTTATTTGTCAATCAGCTAGGCGAAATGATCTCTTCTAGCCTACTTTGTGTTGCCTTATAAAAACCTCAGGCGAGAAGCTTTATTATTCGCCTTCAGTTAGATATCTTTTATAAGCGAGATTGATCCTTTCACCCCAGTATGTTGTATAATTACTATTTTTCTTACGCGATGTTTACTTTCGTTGCCTGATAATTTCGCCACTTCATGTCGCCATCTTCTTTGAAAGTTCAGGTGAGTTTGATAGGCGATATATACTCTTATCTTGCAATATTTCGCCAAAACCTCGACTTTGGATTAATATCTATTTGGTCCTTTTTTGTCCTGATTTTTGCTTGTTTTAGTTTCTTTTCCAAATCTTTTCATCCAAGTCCCTGTCTCAGTAAAATAGTCTAGAATTACTAGAAATTCATTTAATATATCAACTTTTAAGCTCAATTTCTATGCATTTAAACTCATAAAATATACTAGAATATAGGTAAATTCTAGACTTATCAGCATCATGTCCCAGTTTTGAACAAAGTTGACAGTATGTTCTGGATCTATTCCATCATCCACGGCCTTTTCCTCCTCTTCCTCGATTAAAGTTTCTGCCACCTTTTTGGTTTCTGCTTTGAGTTACTTCATTGTTACATGTAGCCAAGTTTGCTCCATATCTAGATTAAATTGAGCTGAAGAGTTGAGTTGTTCAATCCTTTGTTCATTCATCATGAGAATATATTGAATATCTTGAAGAGTACTTGTCTGGATGTTGTGGGTGATGAATACTACCATAAAGTCATACTCATGCCCAAATCCATTTAAAGCACTTAGAACTAGTTCATGTTGAGGTATAACATAACCGACCACCTGTAAAGAATCACCTAAAGCTTTAATTTTTGGTATGTATTCACTAATAGTCATGCTTCCTTTCTGAATGCTGCTAAGTTGGTGCTTTAGTTGTAGTATTCTCACCATTGAGGTCTGAGCATATAACTTCTAAAGGATCTTTCATGCTTGAAGAGATGTGGTTGTGTGATTAACTTGACCTAAAACATCAGAACCAATAGTTGAGAAAAGCCAGCAAGGGAGAAGTTGATCTACTATTTTTCAGTTTTTGTATTCGACAGTAACAATGCCTCCAGTTTCATTTGACTCACTTTTTGCTTATTTCTGTGGTGGTGTTTTTTATTCAGTGACTCTTAGGCTCCTATAGCTAGAGGCAGATCTACTCATGCATTTGGGGGACAAAACCCCCCATTATTTTTCAAAAATTTTATATGTTATAAGTCCAATCACTTAATACATTTTAAAACCCATTTATTAATATATTTTAAAGCCCATTTTAAATTCTTGTTTGAGAAGAGAGACATCTATTTTCATCATTCCGTCTCTTCATCATCTCCACTTCTCTCATCTGCCACTCCATTGATTTCACAATTTCTTCGTCATCCCTACAATTTCACTTTGCTCATCCACCAATTTTTACTAATCAAGATCAATGTAAGGTGATTTTGTTTGATTAAAAATTTTATATTGATAATTTTGATACTCTTTTATTCGCGGGTGTCGAATCCGTCAATATTTAATTAACCTACAAACACAATAAATTGTGGCAAACAGGGTCAATCCACATAGAATGACAATTAATAAATGTAATCGTAATGACCAAATCATACTAAATGAGGGGTTTTGAGAATATGCGAATATTTGAAAATAGAATTAAATCGAAGATTAAAAATCAATTATAATTGAGCATCCAGCTAAGTCGATTCATTTGAATTAAGTGTTGATCATCAAAACTAAAAATATCTATGTCGTTTAATAGTCACAATTATAGCTATTGACAACGTGCCTAATAACCAATCCTTTCCTTAATAGGTTGACAGGGTACGACCCTTTGAATCAATCACTGATCTAACGTAGACCGCATTAAGAACTAGAAAAGACCCGTGACCATAACCAATTGAATCAGTACGACCATTCTTGAATTATGATTATGCATTCTCAACACTACTTAGGTCAAATTAACTACAAGCTATTTGACGTGCAGTGAAATTCTAATTAATTAATCAATTGCGCACTTAATTAACTAATCAGAATTAACATGTGCATTTAACCATGCCCATAGAGAATACATAAATATTTAATAACTAGCACGATAAAACAATTCTCACAACACAAATAATTTAATATGACTTAGCTGGATGATGTTTGTTTAGCTCGTCATGGGCGTGGCGAACATCATTGCATCAAAATAATTGATCGTAGAAAAAAAAGGAAGGAAACAAAGTGTTTTTATTCAGAAAAAAACTCCCTAATTCTAATCATTCAGAGTAAATATATACTCTGTTACAAAACTGAAAATTATTAAAAATCTCCTCAAAATCCATATTTGAAAATTCTAAATTCAAAATATAAAATCCTAAAAATCCTATCTGTTTATTTACTTTCGAAATAAGTCTTCAGATGAAATCTTGTTGACTTTGACTCTACTTTGGCAATTGTTGTCATTAATCCTCAAAAACTTTCATATTTATATAATTGCCTCTAATCTGTCGAAAATTACAAAAACAGACAAATTAATAGCAAATCTTCAATAAGATCCTCAAATAATAAAATAAAATAGTGTAAAAATAATGTACATTTTGTGCTAAATCATTTATATATCTCGGTGAAATGAAGTTAAATGTCCCCATTATAAAATTTCTAGATCCGCTACTGCTTATAGCTGTGAGAACCTGAGCTTTCCGGTTTATGTAGTTTGAGTTGTCAAACTTGATAGACAGATTGAATTTAAGAGTTTTTGCCAAAGATTGAAAACTGAGAGCTGCTTCATTTGATTGCTTTTGTGTAGCTTAAACGAATGATTTAGTAACCATTTTATAGACGTTGGTCTAATGGCTCTAATACCATAAAAATATTGTGATAAAGAGAAGTATTTTGTGTTTTATATCTCGATTTTTCTTAATAGTAAAGCAATGAATGTTGCATGCTTTTAAACACACAAAACAACATCTCAGCTCTACATCTAAAAAAAAAAAAAAAAAAATAGTTTTCATGGTCATGATTTATTAGAACTTTGGAATAGTGCAACCTATTCCTCCTTGTAGAGCTCCATTTTGTCATGTAGCTTCTTTCCTCTGATGTAGGTACAGAAAAGTTGAAAAAAAAAAAAAGTAGTATATCATGTACTGGTAGGTAGCTATAGAAATCTATTGCAAACATTGGGCTTCAAAATTAGCCGGACTTGATTAAGTCATGAGGCTTATTGGTGTGAGGCCAAAATAACTCCTAAGGAGACTCTGTCTTCCTTGACAGAAGTACGTTCATTTACATAAATGTTAGAGATTTCATTTTTCAATAACCAGGGCCACATGCCGACATCGGCATCCGCCATATTATTTACGGTACACATATTCTTCGAGTCTTCGACACGGTTGGACAAATATCATTCTTAATCATGATTAAACATCCTAAAATATTGAACATTTCATTTGGAAATGAAAGTTAATATATTGAATGCATATAACACCTAGCCAAATAACCAAACATAATAACAAAACTAAACATAGAAAAGGAGTGACAAAAAGACGCCCATTTATTTTAATACCACCAGTCCATTATCCAATTGATATGCCATCGAATCCCTGCTCAACACACTCCCCACAACACACCATACTTAAACATAAACAAACTAAACCTACATACGGGAAGACTCCATGAGCACCACAATTATTCATGGTAAACTAATAATCCATTAGGTACAAGCATTAGAAGCCAATCCAACCTTTTTCCCAGGAACATCAAACACAACCTCCATCGTCTTCTGCACAATATTCCCAATAATGGACTCCTCATCCTCGTCATCACTCTCCGTGAAAGGCAGACAATACCAGTTTCTGCTCGCCGACACTTTAAACAGAATCCCAGTCTTGGGTATACTCATTTCAAGATTATCTTTAAAAACCAAGCTCAGCTGAGGCACCGTTACGCTATCGAAGTTAGCTAGATCATAGCAAGTATCCAGCCCTGGTGGTGGATTAGGCAATAGTGTATAAGCCGACATCTGGTTTCGAAACTCTGTTCTCAGAACCTCATAAGCCTTTTCGGGCAGATAAGTAAGGGGTGTACCAGAGTCGACTATTGTTCCAGGATCTGTTAAAACCGTTTCTGCAATGTTTAGTTTCACACCTCCGAGATGGATTTCCAACAGATCAACGCCGTAGTTGTCAGTTATTTTGGAGCTGAACGGTGTGTATTTCACTGTGGCTGGGATGTTTTGGTTGCCGAAAGTGAGGTGGCCCACTTTGCTGGCCGTGGATGGAAGACAGTAGGAGAAGACTCCATTGTATTTTGAAGTTGTTTGACTTATTATTGATG
The DNA here is from genome assembly GCA_031304145.1 of Cardiospermum halicacabum. Taxonomy (NCBI): domain Eukaryota; kingdom Viridiplantae; phylum Streptophyta; class Magnoliopsida; order Sapindales; family Sapindaceae; genus Cardiospermum; species Cardiospermum halicacabum. The sequence goes on from CM062389.1 coordinate 21,055,488, forward strand.
CCTTCTCTCTGTTCAAACCCAATATCCCTGCTTCTTTGCTAAATGTACCCCTGTTAGCATTGTCAGAGACAAAAAAGTTAGTCTAACATATACAAATAATTCAAAAGAGTTGTTTTTTTATGACAAAAGAGAACTTAATTACTTCTGCACAAGCCCACAACCAAAGAGGAAGCTATTGATCTTCTCGGTAGAAGTGAAGGTCAAGGTTTCTTGAGCAAATAATCCAACTGTAGTGTCTCCATCTTCGTATTCAACTTCATAAACGCATGTGCTACCCACATCTTTTGGTACATCTTTTGCAGCTACAACATACTTACACCAAATTAAGTGAAAATTTACACTAAATCGAAAATCAATACTGGATTCTGATTAAGTACGTACCTGGTTTCTGCACATACTTGCATAAAGCAGAAGTAGATGAAACATTAACATAAGTGGAAGAGGAGTCACGGTTGAATTTAGTTTCCTTTTGAGCATAACATGCTTGACAAGGCTCACACTGAGTCCAAGTTAGGTCACTCCCTGTATCTATTGCAAGTGATAGATCTTTCTTTGGTGTACCAAATCCAACAGTGGCCACAAAGTTTCGACTACCAAATGAGGTACCATCTTGTGCAGGAATGCTAGCCGAATTCACCTCTATCATGTCCCGACGTGATTTACGTCTATCGCGGATGGAGTTTACATGTAACCGATCCGTCCTAAGAACATCCATGTAGGATGGAAATGTTAGTTTGCCATTATTAGGTTTATGGCAGGGTCCATGTTTATCCACTACTGGCAAAGTCGATTCCCTTTCTTTGGCTGAAATTAACATTTAGTTATTATGATTTGGATTTTGATGTAATAGCAAATTAGTGAGAAATTAAATGAAGATATATGATGATGATGGACCTTTGGTGAAGTGATCACAAACAGATGAGGCGGAAAGAGAGCTGAGTTGAATGGTGTGAGTGAGGTAGCTCTGTTTCCCTTGTACTTCAAAAGCATATCCTTGTCCTGCATTGAATGAGTATACAAGAGATGATGATAAGATACAAGAGAGAATAAACTTGTGAAAGATAGATGACTTTGAAGTAGTCATGTTTTGTTTTTTTTGTTGGTTCTTTATTGTCTAAGTTATATATAAAGGCAGCTACCAGTGATGAGAAACATTATCCACTAGATATGTGATTACTCAGATTTTTGTATTATTCTTTTACACCTTTTTAATTTATCATATTCTTTATATATACACGTTCCACTGCTGAAAAGGAAAGCAGTTTTATTCTTTTAGAAAATATCCGAGACTATATTTAAAACTAGGATTTAGCCGTAGGTAAGGTTGTCTTAATTTTTTTAAGTATTAAATTAATTTGATGGTAATTCAATATTCTAAATTAATTATAGGTTTTTTTACTATTTGATCAACTAATTAAATTTATTATATTTTTAAATTAAGAATTAAAATTTTTAAAAAATAAAACAATTAAAAAATAATTTGCACCCAATAAATCAAGAGTACGATAATTTCCAATAAAAAGATCATTTTAAAATATATTTATTTGTTTTAAAGATGCGTAAGATCTATTATGCCCTTCAATTTAAAATTTTGAATTCAAAAATAATATTCAAATATTGGCCCCACCATATTAAATAAAGACCCCCAACAAATTTGTTAATGGTCCCCATACAATAAGAAAAATAATTCCTAATTGTATTGACAAGCTAACTTTTACAATCTCAATTCCACACATTTTTGAAACATCGAATTCAATGCTTGTCCCTTAACAATCCATAAGCATGTCTGCACATATCTCTCCACTATATTTCTAAAAATACATCTTCTATCACAACTCAAAGGTATGTTTTAAAATTTTTTCATTCTTGAGTATGGTAGAGTTAATGTTATGGTGTAAGGGGGTAGGGGTCTTGAATATATGGTTTTAGAGTTCATGGTAACGTCAATATGGATATTAGATAGTGTTTTGAGTCAATTGTATGGTATAGGACTTCAATTTTACGAGTTAGGGTTGAAATTCTCGATTTTACGTTTTCCAGCGATTTTCTGGATTCCATACCTGGAAGCTGTCAAGAATTATACCATTTCCCGGTGTCCACCTGCATTTTTCGTCAGTGATTTCCTGGTATCGACACCGGGAAATAGGCCAAATGAGCTCTTATTTTCAGGTGTCCATACCGCGAAACTACTTTGATGCATTATTTTTTTATTGCGTTTAAATAATTCATGTTTTTTTCGTTCAGAAATGGTTTTAAAAAGACATAGTCTACTTCAAGGCGAATTGGGTTAAAGACGGATATAAGGTTAGAGAAATGACCGTTATGCTTATTAGTAACAGTATTTCACTCTCCCAATTGGCACCAAAATTTTATTTGACATATCATCCGCACATGCCCAAACAAACATATTAAAATTTCGGATTCCAAGGAATCATCGCAGAATGAAGTTTTGACACAAGCAGCGAACCCTACAGTTGAAAGCTCCTCTGGGATATATCATTTCATCTAGAAGCTAACACGACCAAGTCTTCTTTACTTTTGATATATCTCTTTTTGTTATGAGTTTGTTTGAATATGGTTTATCACATGATCTTTGTTGAATATGGTTTGGTTGTTGAATATGGTCTGCCTGTAATTATCATTTTGAATGCAGAAATAGATTTCGGAAAAATGAAATTGTAATGAAACATGTTATTTCCTTTTTTAATACATGAAAATTGGACATTTTTTATACTATTTTTCGGTGTCCATACCGTGAAACAGATTCACTAGTAGTCATTTTCGAGCATGACAACTTGGAAATGTGATGATATTTGGTCTATTTCCCAGTATTGATACAGGGACACTGATTGGCAAAATTCCCAATGATTTTCAGGTTTTATGGGCGGGGTATGGGCCAATATGACAGCCATTTTCCGGTCTTAAGGGAGGAAAATGGGTTGGGATTTTTCCAAATTATTTCGTGGTGTGACAACTTTGATTTTTTTTTTGCTTGCATCCCGGTATCCATACAGTGAAATAGATTGACTAGTGATTATTTTCTAATACGAGTGCATGGAAACATGTAGATATTTGGTTCTTTTTTTTTCGTGTTCATACAGGAAAACGGTTTGTCAAAAATCCTAGTGATTTTCATATTTTTTGGCCAAGATATGAGCCAATACGACAACCATTTCCGATATAAAGTGAGGAAAATGACCGGGAGCTGGAAACTAGTTTATGAAATGTTGGTTTCCATATATTGGGACCGGGACACTAGAGCCATTTATAAATGTGTCCTAGTGTTAAATTCAGGAAACTGAGGGCCTCATTGTTAGTTCTGGATCAGTTGCAGTTTTATAATTTAGTTTGTCTGTTATAATTTGATTTCGAGCGTTTTAAATAAATAATTTGACAAATGAAAAATTGAGAATTTTTAAAAGAAGAATATAAAATATAAATAAGTAATAATAGATAAAAGTGTCGGTTATATAACGGACATGCATGAAGTGTATGAAATCCCACATTGCTTAGCTAAAGGGCTAATAACTTCTATATAATTATTGAGGCAACCCTCACCCGTTGAGGGCTCTTTTGGGGTGAGTTAGACCTTCTTAACATGGTATCAGAGCTGGTCAGGGCGTGTGTGGATGGATGAGCCTTATTATGGGCCGCCCTGGGACTAACCCGTTGACTCCACGTCCGTATGTTGGGCGTGAGGGGGGCGTATGAAATCCCACATTGCTTAGCTAAAGGGCTAATAGCTTCTATACAATGATTGAGGCAACCCTCACCCCTTGAGGGCTCTTTTGGGGTGAGTTAGACCTTCTTAACAAAGTGATGTATCGAACACATGTGTTCAAAATTTTATTTTATTATTTATTTATTTATTTAATAGACACGGTTTGAACACGGTATCAGACAAGTGTCAGACAGTTAAAATGTTCGACACGAGGTACCGATATTTTTAAAACTGGACCGGACAAGACCGGCCGGCTGAACTGGTTAAACTGGGAACCTGCCGTCCACCTGGTTTGATCTTAGTCTAAAACTGATTTTTCAAAAAACCGTCAAACTTGGTCAAAACTATTTTTTTATTTTTTTAAATAAAATTTTGATTTATTTTAATTGTATTTGGTTTCTTTGGAATAATTATTTTATTTTTTTTGAATGAATTTAAAAATTTAAGAATAATATATAAATGTTGTTTCCATTTTAAGCATATTATATGAATCCTGTGTCGTTTATTTTATTGATAATTAATTTATATTGACAGGTTTATTTTTAAGTATGTTCAATTGTGACTTTAAGTAAAAAAAATAAAAATTATAAAGATAAGTTAATTTCGCATTTTAATTTTATAATATATATATATATATATATAGAATAATTAATTTTTTTTTTAAAATTAAAAAAGAAACTGGTTCAATTTGATTCCACTCTATCGAACTCTAAAGTTCCCAAACTCTCCAGTCCGGTTTTAAAAACGTTGCGGCATACCTATTATAGTCCAAACATCTATCTATATATTATATAAAATTATTCCAAAACATGTATATGTGGCATGCTTAGAATTGTAGCATTCCCATTTGTAAATAAAGTTCATTTTCTAACTTATTTACTCTTATGCCATTAGTTATACCATCTTATAAATTAAGTTCACTTTTTAAGTTATTTATTTATATGCCATTAATAAATTAATACTTTTTTTTAATTACATCTCTTCAACTATCTTATTGTTCAATAATGTAATAAATGGAACATGTTATAAATGAAGTATGATACATAAATTTTAAATGGATAAATGAAGATAAACTATGGATATAAATAATGAACCAATCTATATACTAAATGTAATTTTAGTTACTTTTTATTTTTTATTTATTTAAAATGAATCATTCAAATACAAATTTTTTAAAGTAATTGCAATTTTCTGGGGTGATTTTATCGATGTTAACAAATAAAACCTACCATCATAATAATTCGAGAATGAAAATTTTTCATACATGATAATCATTTTATAATATATATGAAAGGTATATTTTAATGTATTATTATTTTAAAAAATTGAATCATATATATAATTATAAGGAAATTTGAAAAGATATATTTTTTTTATTATATCTCTTGAAGTATCTTATTATTTATTAATGTAATAAATGTAACATATAATATAATTATATTTAATATATTTAAATGTATTATTATTTTTTAAAATCTAATCATATACTATAAAAATTATAAGGGAACTTGAAAAGATGTATTTTATAGGTGAAATACAGTATACTAAAACAAGTTCAACATTCAACCATCATATATTATAAATAAAATTTATAATAAGATTAATTTATTTATTCAATAATATTTATATTATACAGTAAAATTTAAAAATATATACTACAATAAAAAGATACTTTCAAAAATATTTTTTTTAAAATTTATTAATATTTAATAAAAATACATACTAATATGAAATTAAATTTATCAAATTAATATAATTATATATGTATATACATATATTAATAATCAAATATGCTGTATTACATATTTCTTTATGTGATAAACTATAATATTTATATATATGTTATATAAATTTAAATTATTAATTTTATAATTTTTCTAAATTTAATCCTATAATATAAATTAATATTTAATATTTAATTAAAATTAACTTCATTTTAATAATCCATTTACTAAAAAAAAATTATAATCAAATTAGATAAATAATCTAAATTATATAATTTTTAAGTTTGATTAACAACCGCGCATGCGCGGGCTTATTTCCTCGTCTATATATTATATAAAATTATTCCAAAACATGTCTACGTGGCATGCTTAGAATTGTAGCATTCCCATTTATAAATAATGTCATTTTCTAACTTATTTACTCTTATGCCATTAGTAATACCATCTTATAAATTAGGCTCACTTTTTAGGTTATTTATTTATATATCATTAATAAATTAATACTTTTTTTTTAATTACATCTCTTCAACTATCTTATTGTTGAATAATATAATAAATGGAACATGTATAAATGAAGTATGATACATAAATTTTAAATGGATAAATGAAGATAAATTATGAATATAAATAATAAACCAGTCTATATACTAAATGTTAATTTTAGTTACTTTTTATTTTTTATTTATTTAAAATGAATCATTCAAATACAAACTTTTTTAAGTAATTGCAATTTTTTAGGGTGAATTTATCGATGGTAATTCGAGAATGAAAAATTTTCATACATAATAATCATTTTTATAATATATAATCATTTTTATAATAAAGCAAGGGGAGAAATCCGCCCACATTTTTAAATATCAATTTTATCCTTATCTATCTCAAGATTTTACGTGTTTACTGTCAACAATGCAATTACTGCCAATGGACAGAAAAGACAATTAAAAACACTTTCTTCATGTCTACCCTATAAGGACCTAAACTAAAAATTCCTTGGACTAAATCACAATTAACTAGTCTCTTGATTCTTTCTGGACAATTGTAGCTCCTGTTTAGTTGTTCTTCTCCTTATTGGATGAAGGCATATTTGTTCATATCAAAAGAATATAATGAGAAAAAAAATACATAATTTTACTTTTAAAATAAAAATAATACAATTTAGTAAACAAAAAATAAATAACCACCATTTATAATATTATTTGTATAGTTACACTTATTGAATCTCTTAGTAAGTTATTTTATTTGTTTGCACTCAATGGAACTCTTAATGATTAAAATCTTGATCAATTAAGTGTATGTTATTCTTTTAGTAGTTTAAAAATCTTCATTCACATGTTATATTTTAATTATTTAAATTTATGTTTATGTTTTAATTTTATTAATATATTAATATTTTATTCTCTTTTTTTATATTTTTATATTTTTTATTTACAAAATAAAATTCTACGTATTATCTTATTTTAAATATATTTTAATTTATTTTAAAAAATTTTAATAATATTTTAATATTTTCATTTTCATTTTTTTTATTAAAAGTATACATTTTACTATGTCAAATATTCATATTAATATATATATATATATTTGTAATATTCAACTTTATATATATATATATATATATTATAAAATCTTATAATAAATATCTAATCACAAATAAGATGTAATTTTAAATATTTTATTATAAAATTATTTTATTTGTTCAGTATTCAAATCTACTGTCAATATACCTCTTAGTATTCAGATGTGCATTTAATTTTAGATAATTAATAAAAACAAAGAATATGTGAGGGACTTTAATGTTATTATTGACATATAAGACTCCTACTTGAAATTTATGATCTTCACATCTAGCATAAATCTCAATATTATAGCTGGATGAAACTAACTTTACTCATATTTATCTAAGGTTTTTATTTTTTTTTTATTTTTTTTTTATTTTAAAACCAAATTCAATTAGACTTTACAAGCATTTGTTGTTGTCCTCCACACTCGGAAATAAAATTTAATTTATTAAAATTAAAAACTTAAATATAATTGTGATGAAAAGATTTAAAAATTATATTTTAAAATTTAAATGAATTATATGAATTATAAATTTTATATTGAAAATAAATAAAAAATTAACATAAAATAATAAATCGAACATTTTAAATTTTGATTATATTTATAAATTATATTAATTTTATTTAAATAAATATAAATATTATTAATATTTAATTTATTTATATTGATATATTTTGTTAATTTTTAAGGTTAAAAGTACCACTGTCAAAACGGATAGTCCGGTCCGGTCCATACGGACTTTTAAAAAAAAGGACCGGAACGGACATGTCCGTTTTTCAAAACGGATTTATTTCTCAAGTCCGGGTCCTTCCGCGGATCCGTACGGACGGACCCGGACATGTTCGTTAATTTTCAACTTTTTTTTTTATTAGTGTATATTGTTGAAGAGTTGTATATTTTTTATGATCTTTGTTACTCAATTTATAAGTTATTTTACATCAATCTTATTCAAGTACGGTTATATATATATATATATATATATATATTCCATCACATATTGATTTAAGTACCAAAGTAATAGAAAATCAAGCATAATAAAAAAGATTAAAACTAAAACACTAGCAAGAAGTATAGATGTCACATGAAATAAACGACATAGAAGGTTTAAAAATTTGTAACTTGCACAATCTCAAAAGACTATTACAAAGTATAAAAACAACAGTTATTAAATATTTCAGAAAAAAAAGACACTCTAAAGCAGATTAGAGTAGATTGACACCATCTTTCTAAGTCCATATCCGTACACTAATTATCACCGGTGGATGTTTAAGAGAGGTGGGTATCTACACCGTGAAGTTTTGGGGTTTATTAGTTGTGAATCTTGATTTTTTTTTTTTATTAAAGTAGATCAAGTTAGAAAATTTTAATTTAAAAATAGTTCATATTGAAAATAGTAGATATTCGCATATATATTCGTTCCGGTCCGTTAAAGTCCACTATCCGTATAAATTACGGGCGGACCCGAATAGTACGGGTACTATGAGTCCGTTTTTGACGGTACCAATTAAAAGGTAATACACAATTTTTTAAAAATAAAATAAAACTAAATAAAAGCCGCCTGGCTTGCAAGTGGGACAAGCCTGGTAATAATAAAACGAAACATAGTCAAGGAGCGACCAAAAGACGCCCATTTATTTTAATACCACCTGCCCATTATCCAGTAGAGAAGCCATGGAATCCTTGCTCAACACACTCAACACAACACACCATACTTAAAAACATAAACAAGAAGATTCCATGAGCACCACAATTATTCATGGTAAACTAATAATCCATTAGGTACAAGCATTAGAAGCCAATCCAATCTTTTTCCCAGGAACATCAAACACAACCTCCATCGTCTTCTGCACAATATTCCCAATAATGGACTCCTCATCCTCGTCTTCACTCTCTGTAAAAGGCAGACAATACCAGTTTCTGTTCGGCGACACTTTAAACAGAATCCCAGTCTTGGGTATACTCATTTCAAGATTATCTTTAAAAACCAAGCTCAGCTGAGGCACCGTTACACTATCGAAGTTCGCTAGATCATAGCAAGTGTCCACCCCTGGAGGTGTATTAGGCAATAGTGGATAAGCCGACATCTGCTTTCTAAACTCTGTTCTCAGAACCTCGTAAGCCTTTTCAGGCAAGTAAGTAAGGAGTGAGCCAGAGTCGACTATTGTTCCAGGATCTGTTAATACCGTTTCTTCAATGTTTAGCTTCACACCTCCCAGATGAATTTCCACCAGATCAACGCCGTAGTCGTCTGTTACTTCGGAGCTGAACGGAGTGTATTTCACTGTTGCGGGGATGTTTTGTTGGCCGAAAGTGAGGTGACCCACTTTGCTGGCTGTGGATGGAAGACAATATGAGAAGACTCCATTGTACTTTGAAGTTGTTTGACTTATTATTGATGCCTTCTCTCTGTTCAAACCCAATATGCCTGCTTCTTTGCTAAATGTACCCCTGTTAGCATTGTCACACATACACATAGTTAATCTAACATATACAAATAATTCAATAGAGTTTATTTTTTATGACAAAAGAAAACTTAATTACTCCTGCACAAGCCCACAACCGAAGAGGAAGCTATCGATCTTCTCGGTAGAAGTGAAGGTCAAGGTTTCTTGAGCAAGTAATCCAACTGTACTGTCTTCATCTTCGTATTCAACTTTATAAACGCATGTGCTACCCACATCTTTTGGTACATCTTCTGCATCTACAACATATATGTACACCAAAATAAGTGAAAGTTTACTAGTAAATCGAAAATCAACAATGGAATCTGATTAATTAATTACCTGGTTTCTGCACATACTCGCATAAAGCAGAAGTAGAGGAAACATTAGCATAAGTGGAAGAGGAATCACGGTTGAATTTAGTTTCCTTTTGATCATAACATTCTTGACAAGGCTCACACTGAGTCCAAGTTAGGTCACTCCCTGTATCTATTGCAAGTGATAGATCTTTCTTTGGTGTACCAAATCCAACCGTGGCCACAAAGTTTAGACCACCAAATGAAGTACCATCTTGTGCAGGAATGCTAGCCGAATTCACCTCTATCATGTCTCGGTACCGATGTGATTTACTTCTAGAGCGGATCGAGTTTACACGTAATCGATCCATTTGTAATACGTCCATGTAGGATGGAAATGTTAGTTTACCTTTATTAGGTTTATGGCAGGGTCCATGTTTATCCACTACTGGCAAAGTCGATTCCCTTTCTTTCGCTGAAATTAACATTTAGTTATTATGATTCGGATTTTTATGTAATAGGTGTGTTAATGTGCAAATTAGTGAGAAATTAAATGAAGATATATGATGATGATGGACCTTTGGTGAAGTGATCACAAACAGATGAGGCGGAAAGAGAGCTGAGTTGAATGGTATGTGTGAGGTTGCTCTGTATCCCTTGTACTTCAAAAGCATAACCTTGTCCTGCATTGAATGAGCATACAAGAGATGATGACAAGATACAAGAGACAATAAACCTGTGAAAGACAGACTTGGAAGTAGTCATGTTTTGTTTTTGTTGGTTATTTACTGTCTTAGTTCTAAGTTATATTTAAAGGCAGCTAATAGTGATTGGGAAACATTATCCAGTAGATATGTGATTACTCACATTTTTGTATTATTCTTTTACACCTTTTTAATTTATCATATTCATTGTATTTGTACCCACTATCAAACCTGAAAAGGAAAGTAGTTTTAATTTTTTTTTGCACTCACACTTCAGGAAAATTACATACAAGCGAATATTTTGGTTTTAATACACACTCACACCCCTTTATTTCATAATAAAATTTTATTTAATTAATAAATTTATATATATAGCAATGAAATTCGTAGTTCTGAATACATCTGTATGATATAATGTTAATTTAAAGTTAGTTTTACTTTATATTTTCACTATATTTTATGGATAGAAAGGGTGTGAATGTATAGTAATACCAAAATATTCATTTGTGTGTAATTTACCATCGTTCAGGAAGTGTGACTGTAATTAACTCTTTAGTTTATTCTTGTAGAAAATATCCTAAATTAGTTGCAGTACGTCACGTAGGGGTGTAAATGAGTCGAGCTGCTCGCGAGCAACTCGAGCTCGACTCGAACGATACTCGAACTCGACTCGTATTTTTCGAGCTCGAGTCGAGCTCGAGTGTAGTTTATTTTTTTAGCGAGCTGAGTCGAGTTTGGTATTATTCGACTCGTAAACTCGCGAGTATACTCGAGTACATATACTTTAATATAATTATTTAAATATTGTGATGTGAGTATTGAATTTGATATGGTAGTTTGGTTTATTTTTTAAGGGTGGCATATGTAGGTTTTGGTGGACACTAAATTTAATGTGAAGACCTAATGTTCACAAATATGGAAACAAGCTGTATAAAGTAGTTTTGACTTGCTTGGACTTTCTTGGCTAAGTGAAACATGTGACCATTGTCTTAGTTGTTGACATATTTGCATGCTCTTTTATTACTTTTTGTCCTGTTCTTCTAAGTGATAGAGATTTACTTGAGTGCTTGTTATAAAAGCACAAATTTAATGACTCTGTGTTAAAATTTTAGGTATGTAGAATGAGAAATATTCTATTGGAAAGATAGTCCATGGTGAGAGATTGTTATCAAGAATTTGGATCTCCATAAAATTGAAAAATGTCTTGCTATTATTAAAATAATTTTTAGTACTCTGTTTGTTATTTTACAAATTTTGAACTTGGTGTGTTAGATGTAAACTCATGAATTCTCAATTTATGTTATTTTATTAATGGCTTCAGAAGACTTTTATTTATGTATTGTATGTAAATTCATGAACTTTATCAACTATAATTTTATAGTTAAGTTATTTAATTACAAATATTTTAGAGAATTTATTTTTTCATTGTTTAATTTAATTACTATTACGTTAATGTATGAAAAATATTCAAGTTTCAAGAAAGTTTCACTTTATTCAAATTTTGTATTTTTCCGAGAAATGATGAATTAATCCATAAAGTTGTATTAAAATTTTGATAAACGAGCTTAAAACTATTCGAGCTCGAGTTGCTCGAGTTCGAGTTCAATAACTAAAATTAAAACTCGACCGAGTTCGAGCTCGAGTTTGAGTTCAATATATTTAAAATGAGTCGAGTCCAGTATGTTGGTACTCGAGCTCGACTCAACTCGTTGACAGCCCTAACGTCACGGATAAGATTATCATATATTTTTTTAATTATTAAATTAATTTAATGGTCGTAATTAATTAGAGTAATTGTTAGGAATATTCGGATTTCTTTCTGCAAGAATCTCGCCAAAATCTGCCAACAATTTTGCAAACTCTTATAAATAGGAGCCTAAGCCTCTTCGATTGGAACACTCACTTGTTTACAGAAAATCCGCCAAAAATCACTTCTCATTGTGTTCTCATCTCCGATCACGATTCATAATCCATTCTCCAGTTCCGGTTACCGTGTTGACCATAGCTAATCGGGCGACGAGTTTCTAGTGTCATACTTTCCATCTGCTACTATTCTTCCGAAAAGAATCATTATAAACAGGAAATCATTACATTCTTTATCTTTCCTTATACTACCTCCGTCCCAAATTACTTGCCACATTAGGTATTTGTACACTATTCATCAACTCATCTTATTTCACATATCGTGACTTATGTAGAAGAAAAAATATAGTCAAGTGAGATCTTGTTTTATTCGTTTTAATGTCTATTTTTTAAATATGAAATTACCATAATTTTTAGCCATATATAATTAAAGATATTTACCATTGAAATTATGCATCGGCAAATATGCAAAAACCAAATGTTGCAACATTAGTGGGACGGAGGGAGTAATTCTTTTGTTAAAGTTCAGACATGACTTGAGCGTTAGAGTGCCTACGATAGACACCACACCGATTTTCTGAAGGTTCGCTCAAACGTTCTTTTTATTATTTTTTTCAGGATCCCTTTACGTTAGGAATCAGTCCCCCATCGTCCTAAAAAGTCCGATTTTGTCAGGCCGGAGTATTGTAGTGTCCGAGAAATAATATTTTACCTATTACTTACTGTTAATCTGTTTTTTTTTTTAAAAATATTTTTAAATTAAAATATTATTTATACCTCAACTAAATTAATTTTATTTTCTAGTTACATATTAGTTAGAGTATATTTTTAAAACATTCATTTTATTATATGACTGAATAGATTTATATAAATTATCAAGCACAAGAACATTCTAATTATAATTTTGCAATATTAATTTTTAATTAAATCAATATAAAATTGTAACTTCTATGTTAAGTTTGCAATATTTTGATATTAATATTGTTAACTCATTTTTTAACTAAATGAACATCCAAATGAAATTCACAATCTCACAACGATGATCGGAAACATAATTATTAATTAAATGAACTTAAAATTTTAATATTTTTGAGAGATTCACAATCCATGACAGGATGTGTCGCAAATTTAATTTTAATTTAAATTAATTGAAAGTGGCCACCTTTCCAACTTCTCAACGATGATATCGCATTTTGATATATTTTTTTTAATATTAAATCAACATGTAATTGAATTCTATTCACAATGACATTGCAAACATAATTTTTAATTAGAACACCATAAAACTACAACCTCAACGAGAGATTCACAAAACCTATTAACAAAAGTGTTGCAACCTTAACCTTTGATTAAATCCACGTAAAATCGTAACCCCTATATGAGATTCAAACCTGCTAACAAAGGTGCTGCAACCATAATTTTTTTTATTAAATCTTTGTAAAATCGAAACCTCTAACGGGATTTGTAACTTGTTAACGAAAATGTCAAAATTTTTAATTTTTATTTAAATCCACGTCAAATTGCAACCTCTACATGAGCTTCGCAACATGTTAATGAATGTGTCACAAACTAAAATTTTTTGATAAAATCCATGTAAAATTACAATATCTACATGAAATTCACAACCTAGTAATGACTCTACCACAACCTTAATTTTTGATTAAATCCACATAAAATAAAAATAAAATCTAACCTATATGTGAGATTCGCAACATGTAAACAACGGTGTCACAACCTTAATTTTTTCTTATTAAATCCATATAAAATCACAATCTCTGCGTGAGATTTGCAACTTTTTTATGAATTGCAACTTTAATTTTAATTTAATTCATATAAAATCGCTTACCTCTACGTGAGACTGAACCTATTAACAATGGTGTCGCAACCTTAATTCTTTTTTTTATTAAATCTATGTAAAATCGCAAATTCTACTTGAGATTTGCAACATGCTAACGACAGTGCCCCAATCTTAATTTTTTTATTAAATCCACGTGAAATCACAACCTCTACGTAAGGTTCGCAACTTGTAAACGATAGTGCCATAACCTTAATGTTTAATTAAACAAAGTGAAACCACAACTTGTTAAGAGCATCCACAATAGTGTCCTAGTTTGAATCCCTATTCAGATAAAACTTTGAAAATATAATTTTTAATCCCATCATATCATTTATCTCTGTTATTATTGTTTGGGACAATTGATCTCCACCTATCCCTTTTTAACAAATATAAAAAATTGAATTTGTTCTCTCTTTTAATTTTTAATTTTTTTAAAATTATTAAATTATTTCTCACTAACATAGACTGCAAATGGGACTCAAATTGTCCCTCCTTATTGCCGATGCTCTAAAGAAGAGATTGCAACCTCAATTTCTTCTAAAAATTAAATTAACATAGAATCGCAACTACTTGACGAAATAATCACAATGTAACGGCAAATCCCCACCCTGGTAGAACTATGAATAGGATTCTGACGCCACACAACAAGTGCAGAAAACATGCTGATGTCCATCAAGTGTAAAAATCCCAAGAACAAAATAAAGCCAATGTCCATCAAGTGTAAAAAAAAAAATCAACAGTATAGTGCCAAAATAGTCCAGTACAAATGTCCAGTGATAAAATAAATAAAACTATATAAACGTGCTGATGATGTATGCCGTGATCCAAGTATGAGACATCACCTAAAAAATCAGGGTACCTACACTCAACCTGAGATTTTATTCCCAGTTTACAGAATAGGAAGAAATAAAGGAGACGTTAGACTATGAATTAGTCTAAGTTAGCGCTCACGTTCCAACACACACATATAGAGTGACCTAGATTCGGCTCTAATCATGGGAGCACACAATGCAAGGCTCTACAGACTCCCTAGAGTCCACTATAACAGTCAACACACCAATCATCCTATGAATCAACAGTTTATTGATTATCTTTCTTTAGTCAGAACTCAATTATCCGTTATCTATATATTTATTCATGTTCATTTATCAAACTAAAAATAGGCTCCTAAATTTCACGGTTTAAGATCCTATTAATTTTATAGGGCGCTAGGATTACGTCCTATTAATTTATCAAACCAGATTTTTAATTAAGGCTTTCTGTGGAGGTTCCGTCATTAGAATTCCGTGTCTAGTGGATTAAGTCCGGTTATTTAACTTTTAAAATTATAGTTACAAATGAAAGAAAAATCAACCAGTTCGTGATCACTTAATTAAGTTCGATTCATACATCAATCACAGTTATTTACCATCTATTAACAGTCCATTAACACAGTTCAGCAACCAGAAACAGAATCTTCATTAATTAATAGTTAAGCTAGTTATTCACCAGAATTATGCCCAAAGCAGCTAATAGTGGAAAACGAGATTACAGTAGCAGTAATAGTATGGCCGAAGCCCAGTAAACAATATCAGTATAGTAGTTTCAACTACAATCAGTATAGGCACTTCAAGCCAATTATTTCAGTAGTGAGGATCCTCTATCCCTAGGCATGCCATATATTCTACTAGTAGACTGACTAAGGGCAAACTCATAGTTTCGTTTGTTTACTGTTTAAACTAGATTATTTAAGTACCAGATTATCAGTTTCAGTGTATGAACGTTACAAATCAGAGTACAGTTGAAGTCTTATTTTATCAATTTATTATCCTTAACGGATAGTTTATCATATTTTATTATCATCATTAAATAGGGCAGTTTGGAGACAGTTTCACAATACATCAATTCATGACACATGCATATAACAAATAATATACAACAAACATCGTATCGGGCCAAAAACGAACTACTAACCTAACTCACAGAGCACGACAATTCGAGCACGATCCGACCTAGGCCGCTGCTTGATCAGCCTCTCCGTCTAGTGCTCCTATAGATCGCTGTACAAACATATGAATACTATCGGAGCGAAATAGAAATTGTCCCGGACACCGATTCAATAGACCAAAACCAACCCGATCAAAACCCCATTACATCCCAAATTCGAACCCTAGACATCTTATCGTGTTTCACACCACCGATTCTGACTACCCTCTCGAACTCAGAATCCGAAACGCTCAGAATCTCTAGACCGCCCGAACCTGTTTGATAGAACCCATTTAAGATCATAAGAAAATAAATTCCATTCAGTAGAACCTGGAATGGGACGAAGAAAACTTATCGAGAATCGCTTGTTACGAGTAGAGAGTTCTAATACTCTAAACCGGACAGCAAACAGAACTAAGAACATGCTAGAACTCTAAGGCGAATCACCACACTGATCTTCAAACGGAAACCTATCTGACTCTCAACTTACATGACTGAGGACTAAGACTGCAAACCCTAATTGAAACCCTAATGTTAAACACTTATTTATAACATGTCATATAACCAACTAACCCCCTCTAACACTAGGAAATTGTAACATAACCCCCTGACTCCGGAAAATTGTAAATTTTAACCAAAACTCTGGACAAATTCCAAATAAACCCCTAAATTACGACACAAACTACTAAGCCCGAAAACGGTCCGTTACACACAACTTGTATTTTTTTTTTAATAAATGAACATGAAACAACTTGTATTTTTTTAATAAATGAACATAAAATCACAACCTTCTTGTCGATTTTGCAGCCTAACAATGTTGGTATCGAAACCTCAATTTTATCACTAATTCAACGTAAAATTTCAAACTCTATGAAAAGTTCACAACCTCTTAATGAAGGTACTGCAAGCTCAATGATTTATAAAATTAATATTGAATCATAACCACTACATTGGGTTTACAACATATTAATGACGGTCTCACAAACTCATGAAACAACAATCTTTATATAGAGTTCACAACTTTTCAACGAAATGATCGCAACATCTATTTTGCAACAAATGAACATAAATTGTAACCTCCACGTCGGGTTTGCAACATGAAAATGTTGGTGTCGCAACCTCAATTTTATTATTAAATCAATGTGAAATCGCAATATTTGTGTGAAGTTTGCAACCTCTCAACGAAGAGATCGCAACCTCAATAATTTGTGAAGCAACCTCTACATTATGTTAGCTACCTGTCAACAATGATGTCGCAATCTCTTATTTTTTATTTTATTTTTATTTTTATTAATTCAGCATGATATTGTGACCTTTACGTATGATTCGCAACCGCTCGACGAAATAAATTGCAACATGTATTTTTTTTATTAATAAATGAACATCAAATTGTAACCTTCATGTCGAATTTGCAACTTGACAACATTGATGCGCAACCTCAATTTTGTTATTAAATAAACGTAAAATCGCAACCTCTACATAAAGTTCGTAACCTTTCAATAAAGAGATCGAACCTTAAAGTTTTATGGAATTAAGATTGAATCGCAATTTCTATGTTAGGTTCACCAACCTGCTAACGATAGATCGTAACATTAACTTTAATTAAATGAATGCTAAATCCCAATCTCAATATCCAATTTGCAACCTTTTAATGATGTTGTCGCAACCTTAATTTTTAAATTAATTTACCATAATTTTTTTTTATTTCTTTATTTATTTTTATATTATTATTTTATTATTTTATTTTATCCAAGTTAAATTAAATTTATATAATTTAAATTGTTATTTATTAAATTTAATAGTATTTAATTAATAAAATTGTATAAATTATTTTAAATTATTACCATACTTTTAACATGCTAGTATATTGAAAACTGTATTAGATAGCGTTACTGAAATATAGTATCTCAATACCACATAACCCTTAAAATTAATTGGCAATTGTAATAACAACTGTTGCACGTTTAGTGTTAATCTAATTGTTGTAAAATAATATAAAATATACATTATTTTAATTTAAAAATATATCAATATAACTTAGAAAAATTAAAAATCTATTAATAACTTAAATAAAGAAAGTAAAATGAAAATTTTTGGAGTTCTGCTTTCTCACGTACTAAATGTTAGTTCTAATTAGCATCTGGAAATAACTTTTAAATAAAAATAATTTTAATTCTTTTGTAAAAAAAGTATGAACTAATTTAAATAATAAATGAATAAAATACTTATTTAAAATAAGTAATCACTTTTGAACTTTTCATTTTACCTAAATTTATGTATTAAATAAAAATAATTTTAGTAGTACTTAAAAAAAAACTAAATTGTTCATCTTCTTAAAAAGGAAGAAGAAAAAAACTAATGAAAAAAAATTTTAAAACGTTATTATTATAAAAGTTATTACAAAATATATTCTATAAAAATGGTTAAAATGTTATATAATATATATATATATATATATATATATATTAATTCAAATCTTTGCATGGTGAAATATGAAAACTCCCCCCTTGTAAAATACAAAGTGAAAATTACGCATAAGAAGACTGTGTATGTCCAAGCTTAACTTTGAATATATTCATGACTTTAAGCTAAACTATTCTATTCCTTACAAAGGTCCTAACTTTTAAATAAACCATCATATTCGTTAGTATTTAAAAAGCTTCCCATTTATGTAAGAAAAGAACCATATTCGCATTCCAAGTGCAAAACACAACACTTTCCAAGAAACTATTATGTTTATCCAATATTTTATGAACTGTACCTTGAAATTTTCATGAGAATTTCGGGATAATGTAGCTTTGGGTATTTATAGGTGTACAAAATTTTCATTTAGGTATTTTAATTTTACAGGGCTTCATATAGATACTCCAACTTGTAAATTATGTCATTTAAATCATTTTGTTGATGTGCGCACGTTGTGAATTATACTTATATAAAACTTTGCCAAGTTTTGAATACTCATAGAAGATCTAATATGCAAGTTGGAGTACCTAAGTGAAATTTCGCAAAGTCGGAGTACCTATATTAGAATTTAATTTGTAAGTTGGAGTACCTATATGAAACCTCGTAAAGTTGGAGTACCTAAGTGAAAGTTTTGCACAACTATAAATACCCAGAGTTACATTATTCCTTTTGAATATATTACAACATCCAAAATTATTATTGTGGTTTGATGGGGCAAATGAACTTCGATTTAGGTGAATCACATATCATGAGAAAGCTTATTCCATGATAAATCCACAACGTATAACTTACACTAATCAGAGATCGTGCCTGCACCTCCTCTTACAAGTTTTATCGATAGCAAAGTATTGAAATTCGTGGTACACATGATTTCAATAAATTTGGGAATTCTACGAGTTTAGTAATTTGGAAAGGAATTTAAGACTGTTTTGAAAGCATAATAGAGAATTATGAATAATATTTTCTAAAGTAAGTTCTAATTAGGAAAGAGATTCTTGAAAATCTCAAAGAGAAAAAGATTTCTTTAATAGTTTAGAGTGATTTTGTTACTAAATAACCTAATGCTATAAATATGATGCTTGTATTTAAGGTTAATCACGAAAAATTATCACAAGTTTGAGATTTTTCCCAAAAACACACACCAGTTCATTTTTCCTTATTTTACCACTATGAAGTAAAAAAAATTAAATGAATTTTTTTAGAGCTCTATCCATGAGACAGGTCTAATTATCATAGTCTCTTAAAAATTATTTTTCGGGTTATTTTTCCTCTGTCCAACCTCTAGTTTCACGCATACCACCAATATTGGGCCCGCCCGTTGGAGCTCAGCTAAAGCATGAAATTCATTTTTGAAAATTTTAACATTTTTCATCATGACAGTAGTAAAATGAAAAAAAAAAAAACAAACTATTGTCATTTTTTTTAAGGAAAAATCCAAACCTACAATAGTTATTTTTTGGATTTACCCTTATATCGATTATTAGATATCACGAAAGAATAATGTAGATCTGGTTTGTGAGGTCTAGGAGGTGCCCAATAGTGGCATGGGAACAATGGAGATCTTGAGTTTCATGATTGAGTTGTGTCATCCTACTCGAGTCATATGGGGAGAGATTGTGTATGAGACTATGACAAAAGTAATGAATTGGAGAGTGCAAGAATTGTATTATAGTTGTAACTTTCATCTATTATTACATAGGAAATCGTTCTCTAGACTTCCTAGTAATTGTGATTTTTTCTACTTAGGATTTCCACGTAAAATCTTATATTTTATTTTCTATTTTTATTTACTTACCTTGTATGTCTATTTTACTTCATGGTTACCAATACTCGCCTCCATCGATTTCTTTAATACTTCACAACTGAAAAACAAATCTTAAATTATAAGCCTACAACAAGCTTCAAATCAACATTACTTGAACCAAATGGGTAAACATTCTTGGACAATTTTAAGCAAATAAATTTTATTATATCAATAATCTTTATATTTATTATTTTATTTATATTTTATACATATAAAGAATAATTATCTAGTTCGTGATGGACCAATATTATACGAATCAGACCGGATTAACTCATCTAAGTCATTTGCATTGAAAAATGATGAAATCACTTCCCGTAAGTAGATTGCAAAATTTTCATATCAAATTCATTTTTAGATATTCATTTATTTATTATGCCCATAAAGTAAACATAAGTGGTGAAAACGGGATAAATAAGTTGGTTAAACTTGTGGATGGATAAAAATACCAAAATAATATTGTCGCTTTGTATAGACAAATTCAGTCTTAAATTCAAATTGAATAACTAAATTCAGAAGACCAAACAAGCCTATAATTCATAGCGCGAAAGCCATGTCGAAGTACTTTTATAATTTTAACTTATTAATGATCAACAAAAACAAATAAATAAAGACATTTAGCATCATAAATCATGATTACAAATCAATAATCAATTGGCAATGCTTCTTAATCTACGAATCATCGCACAAAGATTAAATCCACTATGAAAAAGAGATAAGTTACCATGTTTTAACTTCTCTCTATCTTAAACACACGTAACATTTAAGGTAGAGCTCAGATAAATTTAAGTTAGAATAATTTCTAATTTTCACACATTAAAAACCGAAAGAAACAATAATACAATGTCACTCAATTCATAAACTTGAAAATCAAAATGTGACGGAATTATGAATTAACTTATGTATAAATTTTCAAATTTCATTAAAAGAGACTTTAGCATTCAACCAAATAAAATTATATTCAACCAAATAAAGGCATATTCAACCAAATAAAGTCGATAACTTTTTCTCGTTTACTGAATACTTCCATATCGAAAAATTGGCAATTTGAACTCGAATTTAAAATCCGATTCAATTTAATTTTTTTAATTTGTAATTAAATTTAAAAAATTGGTATTATTTCACTATTTTGGAAGTCTTCTTCATCCATGGAAGGTCATTACCTACAAAGAAGGAAATAAATAATGAATAAAATAATATAAATAGTATTAAATTACAATCTTTCCTTGAAAAGATAATTTTACCATTTTCTATTTAAAATTTTAAATTAAATTAATAAACCATTTAAATTTTATTTTAAGTTTATAAATTTTTTAAAAAAATTTAAAAATAAATAAAAGTAATCAAAATATTCTTGACAACTTTACAACTCTCTATAAGCTCCTTCATATGAGCTTCATAAATTTGCTCTCTTAGAAATTGGTAAAACTTCACTGAATAATATGTTAATAATTTTAATTGGTATTTTTTAGAATTTCAACTTTCCAGAATTTATAAATTTAATATAAATTTAAGTAGTTAATTTATATAAATTGAAGTTTGGATAGTATATCTTTCAATTTGCTTACCTTAATTCTTATACAACAATGACCATGCAAATCCTAGACCGAAAATAATCTGAACATAATTATGATAAATCCAGAATAATCAAAATCCAAATAAATCTGTACGTAATCATCATCCATTAGGATGAATTTAGTATAAATTGATGAGGAGGAGCGTATCAGGCAGTGACAGACGAACAATGGCTTCCCTTCCCGGGGATATAATTTCCCACCTACTCTACAGACTTCCACTAAAGACTCTCCTCCGTTTTAGATGCGTTTCTAAAGAATTTCATTCTTTAATAGACAGTTCAAATTTTATGTCAATATCAATATAAATACCAAACTGAAAAATATGGACAAATTACTTTTGAATGGGGCAACGAAGAAGACAGATTAGTCTTCCTAGACTTTAATTTAGGAGATGATTATGTGAATTTATTGAAAAATGTCAGAATTTGTATCGTGGTGGTTTTGGTTATGATACTATTACTGATGACTTTAAGTTAATTAAAACAGGACCATTTGTTTGGGTTTAGTTTAAATGTATAAATTGTTTGTTTTTCTGAGTAGCCAACCCTGACGATAGATAGACTGGTGTGCATGGGAATGTGTATTATTCATTTTGTAACTTAATATGGTTAATATATTGATGAATGGTTTGTAATTTAATTTTTATACAAAATGCTTCTATTTTTATTTTTATTTATTTAATTTTTTTTTTCAAAAGTCAAAAGTTGAAACTATCATGAGAAGATTAATGTGTTCCTCCACTAGTGGTGCTTTAGTGTAGTTGAAACAAAAATATGGTTTGAAGTTGAATCTTATCTAATGCACAGGTTTCATGATAGATAGAAATATTATACAGGTGTCATGGAGCATGGAGATTTCATGATAGGATATTACTTAAAAGGCTTATTTCCAAAAACACCCAATTTTTTCAAACGTTTCACTTTGAGCATTCGGTTTTGAAAGTTTTGAAAACCACCCCCAAAATCAAAACTACTAATGGTTTTTGGTATTTTTGTGAGTGGTTTTGGTGTTGTATGAGTGGTTTTGAAATTCTATATGTTCAATTTAGAGATTCGGAAATTTCCTAAAATCAAAATTACTCATACAACACCAAAACCATTCACAAAATTACCAAAAACCACTAATGGTTTTGATTTTGGTGGTGGTTTTCCAAAACTTTCAAAATCGGGTGCTTAAAGTGAAACATTTGAAAAAATTGAGTATTTTTAGAAATAACCCTTACCTAAAATACTATAAAGTAGCTACAAGTGCATAATGTTAGCTTGCTTGTGTTAGTTTTTGGCAGTAGAAACTTTTGTGTACAGAAGTCATTATTTATTAAGGTTGGTGTGACGAGATGATCTTAATGCATGTATTTGTAGCAACCGAAAAATGTTAAGGTCGGCGGAGGTTGAGTTGGGTAGAAGCAATTAATTCATTCTATCTCGCGGATTTATAAAATTGACGTGGTATAATTAGTAGCGCATCCAGAAATTATAAAATGGGGATATTATCGATTTTTTTAGTTACAATTCAATATTTATATTTTTAAATATAATTAATTAATTAATTTTTTATTTTAATAAATTATATTTAAAAATTAACAAATGATAAAAAATAATATATATTATTTTATTTTTAAATATTTTTTTAGTATTTATAATTATATATTTATAATATTTTATATAATTAATGGTATGAATTTAATTTTATAAAATATATATGTATAATTTCATTTTATCTAATTTATAATTTTAAATTGCAAGCATTATTTAAATTTAATTATATTGATTAAAACTTACTTTATTATTTAAATTGTGTAAATAACATTGAATTCCAACCTTAAATAATGCTTATTACACTTTTTAAAAGAAATCAAATAAATATATTATTTTAAGAATCTTATATAAATAAATAAAATAAAATAATTTTTATAATTACTAATTTTAGCTATATTTAATTAATATTTATAAAATTAAAAATATAGTCTATATAATATATATATATATTAAATAATGGGGAAATTGTCCCCATTTGAACTACTAGATCCGACTCTGGGTATAACTGAGAGTTCACGCTTGGTTGAAAAATATCAAAAACAACCAATTTTAAAAATTAATCATATTTTTCCAATTATAACATGACACGTATTTATGGTTTTTTTCACTATCTTTTTTTTCCCCCACATTTTCATTAATTTTTTTTTCTCTTCATATTCGTTATATTCTCTTTGTTTATCTATTTTCATTTTAGAATATACTATAAAAGATGCTCTTAATAATAATAAATGAAAATATATTAAATAAATTATTTTCATATTCCAAGATAATAAAAGTACATTAAAATAATACATTTTCAATTCCAATGATCTAATGAGATGATGGAATATCAACCGATTTGTCTTTTTCATTTATTTTTTTTTTACTAGAGAAAGCATTTTCATATCATTCTTCCATTCAATTTAATTTTTTGAATTTTGAAATGTCCTGTTACGTGAATTCTTTATCAAGATCTGGATCTAATTACTTTATCAACAATGGTCCTAGTCTTTAAGAAGTTATATGTCAATTTTAAACATTATGGGATTTGATTAAGTAGTTCCACAATTTTAAAGAGTTGTTGGTGTTTTTCCTTTTAATAAGAATGTTGTACTCATGTGTAATCAGTAAAAAGTATTGTATCTAATTCTTTATTGCATTAAGTAGGTTCAGTTTCCCTCAAATGAAACTACTGTCTCTTTGAGTTTCTTGTCTTATTACCAAAATATGTAGAAAGAAGAAATATGCTCTACCATCTCCGATTAAATCTCAATATAATCGGCCAATTACTAGATCCATAGTTTGGGCACATAACAGTATCAGAGCCTACCATTGCCGACCTGTAGTATGAACGATTGGAGGCAGAGATGGACCAAAAATTCAAAGAAATAATGCAGTCGATGCAACAAATATTTTTGGCGGTTACTACTAAGATTGATAGTCTTAGCAAAAACCATGAGAGGAGCTCCGACAACAAAGACCCACACAAGGATAAGCGTGATGACAACAATTTCAAGTCATCGACTGTCGGCACATGTCGTTCGAAGATGGTCAAAATGAACTTTTCAAAGTTCAGTGGTTACGAAGATCCTACAAGTTGGATTTACGAGCCAAATAATTCTTCAATTATCATCAAACCTCGGAGAAGGAACGCGTTCCCTTAGCATCTTGGAATTTGGAAGGGGATGCCCAATTATGGTATCAACTTGAGAAGGCAGAACATGGTGAGAAACCAATTTCGTTGAAAAAGTTTGAGAATGATCTCTTTGAGCGTTATGGCCTTACACGTTACAAGGATTTCTTTGATGTGTTAACAAAGCTGCAACAAACTGGTGGAGGTGAATATCAAATGTAATTCTCAAAGTTATTAAAACGTGCTGGGAGTTTATCAATAGAGCAACAAGTGGGAGGTTTTTTAACTGGCTTGAAATATAATATCAGGATTGATGTACGGGCTTGCAAACCAACTTCCTTATCCTCTACTGTTAGTCTTGCTTGTTTGTATGCATCTCGCAACCAAGTTAATAAATCCCCAGCCAAAAAGGTTTGGAGTACTCTTCAAGCTCTTAGTTATAACAAACCAACTTTACCCGTTAAAGATTGACTCCTACCGAGTAGCAGAATAGAGAGCCAAAGGTCTATATTTCAATTGCAATGACAAATTTGGACCCGGTCATAAGTGCCCAAGTTGTTCTTGATTAAAAGGTTATGACCAGAAGAAAGTGATGAAGATATGGTCACATCTGAAGAGGTACCAGAGATCTCAATTCATGCCCTATCTAGTGCATGAACTCCTCAAACAATTGAAACATGGACATTAGGTGATGTTTGGATACACAGGGATGTTTGTAATTGACAAAAGGTAGTTTTGATACACAGGGACATTAGGTGATGTTTCTAATTGATTCGGGTAGCACTCATAATTTTCTCAATCATAATATTGCCTAGAAGATTGGATTTAAGCCTACCCAGGAAGGAAAATTTGAAGTGGCTATCGCGAATGGTGAAAAGCTATCAAGTGCAGGACACTATAAAGGTGTTAGCATGAGGCTCCAAGGAGTACCAATCAAGGTGGACATTTACTTGCTGCTTCTTGAAGCTTGTGATGTTGTATTAGGAGCTCAGTGGTTAAGCACTTTGGGGCCAATTATATGGGACTTTTCTACTCTCCATATGACCTTCAAAGTTGATGGAAAAGAGGTTTCGCTTAAGGGGATAAAAGAGCCATATGATAAGCTGGTTGATGATATCAAATTCACTAGAAAGATGGAGAAAATTTAGGGTGGCTTCTTACTTTAAATATAAGCTTTAGTCAATCAACAGAAACTCCAGGAGACACCACTAATTCTAGGTACTTTTCACCAAGATATTCACAATCTACAACGTTTATATACTAATATTTTTGAAGAACCACAGAGACTGCCACCAAAACGCACTCATGACCACAAAATCATCCTTAAGGATGAAAATAAGCCCATCTCAGTTCAACCATATCGTTATTCGTATTACCAGAAAATTGAAATTTAAAGGATAGTTGTTGTTAACTCAAATCGGGTGTCATACAACGTAACAATAGTCGTTACTCCTTGCCTGTTTTACTGATAGAAAAACATGATAGTTCTTGGCGTATGTGTGTGGACTATCAAGCATTGTACCGGCTAACTATCAAAGATAGATTTCCAATACTAGTGGGGGACGAGCTATTAGATAAGTTGCATGAAGCTAAATACTTCACAAAACTTAACTTGCGATCAGGATACCACCTGATTCGAGTGCAACTTAAAGATGTCCACAAGACGACTTTGCGAATGCATCGACGTCACTGCGAGTTCTTCGTGATGCCATTTTGGCTGACAAATGCTCCTTCAACCTTCATGTCATTGATGAATTTTATTTTCGAAGCTCACATTCGTAAGTTTATGTTGGTGCTTTTAGATTATATTTTAATTTATAGCAAAAGTTAGGAGGAGCATTTGAAACACCTTGCCATTGCTTTCTCAAATTTAAGAGCTTATCGGTTGTATGTAAAAAAAGAAAAATACAGTTTTGGGCAGAGAAACATATAATATTTGAGACACATTATCAGTCAATGAGGAGTAGTTATGGAGCCTGAAAAAATTGAAGTTATACTAAAATGGCCAATCACTTAGACATTGAAGGCTCTTAGAGGATTTCTGGGCTTGACAGGATATTACCATAAGTTCATTCGAAATTATGGTAAAATTACAACTCCTCTAACAAAAATATTGAAGCAGAATGGGTTCAAATGGGATGAAGCATCAGAATCTTCTTTTGAAGAACTGAAGCACGCCATTACCACAACTTCTATTTTGGCACTTCCCAATATTTCAAGGCAGTTTGTTATTGGATGTGATGCATCAGGTGGAGGACTGGGGGGTGTTCTATTGTAAGATAACCAACCAATAGTTTTCTTATGCTAAGCATTACGAGGTAAAATTTATATTTATCTACTTATGAGAAAGAAAAAAATGGCTTTGGTGGTTGCAATGCAGAAATGAAGACATTACTCATTAGAAAAGGTCACTCGTAGTGAGGATTGATCAGAGGAGTTTAAAGTATTTTTGGGAGCAGAAAATTGCTACTCTGCTTAACAAAAGTGGTTAGTTAAATTGATAGGATATGATTTTCCCATTGAGTATAAGCCTAGAAAAGAAAATACAGTAGCAGATGCCTTATCAAGGAAGGAAGTCTAAATTGAATTATTTGCAATTTCATATCCAGTACCATGATGGCTATTTCCTACTCGGGGAAAAGTTAAGGATAACCCACTTTTGCAAGATATTGTCAAAATACTTGAATAATTGCTAGAGAAAAGATCCCATCAAATCCAGTTTTTGCTTGACAAAAGTTTCCCACCAAAATCTAATCCACAATTACAAATTCCCTCCAAAAGTAAAACTATAAAAGCAATAAGACATCACACTCTTGTCTTTTTAAAGACTTTCATATTCTCTGTAATACACAACATGTGTAATACCAGATGAGATTAGAACATTAGGTATAATACAACACCTATCAGATAAGAGGAGGACAGCAACAACCACAATTATGGGTAGGAGGACATCGAACCTTACCTGCACAGAAAGACAAAGAGCTATTGATCTCATTTTGATGAATTTAAAGGATGGCAAGCCAAAAAACGGAGTCATTAGCATGGTTGCAAATGAAATTAATTGTTCAAGGCAAACAATAACAACCATATTGAAAATTGCAAGCAGATAGATAAAAAATAGGGAAACAACTAATGCAGTGCATAAAATGAAAGGAAGAGTTGGAAGGAAAATGGTTCAAATTGATTTGAAAATGATGAAAAGCATTCCTCTAAACAAGAGGACAACCATTCGTTGTTTGAGCAAACAATTGAATATAGGAAAGAGTATAGTTCACAGGATGATACAGGCAGGGCAAATCAAAGCACATTCAAATGCAATCAAGCCATTTCTGAATGAACAAAATATGCGTAAGCGTTTAGATTTTAGTCTTGGTAAGTTGCATCATGTTTTAGATGAGCTGACTAGTTTGGAGTTTGAAAGTTTCTACAATGTTGTGCGCATTGATGAGAAATGGTTTTATATCACAAAAACCAATCATAAATTTTATTTGCATCCAACTGAAAAAGAGCCACATAGAACATGTAAATCCAAAAGATTCATTACCAAAATAATGTTTGAAGCAGCAGTTGCTCGCCCTATATTTTCTGAAGATGGGTCGATTGTATTTGATGGGAAGATAGGAATCTTTCCCTTTTTCCATGTTGAACGTGCAAAAAAAAAAAAATTCAAAAAACAGAGTTGTAGGTGCTATGGTGACTAAAGCAATATTATCAATCACAAAAGATATCATGAGAGCAGCCTTGATAAGTAAATTAATTCAAGCTATTAAATCTAAGTGGCCACAGGGTGCATCGAAGACCATTTACATTCAGCACGATAATGCAAGACCGCATATAAGCATTAATTATGAAGAATTCATGAAGGTTGCACTCGAAGATGATTGGGATATACAAATGACTTGCCAACCACCTAATAGTCAAGATTTAAATGTTTTGGATTTAGGATTTTTTAAAGCCATTGAATCATTACAACATGAAAGAAAGGCCAGCAACATCAAAGAGCTATTAGAACATGTTGAGGATGCTTATTTCAAATTAGAAGCTATGACTTTGAACAATATATGGCTAACATTGTAATATTGTATGTTGGAGATCATTAAAGTTAAAGGAAGTAATAACTATAAAATACCACATGTGGGGAAGGCAAGGATGCTTAGGGAAAGTTTTATGCAAACTACTATCAAAGTTGATATTGATGAGTTAGGTCTTATAAATCAAATTATTCAAAGTGGAGCAAACAGTTCACCAGCAGTTGAAGAAGAAAGTTATGACAATGATGATTTAGTTGTCTGAATCCTGACTAAGAATGTACAGAGTATGAGTCTGGATAGGTTTTTGTATTTAGGATTAGTTATGTATTTTGTAAATTTAAAGTTACAATCTTTATACTTTATGTATTTGTAAGAGATTGCAAATTTAAATTTAGGTTTGGTAAATTAGATATTTTGTTTCTCAAATCATATAAACTTGTACCTATGTTACAGCTTTTGTGTTAGAATTTTTGACTAATCTATAGTGACTTGAATACATGCTTGAAATAAGAGAGACTTGGACATGCTTAAATAAAATCACAAAGCTAAGATGAGAAAAAATCAATAACAAATTATGCATAACAAAAAATCAACAAAAAAGTATATTATAACTGAATGATATATGTTATACATACCTTTCTGTGTTCAATTTCTTGTTTTTCTTCTCCTGCATTTCTTTTCTTTTTTTCGGCTGACATTCTCCATAAGCAGGGCACAAGATTGCAAGAAGAATTTGGTCCAAGCAATTGTGATCAGCACTATCATCACTATCATATTCATCACAACTATCTGGGACCACAAGATCCATTAATTTTTCTTTATCAAGCTTAGAAATTGTTCTCTTACCGCAACACACATGATCGTCTTTCACTAAGAAATTATTTTCCGTGGTTTGTGATTTTTGTGTTACAAACTCCGTTGGCTCTTCTGTTTCTGCGACAAATGAATACAAAGAGTATGAATCTTCATAGTCATTTTCTGCCATCGAGTAATGAAAGAGAAAGACATGGAAGAAAAAATGTGAACTAAAAGGTAAGTGTTAGAAAATGGTGATGTTAGAGAGCATGATCTGTAAAAAGCTGGTGAGAGTTAATGAAATAACTGTGGTCATTATGGATTGTAGTTGGTAGGTGAATGAGTTAAAAAATTGAGCAAAGTCCATGTTGTCATTATTAATGCAAATAGTACATCACATTTTAAAACAGGCTACTATTACAACTATTGCAATGTTAGAAAGTTTTTTTTTTTCAACTTACCTTAAAGTTCCTGTAGTGGGATCATCCACAATATCATAGCTTTGATCATCATCAAATGTGAAGGCTATATGCTTGTACATAGCATTGAAAATAACAGAAATCCCTTCCTCATCAACAATATGATAGCTTTCACATTGATGGGTAATTGGGTTCATGTTGAAACAGAAATTAAAAATTAAATCATGACACACAATTTCAACTGTGAAACTATTGAAAACATGTCAATTGTTTAAGAATTTGAACCTTGAAACCTTATTGAAGTCTTTGAGATAGAAACTCCTTTGATGATATCCATAAAGCCCTACAAAATCACATATAGAAAAGTGCTATGAAATTGTAAGACAAATGAGTTCTTTAAAAAAAAATACTTACAGATTACTTTTAGCCTATTTTTTCTCTGCCTCCTTGGCTCATCTACTCCTAGCGGTTTTAAAGCTTCTCCATGGTGGTCATGGCCACCATAAGGTCCATCATCTGCTGTAATAATACTCGAATTTGTCGAAGGTGGAGAAGGAGGAAGACCTGATTGCATTATAGTTAGATCAGAACTTGGTATAGAGTACAGTGTCATGAAAATTTTCCTCATCTAAGCTACCTATAAAGCATCTTTATGTCTTAGAGACTAATTTTACCTGGATAACGAACGTATAATACTTCATAAACACCAAAGAGAGAAGTGTTGATGGAAATTTCTCTACGCCAAAATTTCTTATAGATAGAAAATGCTGTAATTTCACCTTGATGATGGAGGGAGAGCTGTAATTCAAGTCATGAAACAAAATTCCAATTATCAATCTAAAAAATGAGCCACATTATACAATTTATTGATCTTATCTCTTCAAGTAAGGACACACCTTTGGTCTGGTAAGTAGGAGCATGTGAAGGTCCAAGAGCAGGCTTACTAAATTTGTTCATTCTCGAACGGTGATGCTTAGAAAATGAGACTAAGGGTGCATATGAAGGACCATGTACCCATTTCCATGTATGACCTTGAACAGAAGATGATGGTGGTGCTGCTATATTTGAAGACCTAATAGGATGATGTGGCCGCGTAACTACAACATTGTAAACATCAATGTTCATATATCAATGCTGCATCATTCTTTACATAAATAAATGGGTCATTTGCACTTTTGAGCTTTTTTATTAAAAAAATTATATTTTTAGACCAATATTAAAATTTTTACAAAACTAAAATTTTAATTTTTTTTTTGCAAAAATAGACCAAAATGACCATCTTACCCTTCGATATTAAAAAAAAATATACACAGCAGTTTGCCGGTATTACGTACCAATAAATAGGAAAAACTGAAGTTTAGTTTCCCGGAATGTAATACCGGGAAGTGGAAAATCATTTCCTGGTATTACACACCAGGAAACTGACTTTGATTTTTGCCTGTTTCCTGGTGTGTAATACTAGGAAATGAAATAATTTCCTGGTATTACACACCAGGAAACAGGCAAAAATCAAAGTCAATTTCCTGGTGTGTAATACCAGGAAATGATTTTTCACTTCCCGGTATTACACACCGGGAAGCTGACAAAATTTTTCCTGCTTCGCGGTAGTACATACCGGGAAGCTCACTTTTTGCAAAAAAATTTTTAAAAAGTTTATTTCTGTAATTTTTTTATAAAAAAGTTTAAAAGTGAAAAAATTTTAGGATTGGTCTAAAACTAAAATAAAAAAGTTGATAAAGTCTAATTTTGCGAATTTTCACTAAATAAATCCATTAAATTTTCTATTTACCTCTAGTAGGAGAATTTTCAGCGGTGGATGTGGGGAATACTTTGTAAGGAGATGGTTTCTTTTTGTGTATTTTCCTGACTTTCTTCATCACAAGTGTTGGAGGGAAGGCATGTTCTGTTACATCATAGTAAAACCAAGTCCATTCCACAATCAATTCAAAACGTAATAGCAAAGAATTGAAGTCAAATGATGTTCACATCAATTGCTGTTCAAAACTTTTGTAAAAAGCTTACAATGATTGATTACGTTGCGTGATTACTAAAGGAACTACAATATATTTCAATAGATATAACAAAAGTTCATCAAAAATTTCAGTGGTAAACCATCAACTGAAAACGCAATTCGAGCACAGGTTGATAGAATTTCACCTGGTGAAGTAAAAGGCTGTTGGCTTAGCCAGACAAGGCGCGCTATAGGTGGTTTCTGCAGCTGGTTCGTTCCAGCCAATGCAGCTGTAAAAGCATTATCAGAAGTAAGATCAAGACAATAGCCAAACACATTGTGGTTCGAAATGCAATTTGGCAATTGCTAGACAAAGATCAAACCTCAAACCATAAGTGCATTGAGATTATTAGACAAAAAGTTAATAATATACACAATAGGTAAGAAATGATTGAAATTCATTAAGTGAGCATTAACCAGAGATCATGAACTCAATCCATCATATCTCCCAATCCTAATCATTAAACACAGAACACAATAATTTCTCAATACCCAAGATCTTCAAATTCAATCAAAACTCAAAAGCCTCATAAATTGTAATCAACTCACCCAAATTCTTGGTACCAAATTTCTATAGAGTATAGAGCCTACTCTTCACTTATGTACTAAGAAATTCAGAATCCACAATGTGCTTTTTTTACTCCTGTTAGAACATGTACCATTCAAATTTTGAAATGACACTACATATGTAACAAGTATATCACATATCAGAATGCTTTTGTTACAATAATTACCTTGCCTTCAACCTCTCTAGCACTTTAATAGTCACAAGTTGTGAGGTCATGCAAGCATCGAGGTTCACAAACACAACCCGATTTTTCTGTGGCTCCACCACTCTGAATGCATGAGCCCTCAGCCTGAAAAGAATCCGGGATGCAATCTGCTTCATGTTAGCATAACCCATCATATTTACATCAGCAACATGTCTAGTAATGTCATAGCTTCTCAATTTGATCAAATAATTGGATTGAGAAGAGAAGTAATAAACTTACCAATATACACGCTTTCTTCAAGCTAACGATCTCTGTCACCGGCTTTGACTCCTCCTCTTCCGCCACCGTCACACCACCTTCCTCCTTGTCCTCCGTCACCGGCTTGACTCTACTAGACTCAATCCTTGAACTGAATGATTTGGGGTAATTCGATTGAAGCTCATCAAATTGGAAGGAGTAATCGATCGCTTCTGTTGGTTATGCGGTGGTGGAGATACAGCTCCACATGGAAATTGATTTATTTGGAAGATGGACCGCCATATGCGGTTTGCAATTTGGTTCAGATCTGTGAAGATGAACAGAGGAAGATATGAAGGTTGAGAGAAAATATTAAAGTAGTCGGTGGATACTTTCTATGGAAATTTAAGAGAGAGAAAGTAAAATTGGATTTTTGTGCGTGAATGTAGTTTAGGACAATATTGTCCTTTTAGAAAAAAAAATATTGACCAAAATGGAAATGTTAAAATAAATTAGGGACATCTGTTTTTGGAAAGTGTTAAAATTATTTAGGGACGGAGGGAGTAATATAAATTTTTTTTAATAAGTTTCCAACATATCAATAATTAAATAATCTCTTGTTGTATGTTTTGGGAAATAAAAAAATAAAAAATAAAAACAAAAATTTATTTAACCATGTATTTAAAAATTATTAAATCTACACAATATTTTTTTTATTTAGTAAATTTTAAAATAAAAATTAAAACTAAAACTTATTAAAAAATATTAAACCAAACATTTAAAAAATACTAAATTAAATAATGATTTATTTTAGTTTAATAAATTTTTTTAAAAATTTTCAAATAAAATTTTTTAAATTATTTAATAAAATATTTAAAATTTACTAAAATTGTTAAACCAAAAATTTACAAATCACTACAACCAAATAATAAGCAAAACCACCCAAATACATTAAAACCACCCACAACTTAAAAAACTACTAGTGGTTTTGGTTTTAGGTAGTTTTGGAGTGGTTTGTTAAAAGTTTGTAAAATGAGGTGCTAAGTAAAATGTTTGAAAAATTGGATGGATTTTAGAATTAACCTATATATATATATATTAATTTCTCAAGAGTATTTTTATTTTTTTTATATTAATTACTATTTTAAGTTGTATATATAAATAATTGAGAGATTATTTATATTACTAATATGGAGTATTTTATTATTTATTTTCAAATTACAAACAAATATATTAAAAAAATCGAGGGCACAAAAATTAAGAAACCAATTTTAAAATGAGTAACCATTTATAAAAATCAAGAAAATTATAATTATTTTTTAAAATTAAAATTTCTTTGTCAATTAAAAAATATTATTTATTTTTAGTTTATGTTATAATATTAAAAATATAGATAATTAAGAAAATGAATTATTTAAAATAATGAGTAACAAAAAAAATACAAATAATATTTTAAAAATAGGATTGCTTTTGTCATTTCAATATAAATAAAAACAATTTCTCGATTTATCCACTTATAAAATATCTCCTTATGCTTCTGAAAAATCGAATTATTTAAGAAGTAAATTATTAAATAATTAACTTTTTATCAATTTCGAAAAACGCACCTAGAGTTTCATCACAGGACAGGAGTTCGAGTAAATTTCTTATTGCTAAAGAGCTAAGCACACTCTCTAACCATTTAGACTTATTTTGACGGAAGTTCTGGATTATTTATCACGTAGTAGGACCGAGACCTGGCAGCAAAGGAACATTCATGGTTCCTTCTAACATCAAGATCACATTTTTCATACAAGGACGAAGACTTTGATCATCTTGAATGCACAACAATCCGACCTTCACCATCCTTTCAAGGCTTCTGGGGTCAACTTCTTCATCTTGAACAAGCTGATTCAACTCTCCACCTGCAAAGCACTTGTACACCCAACTTGAAAGAAGGACTTCATCTGCCGTGGAAACATTTACTTGTATATTGCTTCTGCAACATATGATCTCCAGTAGAACAACTCCATAACTGTAGACATCGGATTTCGTAGTTATAAGATCGTTCTTTTGCCTTTCAGGTGCCATGTAACCCTTAGTCCCTTCTGCCCCAGGAACAGTTTCCGTTTGATTTGGCATCAGAATACTGGCGAAACCAAAATTAGAGATTTTAGCAGCTCCAGAATCGTTGACAAGTATGTTTTTGGGCTTGATGTTGCAATGAATTATTTGTACCTCACACTCTTCGTGAAGGTAATAGATTGCTTTGGCCACGTCTAGAGAAATCCTTACCCTCTCATTCCATGGAGGAGGTTTCTCTGTCTTAAACAAGAGGTCTGCAAGAGTTCCTCCACTCATGTATTCATAAACAAGAAGCTTCCTTGCACCTTCAAAACAAAAACCAAGCAGACGGACCACATTCTTGTGATGAGTTTGTCGGACAATTGCCATTTCAGCTCGGAACTTTCTTTCCTCTTCTTCCTCAGGGCTCTCTAATTGCTTCACGGCGACAATCTTTTCATCCTCTGAAATAGACCCTTTATAGATTGTCCCGAAGCTGCCTCTCCCCAATGTCTCCTTGAAACCATCCGTAGCTTGCCAGAGCTCCTTATAAGAAAATGATTGAAGAGTGAACTCTCGTCTTAGACCTATATTTGAGTTTGCAGGAAGCCTTTTGTATTTATTGACTCGATATCTATAGGCAAGATAGCTACCAACGGCAATGAGAAAACACAAAAACGTTACAGAACCCAAACTTGCAGCAAAAATTGTGATAAGCTTTTTCTTGCTTGGACTTATTGCCCTTCCATCTTCAGGTACAAGAACATTTGGACTAGAATAACCGGATAAAACCTTAAGAAAAACTGTACTCCATTTGTTCTTCACGGAGGACATAAGTGGAAGTTTTAGTTTCCGGCAATATCCATCCATATAATAAGCAGCTCCACAATAACAATCTTCTTGACATAACTTGCTGCAAGCTTCTTTGTCCAATAAGTGCATGTCGTAAGATTGCCCTCCCAACATCAGGTTGTCAAAAACTTCAACATTGTAGAGTAGACTTTCGTCCTTTCTATTACAACCTTGATCATCGGTGAAATTTTTTGAGCATCCCATGTATCTGTTATCTGGGTTGATGAAATCAAACCCAGGAAAGCAGAAGCAATCGGCAGAGATGCTTCCATTAGTACAGTAACTATTGAACCCACAGAAACCCTTTACTTGGCATTTCTCTGGAATAGAAGACCAGCGGATGGTTATGTTAGAAGTACCGTCTGTATGGAAACGATGCAGGTAGATCCTCAAAATGCCATCGGCATCAAGTGTTGCTCGATGAATGACTGCGTCGTTTCCAACTGCACTATAGGAGGAGTTCGTTATGCTTGTGGTCCCTTGCTGCAAATCACCATTTGATAGTATTAAGGTATTGTTCCCTAGTGAAGTCATTGTTCGCCAGCTTATTCCGTCGGTGCTATTTACAGAGTAGGCTACCAACGACCCATAAGTAGTGAAACCGAATCGAAAACGGCCCGAAGAATGATCAGAGGTTGATCGAGAAGAAATCAATTCAGATGGCAAGGACAGAGATTGACCTTCCAACAATGTATCCGTGACAGATTCAAAACTCTGCCAAATGATACTAGAATCATTGCCATAAACTACCAAATTTCCAGAATCTAACATGGACGCTGAAACACCACCAGATTTGTCACTGATGTTGGTTCTCTGGCCACGTTGGATTTGTTGAAGAATCAGCTGTCCATCATTTGTGAATTCAACTGTTGAATCTGAGGAAACTAATGGTTTAACTTGATTAAGAGTCCAGACAACGGTGATATTAGCAGAATTAGTACTCCTTAACCATATTCCAACTGCGAACTCTTTGTCCTCTGGATAGAAACCAAATGCAAAATAGCCTGAAGGAGAGCTCCACCAACTCCTGTTAGAGTTGGGACGGAGTGAATATCCTCTCCGTATCTGCCCCTGGCTCTCCAGTTGAGCCGTTGATGTCACCAGCAGACAAACCGTCAAAACTGATAACCATAAGACAACTTGTGCACAACCCATCTGAAACTGAGAGAGATCTACAAGCCAATTCTCAGAGACAAAGAGGAAGTGTATGGTTGTTTTCTTTTTCATAAACTTATAATAGTACAAGGACTGTTGCTTAGCAATTTGTCATTCCACGCGTTTGAAAATTTTAACTGTACAGTATTATTGACTTTTAATAATAAAAATTTATTGACCTTATGGTCCAACATATTAAAATTTTGTTCTTCATCTCATCTCATTCTAATCATGGCTTCTTCTGTCAATATTGCTTTACTGCTCATCTTATTCATTCTTGCTGCTAATCCTGCTGAATCAAACTTGATAAGCTTAAACTCTTCACTCTCTCCCACTGGTGAAAAACGTTCATGGGTCTCATCTTCAGGAAGGTTCGAATTTGGGTTCTACGAGCAAGGCAGCGGCTTCCAGATAGGAGTTCTGTTGGTGTCAGTCACCTCCGCAAAGAAAACTGTTGTTTGGACAGCAAACCGTGATGATCCACCCCTACCACCAAACAGCAGTGTCAGATTAACTGGGGAAGGAAAACTCGTCGTCGACTACGGTAAAGAGCATAAACTCATTGCCAATATCTCAGAATCTGCCTCTTCCGCTTCTGTGTTGGATTCGGGTAACTTTGTGCTTTACAGTAAAAGCTCTGTCATTATTTGGTCAAGTTTCGATTTCCCAACTGATACTATATTGGGAGATCAATCTCTTAAGAGAGGATCCAGTTTGGTTTCCAGTGTCTCTGATTTTAACACCTCATCCGGAAGGTTTCGTCTGGAAATGCAAGGTGATAATAATCTAGTGCTGTATCCCAGGAACAACGAACAGGCTTATTGGGCCACTGGCACTAATGATTTCGGCGTGCCAGAAAAGCACCTTTATCTGAATAAAACAGGCGAGTTAGCTCTTTTCGACTCTAATATGACCCGTAAATACCGCTTGAATCCTCCTTCTCTAGACAATGAATCAATCATCATCATCTACCGTGCAAATCTAGGAAATGATGGAATTCTTCGGCTGTTCTCTCACAATATATCCAATGTCAATGGATATGATTACAACACATCTATCTTGCAGCAATGGCCCAAGTTAATGTGTGATGTGGTAACTTTCTGTGGTTGGAATAGCTACTGCACCATGTATGATGTTGAACCAGTGTGTCGTTGCCTTCCTGGTACCATTCCCGTCGACCAGGATCAAGCGTTTGCTGGATGTAAGAGAAACTTCACTGATCAAGGCTGCAAGGAAAATGGAGCAAATTATAACATGACTTCAGCAGAGAACATCAGATGGGGGGATACTCCTTATATAGTAGAAAAACTTGATAAAGAAGACTGCATGACCACTTGTTTGGAAGACTGTAATTGCGATGCTGCGCTGTACAGTTCAGGAAACTGTGAGAAACACAAGCTTCCTCTAATATCTGCTAGGCGAAGTCTAGCACAATCCACAGAATACATCGCTTACTTTAAAATAGGCTTCAAAAGTAATCAATTTAACCTGGATTCTCGTCCCAGTAGTAATGCAACTCCTAGCAAGAGAGAGATCATGCTGATTCTTATCATTACATTGGGTCTAGCAACTTGCTCCTGTCTTTTCCTTGCAACATCAGCTTATTTTGCGTTTAAGTTCCGTGTGCTTATGTACAAGAGACTACTTGAAACTGGAAATCACTCAGGATCAAAGGATGAACTCACTCTGAGCTCATTCTCTTACAGTGAGCTGAAGAAGGCCACCAATGGTTTCAAACAACTGTTGGGAAAAGGTGCTTTTGGTTCTGTTTACAAAGGTGCTTTTCGGAAAGGTGAAAAGTTGATTGCGGTCAAGAGGCTGGAGAAGATAGTCAATGAAGGAGAAAAGCAATTCTTAGCGGAGATGCTTGTAATCGGTCGAACACACCACAAGAACTTGGTTCGGTTGATTGGTTACTGCGCAGAGGACTCCAAGAGGTTGCTTGTGTATGAGTACATGAGCAATGGCTCCCTTGCAGACCTCATTTTCAGCACACATCACTTCCCAGTTTGGAATGACAGAGTCAGAATTGCATTAGAGGTCGCCAAAGGAATTCACTATCTCCATGAAGAATGTGAATCCCCCATCATTCACTGTGACATAAAACCTCAAAACATTCTCATGGATGACGACTGGACAGCTAAAATCTCTGATTTCGGACTGGCAAAACTACTTATGCCGGATCAGACGAAGACTTTCACATTGGTGAGAGGGACACGAGGTTACATGGCTCCTGAATGGATAAAGAATATTCCAATATCAGTGAAAGCGGATGTATACAGCTATGGAGTAGTCCTCCTGGAACTCGTTTGCTGCAGACGGAGCTTGGAGCTTGATATAACGAAACCAGAAGAAACTGTTCTGATAAACTGGGTTTACAAGTGTTTCACAGAAGGAGAGCTGCAGAAGCTAGTGCGGGGCCAGGACGTTGAGAAAAAGACGTTGGAGAACATGGTGAAAGTGGGACTTTGGTGTGTGCAGGACGAGCCTGCAATTCGTCCATCCATGAAGAGTGTGGTGATGATGCTGGAAGGCATTACTGACATTGCCATTCCTCCTTGCCCAACTGCCTAATGAAGCTTCATCATTCAAACTGCTGATTTACAAATAAGATTCCTTTCATTTGTCTTTTGTTAAGTAATAAATATTCTGTATTTAGTTTCAGTTAGTACGTTTTCATCTTAAGAATAAAATGATGACTTGTTTGTTCCTGACATTTTCGTTACTTCCATGGAAAGCAATGGATTCATAGAACAGCACCGCACCGCACCATCGTGTTAGATAAAACATATAAAGGACATGTGTTGGGCTGTGTTGTTCTACCAAGGTCTAAGTTCACTTATCTCTTCAAATTTAGTGAAAATTTTTCCATGCCATCAGACTGGTGGGTGTCTTAAAATGTAATATCTTGACAATTGATTTGTGCTAATATTTACTACTAGTATTTTATGAGAGTTGAAATTTACATTTTTATTCAACAATAAATGATTTTATTTTCTAAAAATCTAGACGGTTGGAAGTTTATTTGTTTTTTTTTTTAAATCTGTGTTTTGAATTCAAAAGTTATAATAGTTATTGACTAAAATTAGGATGTATTTGTTATTTTCTTTTTATAAATATCAGCTCTCTTTTTCAAGCTGATCATCACAAATAAATTCAACGTTCAAAACATTATTTTTCTAATTCTCTATTCTTTCGAACCAACAAGTGGTATCAGATCCACTTTCTGCTCTTTCAAAAATGTCAAACAATTCCATATTTTGGGTAGCTCCACCAAAGTTTAATGGTGAGAACTATCAGATTTGGTCGGTAAGAATGAAATCTTATCTAGGAGCTTTTGATCTTTGGGATATTGTTGCAGATGACAGACCTATTATGCCACTTCCGAAAAATCCTACATTAGCTCAGATCAAAGCCCATTCCAAAGAAAAAGCTAAAAAATTCAAAGCTCTCACCATCATACAAAACTTAGTAGCTGATTCGGTGTTTCCAGGAATTATGTCTTGCAATACCTCCAAAGAATCATGCGATCGGCTTAAAATGGAATATCAAAGGAGTGACCGAACAAAAAAAAATACAAATTCTCAATTTGAAAAGAGACTTTGAGTCTTTGAGAATGCAGGAAGATGAAACCATAAGTAAGTATTTTGATAGAATCTCTTTAATTGTGAACAAAATCAGAATGCTTGATGAGGATTTTCCTAATAAAAGAGTTATTGAAAAAGTTCTTATAACTCTATCGGAAAGGTTTGAATCCTAGATCTCTTCTCTAGAATAATCAAAGGATCTCTCACAAATTTCACTTGTAGAATTAATAAATGCTCTTCAGGCGCAAGAGCAAAGAAGGAAATTGAGACAGTAGAAAGTTACCGAGGGTGCATTTCATGCACAGAATCAATACAAAGACAGAGGCAAAAAACAGTTTCACAAAAAGGCGAATGACAAGAATGAAAGCCAGAGTAAGAAAGAGTTTCCTACTTGCAGGCATTGCAAAAAGACCACGAATTTGGAGAAGTATTGCTGGTGGAGACTTGATGCAATATGTGGAATCTGCAAACAACCAGACCATGTTACTGAGGTGTGTGAGAACAAAACTAAAGCTATACAACAGCAAGCACAAGTAGCTGATTCTGAGGATTAAGATGAACAACTCTTTGTCGCTTCATGTCTCTACATCATGAACACAGACAACACTTGGTTGATTGACAATGGATGCACCAACCACATGACATTTAATGCATCTCTGTTAAAAAAACCTTGATCAAAGCTTCAAATCTAATGTCAGAATTGGAAATGAAGATCTCTTGGCAATAAAAGACAGAGGAATAGGAAAGATAAAAACTCCATGAGGTATCAAACTAGTTGCAGATGTGTTATATGAACTTAAACTCAGTCAAAATTTATTGAGTGCTGGGCAAATGGGAGAGAAAGGTTATGCTCTTGAATTTAAAGATAACAAACGCATTGTTTTTATACCAATGGAGCTAAATTACTTTTTGTTGAAATGAAAAGAAGAAGTTTTAGTGTAGAGTAGAGTGGAGATAATGCCTAAGCAGGTGTTGATTTGAGCGACTCAAACTTATGGCAGAAAAGAATAGGTCATTTCAACCAAAGGAGTTTACTTAAACTCAAAAAGCAAGAACTTGTTCAAAATATGCCTGAAATTTCAAGTGAACTTGATGAATGTAATGCTTGTCACCAAGGGAACCAAGTTAAAACTCCCATTTAAAAAAGATCAAGTATGGAGAGCCTCTGAAAAACTACAGCTCGTACATACAGACGTTTGCGGGCCAATGAAAGTTACATCAGTGAGTGGTAACAAATATTTTCTCCTTTTCATTGATGACTTTACAAGAATGTGTTTGGTTTATTTTCTCAAAGCCAAAAGTGAAGTTTTACAAAAATTCTCTCAATTTAAAAACTTTATTGAAAAATAGAGTAATTTGAAGATCAAAACATTGAGGTCTGATAATGGAACTGAGTACAACCCAGGTGAATTTGATCAGTTTTGTAGAGATGAAAAAATATTACATCAATCGACAGTTACTTACACGCCTCAACAGAATAGTGTAAGTGAAAGGAAGAATAGGACTGTGATGGAAATAACCAGGAGTCTTTAGTTTGAGAAAATTCTACCTAAACAGTTCTGGGCGGAAGCTGTCAATACATCAGTATATCTGCAGAACAGACTACCTACCAAACCACTTAATGACAAA
Source organism: Cardiospermum halicacabum (assembly GCA_031304145.1). Lineage (NCBI taxonomy): Eukaryota > Viridiplantae > Streptophyta > Magnoliopsida > Sapindales > Sapindaceae > Cardiospermum > Cardiospermum halicacabum. The sequence continues at coordinate 21,098,062 of CM062389.1, forward strand.
ACTCCATTTGAAGCTTGGCATGGTGTAAAACCAACTGTGCATCATCTCAGAATATTTGGATGTATATGTTTTTATCACATTCGTGAGCAAAAGAGAGACAAACAAGATTGTAGAGCAACAAAAGGAATTTTTGTTGGCTATAGTCTTATTTCAAAAGGATACATAATTTATTGTTTGAAAGTTAACAAAATTCTTGTCATCAAGAATGTCAAATTTTGTGAAATGGCAGCATGGAACTGGGAGTCTCCTGGAGATGAACAAACTAAAGTCATTGATGACAACTCAAATGAACCTCAAACTAATGAAAACTTTAATGATGGGGCAAGTAATATTGATGATGAACCTGTGAGGGGAATAAGAACATTGATCGACATATATCAATGCTGCAACTTTGTTGATTTAGAACCCAACAACTATTTAGAGGCAAAAGTTTCATCTGATTATAGAAAACAATGAATGAGGAGATTGATATGATTAATAAGAATGAGACCTGGAAACTAGTTGAAAGACCTAAAACTCAAAAAGTGATTAGGGTTAAATGGGTTTTCAAAACCAAACTCAATCCTGATTGGTCGATATGCAAACATAAGGCACGACTTGTTGTGAAGGGATATGCACAACAGCAAGGAGTTGATTATCAAGAGACGTTTGCACCTGTTGCTAGGTATGACACTATTATATTGATTATTGCTTTGGTTGCATCTAAACATTGGCATATTCATCAACACGATGTTAAATTTGCTTTTTAAATGGATTGCTTGAAGAACATTTTTTTTTATTGAGCAACCTGAGGGTTTTATAGTTTGTGATAAAAGAATAGCATGTTTATCTTTTGAAAGAAGGCACTTTATGGCCTTAAACAAGTTCCACGAGCTTGGTACAGCAGAATTGATAGTCATTTACTGAGCTTAGGTTTCAAGAAGCGATAGTGAAACAACACTAATTATTAAGAAAAAAGTCAACAAAATCTTGATAGTGTCTTTATATTTAGATGACATGTTGATAATTGGTGATGATGTTCATTTCATTCAATCATTCAAAACTGAAATGAAACAGGTGTTTGAGATGACAGATTTGGGAACAATGCAATACTTCTTGTGCATGGAGGTAAAGCAATCAAGCAAAGGTATATTTATTTTTCAGAAAAAATATGCTCTTGATATCTTGAAAAAATTTCACATGGATGATTGTAAACCCGTGAACACTCCAATCTTGCCATGTGAAAAATTAAGTAAAGATCCTGATGGGAAGAAAGCGGATGAAGGTTTGTTCCGAAGTTTTGTTGGCTGCCTATTATACCTTTCAGCGACCAGGCCAGATATTATGTTTGCAGTAAGTTTACTTTCAAGATATATGCATTCTCCAACCATTAAGCATTTTTCAGCTGGGAAAAAAATACTCAGATATGTGAAAGGAACTATAGACATGGGTGTTATATTCAAAAGTGAAAACACCAAGAATGTGATGCTGTTAGGATATTCTGACAGTGACTAGGGAGGTTGTTTAGATGACTACAAAAGTACTTCTGGAAATCTGTTTGCTTTAGGTTCTGGAATATTCACATGGAGTTCAAAGAAGCAAGACACTACGGCACAATCAACTGCAGAAGCCGAATGCATAGCCGCTGCATCAGCTGTGAATCAATCAGTGTGGTAAAGGAAGCTTTTAATGGATCTACATTGCTAGCGGAATGGTCCAACTGAAATCATGTGTAATAATAGCTCTGTTGTATCAATTTCAAAGAATCCAGTGTTCCATGGGAAGACGAAACATATCAAAATCAAATTTCATTTCATTCGAGAGATTCAACAATCTAATAAAGTGATTTTGGTTCAGTGCACATCTAAAGACTAGCTTGCATACCTACTTACAAAAGCATTGTCAAAGGAAAGGTTTGAAGCACTTAGAGAAAAGATTGGTGTTTGTCACTATAATGTCAAGGAGGAGTGTCGAAATTCACATTTTAGTTCAACAATAAATGATTCTATTTCTTGAAGATCTGCATAGTTTGAAGTTTATTTATTTTTTTTATCTATGTGTTTTGAGTTCAAAAGTTGTAACAGTCATTGACTGAAACTTAGGATGCATTTGTTATTTTCTTCCTATAAATATCACCTCTCATTTTCTATCTGATCATCACAAATAAATTCAACGTTCAAAATATTCTTTTTCTATTTTTCTATGTTCTTTTGAACCAACAATGAGTTAATCACGCGAAAGTCCCAATAAATAAGAAAAACTCTGAAAAAAGTAAATTGCGTATATGCTTTCCAATAAAGAGTATTGCACTTCAACAGTCACATGTGATTTTTATTTTTTCACTTTTGCTAAACCTTCTACTTGGAGTAACCTAACATTTTAATAGTAAACATGTCTAAACATTTTTCTTTAACCATAGAATAATATAATGATTTTTGTTTTTTTTCACTTCTGCTAGTCTTTTCATTTGCTCTACTTTAAAGTTTTCTCTTTTGGCATCGGGCGTGATTTTTCCAATCTTATACTTTCCATTTTTTATTAAATCATACAGAATCTATTTATTAAATTTTCAATTAGAGGTTAGTATTTTTAGGATTTTAAAAAAAAAATTGACAAAAATCAAATTTTTATAAAGATGGAGTCAACAATAGAGCAAGAGTGGATAGAGTTTGACTAATGACAGAGGGAGCATCGATGGAGATGGAGTCGGCGACTAAAGTAGGTGTAATTGTGGATGGGGAAAGAGGACGATGTCAATGAAATAAGAAAGTCACAGAAGTTGAGAGGAAAAAATTTTGTGAAGAAAGAGGAAAAAAAGAAAGTCAAAGAAGAAAAAAGAGAAATTTTGTTGAAATCGGTTTAAGCTAGAACAGTAAATTGGTTCGGATTTCAAAATTGGTTTGGATTTCTAGAAGATTATTTTAGGAACTCTATACTTTATTTTCTTTTCAGATTTTAATTTGATTTTAAATGAGATGGCACAATGATCAGGACTATCTAGCTATTAGAGGCAAATAAACATTTATAATGATTCATTTGGTAAGAATTTCAAATTAGGCTTATAAATAAAAGTCAAAATTTTCTAAGCCTACTAATAAAAATCCCTAAAAGTGTTTAAATTTTAAATTTCAAATCCATACATCATTTGGATATGTATGAATTTGATTTCAAAATTCGTACAATGATACTAGAGGATTACTAACATTATACACAACCCTCAACCATACTCTTTTCTCATTATAGTCAGATTCACCCTTATAAATCAAACTTTATGTTTTAGGGTTTTTTTTTACACAATTAAATACTTCATCCAGATTTTTAAGGTGGTGTTGATTGAAATTATTGAAATTCATAACCATTGCATCATAGTATTAGATATCTAGTTGCCAAATTTGAAGCTTCTCTGTCGATATTGCCTCTTAAATTTGACTTTGTTAGGGTTATAGACAAAGATTTGCATCTAAAGCCAATCCTCGAGTTGCAAGATAAATATTAAACTTCGGGATCAAACTCAATGAGAGTTAGGTCTGATTCAACTTTTATAAACAACTTTAACAACTTATGATAAGAACAACTAATTCTAACTCAGGAGATCAGGAAGTAAAGCCTCTAGCATCAAAGCCTATACATATTTTGGATACTTTCAATATGAGATCGACTTAGGTTTAACTTCATCAAGCAAATACATTGACAATAACTTACAAAGCACAGATTTATATTGTTTAGCCATGTCTGTACAACAAACTAAGATTTCACCAAATCAAGCTGTTTTCCAGCCTAGCTAAAATAACTTTAAGCAAATTGTTAAGGATAGAGAATTTTTTTTTATCCATCCCATTATTCTATTTTAAAGTTTTGTTACATACTTTTCTTGTGAGTTTATATAAAGAAAAATTTGGTATTCACCAAAGTAAAATGAAAAAAAAAATAACCTAGAATTAAATATAGGCTTCTACTTCTCTTTTTAAAACTTTAACATGGTATTAGAGAATTTCGGTAAAAACGCCTTAGTTGAAATAAATTTATCATCACCATATTTTGGTAACTCTGATCATCAAATTCTACATCCTTTCAAACCCTAAACCAACTAAATACAAGTCTGCCTAACCTTGCAAAAACACTTAACATCCCACAAATTAAGCTAGATACGCAAAATTATTTGAATTGAAAAACACAGATTCTACCCACAATCCAAGCCCTAGATTTAGATCAGTTACACTCTAACCTATAAATATTCCACCATAATTTATAATCAAAATCACAATTTAGTGAAGAACCTTAAATATGTTATATGGAAGAAAGCGGAAAGCTCTAAATGAGTTGGCTAATTTTAACAACTACTATAGAACTCATCAGTCAAATCAAACAATGCAAATCCTACTTAGAAATCTAGATTCATTTTAAAAAACACTTAAATCAACAATTCATGGCTAAGATTTTTATGTCATTTCGTACTCAATTGCAAACTGTGATAAATGAGATGAATCAATTATTGATTTCGTATTAAAATTTAAAAAAAAAGATGAATTACTAGCTAACGGATATGATGCAAAAGAAAAAAAGGTTAGTCATGATCATTCTCAACGGAATGGGTCATGAATTTGATCCCATGATTGTAGTGATCCATCCATCTAAATGATGTTTCACTAGAGCATACATAATACTAATTCATGCTTCACGATGAACAAATTACTCATCTTAATACAACTTAATCTAAATTTCTTGGCTCTTATGAGAAATCTAGATTGATTAGCAATGGTGATTTGATCAAGTTCAACAACCTAAAAGTTTAAGGATTAGGCTTTATGGTGGGAGATGTTAAATATTACTATAGATTTGACACAAATCTTCAAAAGCAATAACCAAGTCAACCAAGAAGTTAACATATCTAATTTTGGTTTGAAACATCAACCACAAAGATCTCAATCAAGTAATGTTGCTTAATTCTTCTCTTAAACTAATCTTAGTTCCTATAACATCAACAAGGCCTTAATCTCAAATAAGTTTAGGTTGAATGTGTATGAATCCTCTAATAATAAACCTGTAATAAAGGAAATAGTCAGTACAAGTCTTAAAAACTTTCATCGACATGGATTTTACGTTTCTACTCAAGTCTTTTATGCACTTAATCGACCTTAATATCTAAGACACATTAATCCCTAACAACTATCTCCTTCCAAGTAGACTTAGGTCTTCCTTGATCCCTCTTGGCCCATCGACTAACAAATTTTTACATTTACACACTGCGGCATGAGGAGGTCTTCTTAACACATGCCGAAACCATTTTAATCTACCTTCCCTTACGTTTTTACTAACTTTAGCAAGGTGGACTTTTTGCCTAATATATTCATTTCTAATTTTGTCCAAAATTGTATGTCCACACACCCATCTTAACATTGTCATCCCGCTACATTCATTTTATAGAGATGTTGTCCTATAGGTGCCCAACATTCACTCCCGTATAGCATTGTTGGCAGAACAACCATCATATAAACTCACCTTTTATCTTAAGTGGTATTTTCTTATCACAGAAAACCCTCGACGTCCCCTTCTACTTCTTCCAGCCAACTTGAATTCTGTGCGCTACATCATCATCCAATCGCCCGTCATTCTGGAATATGGAATCAAGATACATAAATTGTTTGGTGCTAAGAACCCAAAGCCAATCCAACTTCACATCTTCTTCTTACTTCTTCCTCAAACTGAACTGACAATGCATATATTCCATTTTGCTCCTGCTTAACTTAAAGCCCTTATCTTCAAGAGTTTTTCTTCATATTTTCAACTTACAATTAACTCTCGCACTAGTTTCATCAATAAGCACAATAACATCAGCAAATAACACGCACCAAAATACATCATCTTGTAAGCTCCCGGTCAACTCGTCCATTACCAGAGTAAACAAATACAGACTCATGGTTGAACCTTGATGCAATCTAATGATAATGGGAAAAGCCTCAGTGTCTCCACCCACTGTTTTTGCAGTACTGGATGCAACCTCATACATTTCCTTAATGATGTTAATATAATTGACATGTACTCATTTTCTCTCCAAAATCCACCATAATACTTCTCTTGGTACCCAAATATATGCTTTCTCCAAGTCAATAAACACCATGTAGATCTTTCTTTTTCTGTTAGTACAATTTCATTACTGTTCTTAGGAGAGAAATAACTTCCATAGTAGATCTCCCTAGCATAAAACAAATTGATTCTCTTACACTCTTGTAGTCATCCTCAATCTATACTCCATCACTCTTTTCCATAATTTCATCATCACCCTATGATCTTAGTTCCTATATTCTATGATCTTAGTTCCTATATTGGTGAAAAATAAAATAATTATTTTAATATAAATAAAATATATTGTATAATATTTTAGAGATGAAAATAATTTTAAAAAAAAAAACTAAATGTGAAAAATTATTAATTAAGGATAAAATGGAAATTTGTTTATCATTACCACACATGAGAAGGGTAAAATTGTAAAATAAAAAATATCTACCGTACTTTCTAACAGCTCTACAGTGTTTTCTAATGGTATTAACATATCAACTATATTACCTTTTTACCAAAATAGCCAGACATTTTTGCAGTTGGCAATTTTCTTTGATTTCTCTATTTTTAACTCAATAAAAAAACCCAATTTTTTTAATAAATTAATTGCATTTTATGATAACTTAAATTTGTGTGTCCTATCTTGAATATGCATGCATATACATACTCCTGACTTTTGTACTAGAAATTTTCGCGGATGAAAATTATGGGAATCAGAAATTTCTCATGTTAAGAAAAAAAATATTAATATTGTAAGTAATATTTTTTTGATTTTTAAAAATAAATTATTTTTTAATAGAATATTCGTACATTTAATCAATAACCAAACTGAACTCACAACAATTCGGTAAATTTAGATCGAATTGGAACTAATAAAATTATTCGGATTGGCAGATTTGAATCTGAGTTTGAATCCTTACGAAAAAGCACAATATGTGTTGTTCTGAAAAGGTCTCTATACACCGGTCTCTTCAAATTTAGTGAATATTTCTCCATCAAAGTTGGTGTCTTAAATTTTAAAATGTTTACCCTTAACTTGTACTAATATTTACTCGTATTTTATAAGTTAATCATCCAAAGTCCCTTAAAAATAAAGAAAGCTCACGAAAATAAAATTGGTGGAATTCAAATGTATACTTCCCAATAAATGAGAATGGATTTTAAGGATGATCTATTATTTTTATTTTTCACATATCTGCCATTAGGTCAAATCTAACGTCTTAATAGTCAAAGTGCTAAAAGTCCAAATGCTAAACTTTTCTCTTCGAGAGATTAATCTATCGTGAGTGGAATTATATAACCAAATGTGGAATTATATAATTTTAATAGTAAAAGAAGAATGGTAAGAAAATAATTTTTAGATACCCAAATTCATTAAAAATGATTAATTATTTTTTTAAAGTAAAATTTATATAAAAATATAATTTAAATTATAGGACAATTTTGAAAATATTGAAAGGATGGCATTTATAAAATTCAAATTAAGGTAAAGAAGACATTCAAAATTGTGTTGGTGAAAGAATACAAAGTAAAATATAGAAGACATACAAAATTGTGTTGGTGAAAGAAATGGCCCTCCCTTCGTATTCAACGCGGCGTGCGTGCCTTGAGGGTTGGGTCGTCAATTAAGGGACCACCGTTTTCATATTCTAATGTAGAAAGTGGCCAATTTCACTCAAGTCTCTCGTTTAAAGTATGAATTATGTGCTATCGTGGAAGTCGCCTTCAATGCATACTGTGAAGAGTCATGTTTTAAAAATCGGACCGGGCATCCGATCACCGAAATGGATCATAGTTGGTAGGGTTCGACCGGGTTGAACCGGATTTTTTAAATTTTAAAAAATAATAATTAATTTATATGTTATATAAAATTAAAATGTAAAATTAATTTATACTTATAAAATATATATATATATATAATTTTAATTAAAATTATAATTAAATATATTTAAAAATAAACCTATCAATATAAATTAATTATCAATAAAATAAATGATATAATATTCATATAATATGCTTAAAATGAAAATAGCATTTATATTATTTTTTTTAAATTTTTAAATTCGTTAAAAAATAAAATAATTATTTTAAAAAAATCAAATATAACAAAAGTAAATTAAAACTTTAATTTTTAAATTTTTTTTTTTGAAAAAACCCGGTTTTTTGGACCGATTTTATCCAGTTTTGACCGGATTTGCCAAGTTTTTTCAAAAACCGATTTTTACTAAAACTGAACCGGATGGACGGCCTGTTCCCTATTTAACCGGTCCGACCGGCCGGTCCGGTCCGGTTTTAAAAACATCGGTGAAGAGTCAAGTCTATTTCCATTACAGTTTTCTATCTTTCATATTTTTCTACAAAGTTAAGTAATTTAAAGTTTCTAATCATAAAAAAACATTTTAATTTTAGTTTTATTTTAATTTTTTATTAAATTTATTGTAATTGAAATATATTATTTAGTTACAAAATAATTTTTTACTAGTGATATTGTCATACCACAGTTCTGTTGTGGTGTATTAAATTTATTATTATTATTTAATTATTATAAATATAAATTATTTAATTTAATCTAACTAAAAAGTAAAATTAAATAATAAATATTATTATAAATTTGAAAATAATTTACATAAAAATTGAAAATAAAATGTAATTAATTTGGTTAAAGGTTAATTAATTGAATAAATTATAAATTAATTAATTAGTTAAACTTTAAGGTTAGGAAGATGGATAAAAATGCTTGTTTGAATAAGTTACGCTTGTAAATCATTCCTTTTCATTTGACATGATATGAAACAAAAATTTTTAAAAAAATAATAATTAAAAAAAAAAAACTAAACTGAGATTAAAAAATAAAAATAAATAAACATATGCCAATTATTGTGGACACCACCATCGTGAAGGAATTGTGCAGGTGTCACAATATAATAGGTGTTCTACTGTTCGAGCCACCATTCTTAAGTAATATATTATATAATTTGAAATTTTTTTTTAGTGATAATTCTCACTTTTGGGCCAAATATTTTTCAAAATAGTAGTTCTAGTCCAACATTAAATTTACTAAAAAATAAACAATTGATAAAAAAATTTACACTCAATAGACCAAAATGACTTTTCTATCTAAATTATTAAAAAAATATAAAAGATAATTAAAAATAAAATAAAATTATAAATTACAGAAAAACCCGAAAGTACCCCTACCTATCCTATTGACCGTTGTTTGAATCAAAACAAAACAACAATCGATTCTTCTTCCTCATCAACTAACTTCGAAGCTTCTGTTCTTCTTCAATCGACAACATCCGTTCTTCATCTCGCTTCTTCTTCTTCTCCAAACATCATCGTCATTTCGCTAGAAATCATCCACATCTTCATTCAAAGTTTTACGAACTCTAAATGGGAAAGAATCGTTAACGAAGAAGTCAAGGCCAACTAGTGCTGCCGAGACATCTAAAGGGTACGTGAAGTCGAATCTAGTGGGTAAGAGTATGAGAAGACCGGTGGCGACGAAGGCAAACATAAAGGTTTATTTTTGTGGTTTTAAACTTGGATTTTTGGTCGAATTTCGATTTAGGGTTAGATATTGGTGTTATAGATTGCTACACGTTGGTAAATTGATGTTTTTGGTTTTATTTTATAATGAAATAGTGATAAGTAGTTGGGTTTTGTTATTTGTAAGTGTATTTGGGAATTCGTAATGAAATGGTGGTAGCAATGTGATTTCATTATTATGATGTTTGAATATTATGGTGATAAGTAGTTGGGTTTTTAGTCGAATTCGTTTCAGATGCTAATTTTGTTTAGTTTGAATGGACAGTTGTTTGTTTTGATTTGTTTTAATTGTGTTTCCCGGTGTCAAACACCAGAAAACTGTAAAATATGAGGCATGCTTCCCGATGTTTAAAATCGGAAGGCTTTATTTCCAGTATGCTTCCCGGTTTTGTGATCGGGAAACTGTTGAAATTTAAGCATGCTTCCTGGCGTTTGAAACAAGGAAGCCTTCATAATTGCTTCCAGGTCATGAACACCTGGAAGCAGGAGGCTTTTTTGCCTGTTTCTAGGTGTTCAGGACCTAGAAGCTGTTATACATAACTTCCAAGTCCTGAACACCTGGAAACAGGCAAAAAAGCATCCTGCTTCCAGATGTCCATGACCGAGAAGCATGTTTCCTTCTACAAAAAATTGCAAATTCAATTCCAAAAATCATAAAATAAGTATTTAGTGTCCTTTCAATAAATTAGTCTCCATAAATAAGTTTTGTGAGACCGTTGTGAATGAGTTGGTTACTTATACTATAAAATACACTCCTACGTAGGCCTAGGAAATATTTTGTTGATTGATTTTCAATATGAATTGAAATATTACCTATCATTGTTCCCGATGTTGCAAGCATGTTAAATGGATGGTTTTCGCAACTCCGAATTGACCCCGTCCCTTGATCGAAGCACATTTTTGACACGATTTCATATAGTGGATAGTTCAATCATTCAAAAAGAGTGGAAAATAAGCCCCATTATATTTACTAGGCCCTACTAACTATTCCCTTATTTTTAAACTAATAATTGCAATTTTTTGTGGAAGAAAACATACTTCCAGGTCATGGACACCTGGAAGCATGAGGCTTTTTTGCCGGTTTCCAGGTGTTCAGGACCTGGAAGCTATTAGACATAGCTTCCAGGTCCTGAACACCTGGAAACAGGCAAAAAAGCCTCCTGCTTTCAGGTGTCCATGACAGGAAAACAAGTTTCCTTCCACTAAAAAATTGCAAATTCAAATCCAAAAATCATAAAATAAGTATTTAGTGTCCTTTCAATCAATTGGTATCCTTAAATAAGTTTTGTGATACCCTTTGTAAATGAGTTGGTTACTTATCCTATATAGTACACTCTTACGTAGGTCTAGGAAACATTATGTTGATCGATTTTCAATATGCGATTGAAATTTTATCTATCATTGTTCCCAATGTTGCAAGCATGTGAAATGGATGGTTTTCGCAACGCCGAATCAACCCCCGTCCCTTGATCGAAGCACCTTTTTGACCCGATTTCATATACTGAATAGTTCAATCATTCAAAAAGAGTGGAAAATCAGTCTTATAATATTTACTAGGCCCCCCTAACTATTCACTTATTTTTAAACTAATAACATCAATTTTTTTGGAAGAAAACATGCTTCCAGGTCATAGACACTTGGAAGCAGAAGGCTTTTTTGCCTGTTTCAAGGTGTTCAAGACCTAGAAGCTATGTATAATAGCTTGCAGGTCCTGAACACCTGGAAACAGGCAAAAAAGCCTCCTGCTTTCAGGTGTCCATGATAGGGAAACAAGTTTCCTTCCACTAAAAAATTGCAAATTCAAATCCAAAAATCATAAAATAAGTATTTAGTGTCCTTTCAATCAATTGGTATCCATAAATAAGTTTTGTGAGACCGTTGTGAATGAGTTGGCTACTTATACCATAAAATACACTCCTATGTAGGCCTAGAAAACATTTTGTTGATTGTTTTTCAATATGCAATTGAAATGTTATTTATCATTGTTCCCGATGTTGCAAGCATGTGAAATGGATGGTTTTCGCAACTCTGAATCGACCACTGTCCCTTGATCGAAGCACATTTTTTACACGATTTCATATAGTGGATATTTCAATCATTCAAAAATAGTGGAAAATCAGCCCCATAATATTTACTTGGCCCCACTAACTATTCGCTTATTTTTAAACTAATAATTGCAATTTTTTGTGGAAGAAAACATGCTCCCAGGTCATGGACACCTGGAAGCAGAAGGCTTTTTTGCCTGTTTCCAGGTGTTCAAGACCTGGAAGCTATCATAGCTTCTAGGTCTTGAACACCTAGAAACAGGCAAAAAAGCCTTCTGCTTCCAGGTGTCCATGACTGGGAAGCAAGCCTCCTTCCACCAAAAAATTGCAAATTCAATTCCAAAAATCATAAAATAAGTATTAGTGTCTTTTCAATCAATTGGTATCCATAAATAAGTTTTGTGAGACCGTTGTAAATGAATTGGTTACTTGTCCTATAAAGTACACTCCTACGTACGCTTAGGAAATATCATATTGATCGATTTTCAATATGCGATTTAAATGTTATCCAACTGTTCAAATACTTCATTTGCAGTGGGTTCATTAAGATAAAAAAAAAGGTCAATGGTTTTCCATTGTAGTAATCACAATATCCATATTATGTGTGTCACTATCTATGTGATCAGTGCTCCCATTAGCTTATACATTATGTTCCTTACCTTTCACGATAGTATCAAAAAATAAATACATGTAATCTCCATGATCCTCCACAAAATTAAAATTTTCATCGTCTCCAACTTTATACTGTTGTCTCGTAGAATCTGTTAACAACGCATGTATGGATGAATCCAAAGTAGATATTATCTTTAGTTTTGCATAGAATTTCTCTATGAATTGGGAATAAGAAATATTTGTATCAAGCAGCAAAACGAATATTTCACCGCCCTAATATTCACCATCAACCCATTCTGCCTAAAACTTCACCCAGGTCTTTTTACTTGCCATGCCTTGATAAATGAAACAAACATTGAAAGTATTCAATATAATATGAAATAAGAATTTAAAAAAAAAATCTAGCTTCCCAGTCCTAAAGACCGGGAAGCAAGCAAACTTTCCTTTTCCTTCCCGGCCTTGGAGCCGGGAAGCAAAAGACTCCCCAGTGGTTTCTAGGTCTAGTACACCTGGAAACAGTATAAAAATTAGCCTGCTTCCAGGTCCAATAAACTAGGAAACATCATACTATTTCCCGGTGTAGTGGACCAGGAAACTGACTAGTTTTTGAACTATTTCAAGGTGTTAGGACCGGGAAACACCTGTAAAAAAAATAAATCGATATTTCAAGAAATCCAACACGTACATACAAATTGTATTCCAAATAACAATCATTCTTTACACAGTGATCCTAAACTAATAAAAACTATGCATATAGTATGCAATTATATGTGCTACATAACACAATATAATCTCTAATATGTCTAAAACCCTAATAACTTCAGAAACATACCTTTTAAGAGCAATTGAAGAAGATTTCTGAGTTATTTGCTAGAAGATATTCTGCAATTATAGTTAGGGTTCATTCAATTTGGTGGAAGAAATTCACGGTTTGTAACTTTTTGAGTTTCATGCAAAATTAGGGTTTTTTTAAATTGGAATAATTTGGTTTTTTTAATTGTTTACATTGTTGGGGACTATTTTTTAAATTGATGGGGTCATTCTGTGAATACATGATTTGAATTCAAATATTTAAATACAAGGGCATATGAGACTTTGCACACTTATTAAAAGTTAATACAATTATTTTATTTCATTTTTTAATAAGAAAATGCATTATTGTCAATTTGGTCTATTAAATGTAAAAACTTTTGTGTTGGGTTTATTTTTGAAGAAAAATTAATGTTGGACTAAAAATTTATAGTTTTTAACTTAAAGCTCATTTAGCAAAGAGCCCATTTTTTAACTAGATTAACATAGTAAAAATATATTATTTGATTAAAATATTAAAAATACATTTATTTATTGTGTATATATATATATATATTATTGAAAAGATCATAATTGAATGTGATATTTGATTAAAAATTATAATAAAAATTATTAAAATTAACATAAGTGATAATTGTAGAAGTCTACCGTTACATGATATTGACAGATAGAATTGAGAAGTTGATTGAAAATCGCCTTCCAGAATAAGTCTTTAATGAGTGCTAGAGTTGATTAATCTCTGACATCTGAATAGTTTCTTTGTTTGAAAAGGTGTCAGCTATATGACTTTCGACGAAAAGGCGCTAGCTGCTTATTTTGTGATGTAATATCGATATTATCAATAACATGTTATTAGTGTGATGGTTGCATTTAATATCTGTGTCAGCTATAATTTCCGTGGGTTTCACCTTGTATTTATATATAGCTGTGTGAGTTAAAAGAATCCTTTTTCCTCCTCTACAACTTCAATTGCTTCTATCTCTCCTCAACACAATATCTATTCATCTTCCTCTTTTCGTATTATTCTTCACCATTCATTGCATCAAGGCAAGTTATATCTTTCTTTTACACATTGCGAAGTCCTTAACTCTTGAGTTTAGCTCTCACCTCATTATTACCATTATTATCGTATCTACATTATTGTGCTGATTTTTTGGTGTTTATTCTTGATGTTGGGTTCTTGCTATTGTGTTCATTTAGATACAGATAAGATATAGATTTTGTTTATTTGTTTTTTTTACTTTTTTTTTTTACAATTGATAACTCTATTTGGGTTGCGATATTCTTCTTATAATCACGCCTCGATTATCGTACCTTTCTCTTTCTATTTTCTTCTTTTCCCCTTCTTCTTTCTCTTTTATTTTTTTTATTTTTTTTATTTTATATATCTAATAGCAACAAGGGTCGACAAAGGGTTTCACATGGTTAGGGGACATATTTTTTGATCTTCTAGGATCGTTGAGGGCCTTTTTGATAGTAATACCGACTCATTCATATCGCACATTTTGTCATTAATTTCGGCCGATTTTTTACAAATACATTAAACTTTGCCCGAATTAATCCTCGATGTCGTGAGAGAACGTCGACATATTGAATGATTTCAGCGAAACATATTCATTCAAAGTTTCGAAATACTACCTAACATAAGAGAGGTTTTAGCCCAAACTACTGGTGGTAGAGGAAAACAGATCCCAACTACTTCGAGCGAATGAACTACAAAAAAAATAGAGGTTCTAGCCCCCTCGGGCAAAGGAACAAGTTACCAATCTCTCATAGCTAGGTTTTGTTCTTTGATTTCTGAATGAGCCCTTGAATCACTAAACCATCCAACTCTCGATATAAACCTAGCTTTAACGCTAACGGTGGCCGAGGTTGAAAAACATTTTGCGGAGTACCAAGTGATAGGCCTTATAGAAGGGAAATTTGTCGAATGAAACAAGAGGATAGATTGGAGCATGCCTGGGTACGAGCCCTTTTATCTCCGCATGTTCAAATGTAGGTATCGCTATCCCTTGATGGGGTTGTCGTTAGATTTTTACGAATATTACTCCATTCATCCAAGCCAACTCAACCCTAACTCTATTCGCACGATTGTATATGTCGATCATTTGGAAAAAGAGCATGACCCCCCTTTCTCTGTGATAGAGTTTAATCATCTATATTTTTTTTAAGAGGGATGCGACCTAGAATGGTCGTTTTATTCCAAATTTGAAGTCGTGTCGCCCTTCTTTTATTTTGGGCTTGACCACGAACGATCCGAAATGGAAAGATAAATATTATTTTGCTCGTGGGTCCGTATGTTTGAAATTGCGTCTTATGTATCCAAAATCTTGGAACATAAATTGTAATCTTCTAAATTTGAGTTTTCGTACAAAGTAGCTTATCCTATTGATCGGTTTGTGCGACCACATACTAACCTTCTTATGTTCTCTTTCAGCAAAGTATAGCCTAACCTTCCAAGGGACAAGCGCTGAGCATACTATGACGCCATATTGCATATTCTAGAGAATGACCAAAATCGAAATGTGATTCTCAAGGATTTGAAGTATTATTTCTTATCGGCCTTCACTCGACCAAGTATGTATCTTTGATCGAACTTACTGTGTTCTGCGTCTTTACACTGATTGTTAACTCTTCTCCTCATAGAGTAGTTATATAATACGTCCTGAAAAAAGAGGAACAGGGACGAGGATACAATCGTGGAACCCCTTGTCGCAAAGACCACATGCACGAAAGTGATGACCAAAATATTTGGGCATCAAGGCAAAGGGATTATGATCACTCTTCCAATGGAGATGTCTGTTCGATCGAAGGAAAACCTTTCTAACCTCCCAGCCACCACCAAAAAATTGTATTTCCTAAAGGACGTGAAGGACTTGAACATGTTAAAACACAAAAGATGTATGAGGAGGTAGTAGCCAACTTCTTTTGGGTAAGGGATGTCAATTTATGATTGTCATGTACTTTCTTCTTGTACTTTCATTAATTTCTTTCGATTTTTATAGGGTTTAGAGTTGATGGTGGGTATTAGATGTTGTTTCTCTGTTCAGTGCAACCGATTGTAGAAGGTCAAGAAAGATTGAGCCGGTCTTTAGAATGAGAAAGTTAAAGTGGACGAAGAGTTGATCATACTGAAGAAATCCCTAGAGGGGCGTAAAAGAAGGTTAAAAAGGAAGCGGAGAAGGTTGCAACGTTGTAGGCTTCGTTGGACAACTCTTACAAGGAACTATCGACTCTAAGTCTCAGGTGGAGGTTCTTAACCTAGAGAAGTGGACGCTCATCATGGATTTGACTAACGAGCGTATTAAAGTTAGTTTGCTCGAAGGGGATGTGGCAGAGGTAGAAGTCACCACTCGTATTGAGTTGCATGAGCCGGTTTTGGCGGGCAAGCTAGCGGAGGCTCAAGTAAAAGATGAACTCGATCTATTCAGGATTTTTCTCTAGCGTCAATCTCTTCTGTTTGATGCGGTCTTCCTCATCTTGTCGCAGTTTTCTTAGTTAAGTTTTACAAATTTTGCGTTTACTTGTTGTGGATCGAACTAATTTCGATTACTGATCATACACTTGAATTTATTTTTCTTTTATTTAGTACTTCAGAGGTTGGATTATTTTATGATTTTCTCAAGCCCCATTTCTTAATATTTTTATTTTTATTTTGTTCAAAATTTTTATGTATGATGACTATTTGTTATTTTTGAGTTTATTTGCGGTTGGGGATTGGGTAAGGTGATGTTATGCCACTTATATGTATTCGATTAAAATTGTATAAATAACTTGTTATTATTATTATTATTTTTTGCATTTATCTTATCGGGATCGGAGTGTAGATTGTAATTACTCGTATTGTGAGCGCCAGTCGATTGTGAACGTAATCATTTTTATCGTGATTGCCTACGTTATATTTTGTAGTTTTAGCAATGTTCATTCGCGATCTCTTTATGTATATGTTACAAGTGTTCTTCTTGTTATTCTTGACTTTTGACTTAAATGCTCTAATTATAAGTGTACATACCCCATCTTGGAAATTTAGGTTGAAGATAAGAGTTCTTATTTTGGTCAAAATTTCTGTGATGTGTGCATATTTTGATTTTTATTTGGGTGTTGATAACTTCTGATTTTGTCCGCTTCCTGGGGTCTTATGTGGGTCTCTGTGCCACAGCCTAGGGTCTTATGTGGGCTTAGTTTTCGTCTGCTGTCTAGAGTCTTATGCGGGTTTCGTGTCATTGCCTAGGGTCTTATGTGGGCTTAGTTTTCGTTAGCTACATGGGGTCTTACACGGGTCTTCATGCCACTGCCTCAGTCATACGTGGACTTAGTTTTCATCCACTTTTAGGGGTCTTACGTGGCTCTTTGTTTGGGCGCGAAAACTAAATAATGTATATTCATACTTAATATGGTTAAAATATATATTTTTATTGAAAAAAATGGGGTATGAGCCTCGTTAAAAACCCCAATGGGGGAAAATAGTGTCGTTTACAATACGAAGTATGTCAAATATAATACCTCTTTAGATGAAGTATGTTCTAGCTATTTTTATGTCTTTTCCTTCTTTTGTGACCATTTTGTAAACTTCTTTACCTATGGCTCTCTGTACTTGATGAGGACTTTCTCAAGTTGGTCCCAGCTTTCCATTCCCTTGTTTCTTTGTGTTTTGGAATACGCGTCTTGGGACCCAATCCCGAGGCTAGAATGTTTAGGCCCTGCTTTTTTGATTCTATTGCTTGGCCACAACTTCTTGATACTTTCGCACCCTCTCTGATGCTTTCTCTCTAGTTTCATCGAGAGTGTCTCTGGCGAAGGCTAATACCTAATTGTTGACACTTTCTTGGATCATGTTGCGAGCCAAATCTGCGATGTATTCTATGGGGAATACCACTTCTGATCTGTATACCATTGCAAACGGGGGCTGATTAGTGAGGTGCAAGAGGTTGTGCAGTAGGCCCATAACACTTCTGGGATGGCCTAGGGCTACCAGCCTTTTGCCCCTTCTATGATATTTCTAGTGGATGCTTTGACTTGGCCGTTTACTTGCGGATACCTTGGTGTTGAGAAGGTTAGTTTGATCTGGCATAAAGTAGAAAACTTTTACGACCTTGGAGGCAAATTAGGGGCTATTATCTGCATGAATTTCTCGGGAACCTTGAATCGACATATAATGTGCTTCCACAAGAACTTTTGCACCTCTTGTTCCTTTACTTTCCCAATGTCAATTCCTTGCACATTATACACACCATGAATATTACATTAATTGAAACTTAAAAATGCAGGTAACATTTTCAAATTAAGATACTTGAATAAGTAATCACATTTTTCATATAGGTATCTGAATCCTTACTTGCAAAATCATTTATCTTCCATTTAAGACACCTCAAATACTTTTGAATTTTTCTATCACATATAGCTTCAAGAAACTCTGCCATATTTTGACAGATCTCCAATAGCCACCACTGCATTATAATGATGAATGAAGTTACTTTATAGATAATATCAAATACCAATAAATCATATTAGTTATAAGCTTACCATTAATGTCCATGAACATCCGTAGCAATTGAAAGCCTTTACGAAATCACCATTGCCATCAAGAACATTATGAACGCTATAAATGATGTAGGAATATCCAAAAGTACTCCATGGAAACTCATAGAACTGTTTCAAGTCCTCCACCATGTGCTATAATACTTTACTCATAGGTCTTTTTCCTTCAGAACCAACAAGGAACTTCTCGGCAAATATAGCATAACAGATCTTTAATGCATCCTTTGTATCCACTTCTTCGGGCGTCACTTTACTAAACCAGGACATTAATGGCCCGATACTGTCTTTCTCAATATGCTATATAAAATAAATATATATAGAATTAAGGTCTTCGGGAGCACGATTTACTTTCATCAACTTCTTAGATACCTTTCCAAACTGTAGCCCGGTTATTAACGCATAATCCTCTCTTCCAAATCTGATTGCTAACTCCCAAATTACAAGACACAACTCGTCACTCTTGCAGTTCTTTCCATCTAACAACCTCGCGATAATCCGCATCATGAAGTTGCCAGGAAATCCCCCTTTTCCCTGGTTTATATTAATGAAATGACCAAATTGACCACTCGTCCATCTATTAATTAGATTGAATGCCACTAATTGATCCTCTATCAGCTCCATTACAGATGGCTGCCCATAATTATTCAACTTGACATCTACAAAGTCCCTTGCCAAATGCCTAAAGTACCTTCCATCCTTGGACGGAACCTTCTTTTGGGCCTCTTGTAACATAATAGAGTAATAAACCATTATAAAAATATGAATAAGTAACTAAAAAATATAAACAAATAGTGTGCTTCCAGTTGTCAAAATCGAGAAGTAGTTCGACATTCATCCAGCTTCCCGGCTTGTCTAACAGGGAAGCAGTGATTACCCTGCTTCCCGGTCAGAAGACTGGAAAGCTGTAGTATAAGTAGTATGCTTTCCGGTACTTAAGAATGGGAAGCATAAGACAATGCTTTCAGAATCCAAAGACCAAGAAGTTGGAAGTATTGTCTTATGCTTCCTGATACTCAAGACCGGAAAGTTTATTGCTTGAAAAAGAAATAGGTGCTTCCTGGAGCGAAGGACCAAAAAAGAAAAACATTTTATCTATATATGCTTCCCGATGTGAAAGGCCGGAAAGCAAGTAAAAATATTGTGTTGCTTTCGGGTCCTTTGCACCGAGAAGCACCTGCAATGTATAAAATCAAACAAAGCATCGATACCAAATCCCACAACAACCGCCAAAATCCATACTCATATACAACAATAGGCATAATTCTAAAATTAAAATTAAAAACCTAATCTTCTTCACTATATTCTTTTGACGAGTTATCTTCTGTGGAGTCACCTAAGTCTTCTTCTACTACTGCGTCTTCTTCGCCGCCTTAGAAGCGGTGTTTGTCGATTTGCTCTTGCTATTAGCGCTTTTAAACATTGTAGCACCAGGTTTTGAAAAACCTTCTTATCTTTTTTCATCCGGGCCATAGATGGGGTTTCATGATTGTTAGGGTTAAGATTGACGATGATGATGATGGATTTCAAATACGAGATGAGTTTGGTTTCTATTGGAAACAACGATTTGTTCATCCTCTCCACTGATAATTAGAAGCAACAGCTTGAAAATGGTTTTTGTCGATGCTGAATTTATTGGGAAGATGAATAATTGATGAACAATGAAAATTTATAAATAACATAAAAACTTATAAAAACGAAGGGAAAATTAAATTAAGGTAAATAATTTCTTCTAATTTACATTAAATTCTTGTGCTTTCAGTTAAATATTAAATGGAAAAATTTCATTTGGATTCTAACTGTTAGTGGATGGTGGGGGTAGTTTAGATATAACATCATTTTATTAATATATATTTTAAATTTAAAAAATTTAATAAACTTCAATTAAAAGATAAATTTATAAAATTGGTCCTGTGAATGCAAAAACTTATACCAATTATTTGAGTTCATAGTAGATTTAATATTCAGTCAAAGTAAAAATTTTGCCCAAAACTGAGAATTATCACTATATTTTATTCTTACTTTACTTTTATTTATTTTTAAAATAATAGTAGGATTAATTGACACCCTTTTCCTGATGTGACTATACCACTGATGGAATATCTGGATATGCACGATTCTAATAAATATGAGTTGGTAAATAATAAATAAAATAAAGAAAAAGAAAAGTTGTAGTCACCCTCTCAACGTAGAAATTTAACGAGGCGTGCGTGATAAAATAGAAGACCTCACGATGATGAGTGGTCGTCAGTTAAGGTCGTCCTATCTACTTAGGACCACCTCTTGGAATATCATATTAAGAATCTTCCATATGAATGAGACATGGACTTTAATAGTCAAAGTCTTTTTATATTATTTTTTCTACAGCTTTATGTTTTTATTGTATACAAAGTTACACAATTTAAAGTTTCTTCTCCACATGAGTTATTTTAAATGATGATAATACCCTTCAAACTAGAAATTTCAATTTGAAAAAAAAAAAAAAGATATATTAGCTCTTACTATTGTAATGAATAATTAATTTGTTAAGGTGTTTTATACTATAGAAATATAAAATATATTTTTAATTTCTATGATTCTTCATAAAATAACTATTCTAATGTTTGAGACCATCCATAAACCTATGGATGTATAGGTGTCCAATTCATTAACCCGTAATTGATTTAGATCATGCGTTAATGGGTCAAGTTTGAGTGTAAAATTAGCTCACATAATGAGTTTAGATTTGAGTTCGGTTCCAAAATAAAAATCCTTCTAAACTCAAATATATTAAATAGATTTTATAATTTTATTTTATAATTTTAGTGCAGCTCAAATAAATTAGATACGTCCACTCATATTATATTATATATAGAGAGAGATAGGAATTTTCGGTTATATTTCTCTTCCTTTCTAATTCGAAGTTCAATTTAACCAAAATAATCAGACAGAAATCAACACAATATTTTATGCGGTTCGAAAAATTGTCTAGTCCATGGAAAGATAACAATTTTACTATAAAGTAAAAGATTATAAAACAATTCAAAAAAAACTCTATCTCCATACAAAATCTCTTTCCTTCTCAATTATACGCAAAACAGACATATTCCAAATCATACTCAAACCAAACATATTCCAAATCAAATAACCAATTAAAATCTCTTTTAGGCGAACAACTCAACCACAGTGAGATAACCCCAATTGAAAATCTTGTTAATAGCGAGGCAAACCTTATTCAAAATCTCCTTAATGGTAAGACAACCCCCAGCTCAAAATCTCTTTAATGTCGAGACAAACCTAATTCAAAATCTTGTTAATAACAAAACTCCAACCCTGATGATCACCACCCTCACTAGTATGATCACCACTCCAGAAGGACGGGATACATTCTTCTTTATGAGACAGCTCTATTTAAAATGATCATCAAATATACTTTCTGAATTTGTTTTCTTCCAACTAAGAATACAACCAACCAAATTAGGAAAATAAAATATTTCTAAAATAAGAAATTAATCAATTAAAAAATAGATCAAAACTCAAAATAGGAAAACCTTCCTAAAAGAAAATTATTGTGATTCAAGGCAATCCTACCAAATCTCCACCATGACTTGAATGACTTTAATTTTTTTAGTATCTTTTTCCTTTAATCACTATCAATCCAATTTGTCTCCACCATGTAAATCGTTTTCAATCAAATCCAAAATGTTTCTTCTCCGGAAATGAAAAATTATCAAATCTAAAATTCTAAATCCTATTTTCAATCCTTGATCTTTAAACGAAACTCACAAAAATTTCAAAACCCTAACAAGTCTATCCTCGAGATTATCAAGCGATCCGTTAAATTATCTTGCACCGCCATTACTACCCAACGAGACCTATCGTCTGATTACCACAATATTAGGAAGACATTTGATACAATGCACCAAACACGGCTCTAACCATGGATCCATCTCCGAACGAAGCTCTAATACCAAATTGTTAGGAATTTTCAGTTCCATCCCTCTTCCATCCTAATTCAATTTCAATTTAATCAAAATAATCAGAAAGAAACAAACATAATATCTAATGTGGTTTCGCAAATAGCCTAGTCCACGAAAAGATAACAAATGTACTAGAGAGAAAAAGATTACAAAATAATTTCAAAAAACTCTCATTCTCAATCTTACACAAAATTAAAATATTCCAAATCATACTCAAAATAGACATATTTCAAATCAAACAACCAATTAGAATCTCCTTTAGGCAAACAACTCGACCACGACGAAACAATCCGAATTCAAAATCTCCTTAATGGCAATACAATCCCAATTCAAAATCTCCTTAATGGCGAGACAATCCCAACTCAGAATCTTCTTAACTGCTAGACAACCCCAAATTCGGGATCTCCTAAATGGCGAGACCTAAACTCCAATTCAAAATCACTTTAATTGTGAGACCCAAGCCCAAATTCAAAATCTCTTTAATGGTAAGACAACCCTAAATAAAAAATTTCCTTAACGGCGAGACCCCAGCCCTGATTCGAAATCTCTTTAATGGTGAGACAAACCGATTTCGAAATCTTCTTAATGGTGAGACCCTAACCCTAACGATCATCAACCCCACTAGGTATGATCCCAATCCAGTAATCACCACCCTAGAGAAACGAGATACACTATTATTCAAGAGATAACTCTATTTATAGTGATCATAAAATATACTTTCTTGTTTTGTTTTCTTTCCAACTTAGGAATAAAATAAACCAAATTAGGAAAATAAAATCTTTTTGAAATAAGGAGTCAAACAATTAAGAAATAGATCGAAACTAAAGTAGGAAAACCTTCCTAAAAAATTATTATGATTGAAGACAAATACACACACATATAAACGCATGCATGCACGCAGGCAGGCACACGCACACAAACGGCTCAATGCTATAGTAGGAACTCTTACACACCTACAATTCAAGGATCCACTCGCAACACCACTTGCACTACTGCTTTAACAACTTGCCAACATCAACTTGCTAATGCAATTAACTCAAAATAAGATTAGTCTCTATTGGTCAAATCATGAATGCACACTAACTAGTTAAATATGTCGTCATGGTATCTAGTATAGCTCTTCCTATTTCTATCTTCTTGTAGAAGATACATAAGTTATATATATATATGTATAATTATGATGGCTTCTAACAATATGTGAAAATAAACAAAAGTAATTTACTCTCAACTCTTTTGTTTCATGGTATCAGAGTCATAGACCACTTTCAAAAATATGGAAGAATCAAACATTGCCTCTACGAATCAAACCAACCCAAACACTTCTTAAACTACCTCAAACATAACCCTGAATGTAGAAAGTGAGAGCATGGATTACTCATCTCTTGCAAAAGCATTGAACTTCACTTTATCTATCAAGTTAGATCCAAAGAATAACATTAACTGGAAGGCTCAAGTGCTCTTTACCATCAAAGCCTCAAAGCTAGAAGATTTCATTACAGGCTCAAAGAGTCCCCCTTATCAACACCTTGCGCCTAATAAGATAGAAGCCCTATCAATCCCAAATAGACGACATGAAGGATATTAGACCGATTGCTACTTTGCTGGCTACTAATAACTATTGGAGAACATTTATTTGGTCAATCAATCTACTACCTTTTGGAGGTATGGACTACTCTAGAAAAACTTTATAATCAAACATCAATAGTATGAATCATGAAGCTTAAGAACTAACTAATAACCATAAAGAAAAAGGGTTCATTGCATGTATGCGATTATATTCAAAGGATCACGAGCCTTAGAGACTCCTTTCAAGTTTCTGGCTAAAAATCTCCTGAATACGACTTAGTGTTATGTGCACTTAATGGCTTGGGGTATGAATTTGACCATATTGTGGTTTACATGACTCACAATAAAGCTGATGCTATATTGCAGCATAACTAATATACATTGATGCTACATGAATAGAGGATTAAATAGCTAAATTGTTAAGCTTAAATCAATATAACTCTCTCAGCCAATGTAGCTTCATTTACTGAAGCTTATTACATAACAGTAAAGGTACATAAGGAAATATATGATCATATAAAAGAAAAAAATGTAAATGAAAGAGGAAGAGGAAGGTGAAATAATAATAAGAGTATTGTCAAGTCTTCTAAAGACATAGACATGATGCGTTTAAGTAATATGAATGCTTCGACCAAAAATGTTTGGGTAACAAAGGAAGATGAAATCCACAACCAAGTCCACCATAACAAACCCAACAAATTCCTCTATTTCAATCACAATCTCGATTGAAAGAAAACATGCCTTCACGTGTTGACAGTCATAAGATCAACATATGATTTCGTGAGTCATGAGCAACTAACCATGTCACGTTAGATCCAAGCAACATGTCCATCAGCACAAAGTATAAGGGTAGGATTAGATAGCTATTGGTAACAATATGTTGTTTCCCATAAAACACACATGATACTCACAATTAGATTTGCAAAAAAAAAAAACCCACACCTCTTGTTCTCTAAAAAATTTTGCACATACCTAAAATTACTAAAAATCTCATTAGTATCTCTAAATTAACTAAAGATAATAACCAATCTGTTGAGTTTATTGACAATTGTTGTGTGTTTAAGTGCATGGCAATAGGAAAGTAGCGAAAGAGACTCTCAAAGATGGCCTTTACAGCCTCCATATAACTAAAGAGAACCTGAAAAACATAACAAAACCCTTTGATTACTCTCAACCAACAGTCAAATATTATTCGAAAATGTCTAGTGATATAAGTTCTAAAACTATGGTTTTTACTAAGGTACCTCTTAACTTCTGGCATGCCAAATTGGGTAATCCTTATTTTGAAGTTTTGAACACACTCCTTAGATCTTGAATGTCTTTCCTAAATTTATACTGTGAATTTTTGTCACTCATGTAAAATGGGCAAGTTGCATAAACTGCCCTTTGTCAAGCATAAAATATCTGTTGTTCAGCTTCTTCAATTAATATATTTTGATATTTGAGGTCTTTGACCCTATATATCTTCGGAAGGATTCATGTAGAATATAATCTTTATTGGTGTTTTCACTAGGTTCACTTGGATTTTTCCTTTGGAATTGAAGTTTGATGCGCTATCAACCTTTATCTCTTTCAAAACTAGTTTTGAAGTTTAATTGAACTCTAAAATAAGGGCTTTTCATATCGATATGGGCGATGAGTACCAAACTTTCATTCTATACTTAAAATAAAATGGAATCAATCTTAGGCTTAGTTTTCCTTACAGCCATGAACAAAATGGGACATCAAAAAGAAAACGTAGACATATCCCAGAAATAGGGCTAACTCTTTTGGCACATGCCAAGATGCCTTTATCTTTTTTGTTTGAGACATTTTCTACTATGTTGTTCCTCATTAATAATATCCAAACACTTCTTTTAAATAATATCTCACCCTTTCAAAAGCCTTTCACAAGAAGCCAAATCATAGATTCCTCAAAACCTTTGGTTACGGTTACTATCCCTACCTAAGATATTACGTTCGTCACAAATTAAAATTTTACATAAGTAAATGTATCTTTATTGGTTTCAATCCAATATATAGGGGATACAAATGACTTAGTCCTAGAGACAGAAATTTAAATATCTAGATGTGGAATTTAATGAAGTAGAATTTTCCTACTTGGAACTCTTTGACCTAAAACAAAACCCAAACACGATAGCTACATCATTACCCTTATTAATTTTGTCTCTAGCCATTCCACAAGAATCTTTCTTTTCTAATAGAGGTCATCAAGTTGAAAATCATTCTCTTGCTAGCACTTATATTAAAACCTGTAACTCATACATAGAACCTAACTCACAACAGAAGGTAAATTCTCCTAGTTCTTTTTCTCTCCACATTGATCAAAATCCATAAAATCTTACAGAGGCAAACAATCCTATACAAATAGATGTTCTTAATTCTCTCTAAAACATTATCTCTTACCCACGTAAGATCACACATTAGTTCACACGTTAGCCTACTCATCCAATGCAGACAAGGTCCAAAAGTGGAATTTACAAACCAAAAGCTATTTTGACTACAACCATACTAAACTTAATCAAGGAACCTGACAACACACATTAAGCATTGAAGAATCCTATTTGGAAGCAAGCTATGCAGGAAGAGATTGATGCTTTGAATAGAATCACGTATGGAATCTATAACCTCTTGATCCTTCTGTCAATACTATAGGAACCAAATTGGTATTCAAAGTCAAATATCATTCTGATGGGACACTGACCAAATACAAAGTAAGGCTTGTAGTGAAGGATTTTCTACAAACTTGGAATAGACTTCTTTGAGACATTAAATTCAGTGGTGAAATCGTCTACAATAAGGATCATGTTTTCCTTAGCAGTAGCACATCATTAGGACATTTAGTAAATTCATTTAAATAATGCATTCCTCAATGGAGATCTAGATGAAATTATCTACATCAGATAACCTGAAGGTTTTTAGAATCCTAACCTTCCTCATTATATATGTAGACTCAATAAAGTGTTGTATGGTCTCAAATAGGCTCCTAGGGCTTGGTTTTCAAAACTTAAAGGAGTGTTGGTCACATAGGGATCAAAAATTCAGTTTCAGATACCTTTTTTTTTTTCTATATAGATAAAGAGATAGTCCTACTTTTATTGGTGTATATGGATGATATACTCTTTACTAACAATAATCCTTAGAAAATTAAACAAATAATTCATGGTCTTAGCAATTAGTTTCCTTAAAGAGTATGGGTTCAGTGAATTACTTCTTAGGGTTTGAAGTACATAGAATTAGACATGGTTATTTTTATCTTAGACAAAATACATAAGAGATTTACTCTATAGGGTACAAATGAGCAATTGCAAGTCAAGCGAATCTCCTACACCTCCTAGTACCAAATTATTTAAATATGGAGGTGAATATTTTTATGATCATTTTCTCTTTAGAAGTGTCTTGGGTGCTCTTCAGCCTTACAAATACTAGGTCTGAAGAGAGTTTTATTGTTAACCGACTCAGCCAATTCCATTCAAGACCCAAAATAGCTCACTAGGTAGCATATAAGAGTATTTTAAGATGTTTAAAAGGTACTACTAATTTGGGCTTCCATTTTACAGCTTATCGAGCAACACTCCAGCAATGTTACAATATTTTTGTGACCCGATTGAGCTAGTTCACCTAATGATCGTCATTCCACCAGGAGCCGCTGGGTATTTCAAGGTAATCACCTCATTAATTGGTCTTCTAAGAAATAATGAGCCATTACTCATTCAAACACCGAAGCAGAATATCGATCTCTTGATCATCTGACATTTGAAATGATTTGGGTGACTCCTTACAACAAAAGATAGATTTTAAACATCTTCTTCATCCACTAATTTAGTGTGATAATTATGGAGCCCACTTGGCTCAAAATCCTCAATTTCATGCTCGTAAAAAACTTATAGAGGGTGACGTTCATTTCGTCAGAGACTTGGTAGCTGATGGAAGACTTGAAGTTCGTTACATATCCACGACTAATCAGATAGCAAACTTGCTCACAAATCCTTTAGCTGGCTTCCGGTACAACACACTAGTCAAATAGTTGACCCTTACAGAACATCCTAATGTCAGATTGAGGGAAGGTGAGAAAGGTTAGTAATGACATCAATCTGCCTACAGGTCATACTCCAGTTATATATTGGGCTATCCAAAGTAGCACAACCTAAAAATCACATATGGCCCAATGCCATATTAGGAACTATTATACACCTGCAGTTCACATATCCACTTGCACCACCACTTGCAGTACTGTAAACTAGTTGAACATGTCATCATTGTATCTAGCATAAATATTTTGTTTTCTATCTTTTTTTAGAAGATACAAAAGTTGTTGTTGTAATGGCTTCTAACAATATGTGAAAATAAACAAACGCATTTCACTCTCATTTCTTAGTGTTTTATTTCAGGAATAGCTAGGTATTATTTCACTCATCATGGAAGAAAGTGAAACATAATAAAAAGATAGGGTTCATTTCAGCACTGTCAAACGGGCATACCCATGCCTGCTCGCCCCATTTTCGGGAAAAGCTCTCGATTTTACGGTCATAAATATTATAGATGTACCCATACAGGCACAAGCCGCACGCGGGCATTTAAGAGAATTTGGCTTATGCTCATTCGTACTCACCTGCCCCTGTAAAAAGTGTGATTTTATGGTTATTATATAGATGACCAAGCCCACATAGTCACAGATGGGCTACGTGCATAGGACAATTTTTTAGGGTACTAGTTTATTTATTATGTAAATCAAGACAGTTGAATATACTATGTAGTATATCTTGAGAGGTTTGGGAGTATTCTAGAATGAGCGAAATGTAAACCTCGCTTAATGAGGGAATTCTATATTTTCATGAGATGTGAAAATGATATGTATTTATGAAAAGTAGTTATCTACCTAGAATAGATAAATATGAAAGTGAAGCATATTTAATAAAAAAAAACTACTATATATTTGGAAGAGGTCAGTATGAGTGAGAATAAGGTATGTAATATTATTTAACAATAAATTTGTTATCTCACATGGAATAGGTGATTTGTCGAACAATGTAAATTGGACGTTATGTCACCTAAGTGATTTGTTGAACAATGCAAATCATCGAATAAAGTATGTTCCACATAATATTTTCAATTAGTTGTAAAATTAGCGTTTTAAATAGCTGTTGCAGTTAATTTTTAAATTAACTTCAAAATTAGCTTTTAAGTAACTGTTAAGTTAGTTGTTGGATTGAATATGTTGTGTTATTTTTAACATTAAAATAGCTATTAAAGGTAAAATAATTGTTTTAAAAAATTGAAAAAAATCAAACTCATTGCAGTGGAAATTGTTTCATTCAAATAATAAGTAAACAAACGAAAATACGAGAAAATAAAATATTAATACACCAAGATTACGTGGAAACACAAAATAAGAAAAACCAAGGACATCGAGATGGACAGATATTTTCAATACATAGCAAAAGTTTGTTCCTTGCCACAACAAAAAATATTCTCTACCAAAATCCCCAGTTACAACCAGTTCAAACCTCACCTCTAGCTCACACGAAAGAAACTTACAAAACACTCATGATTTCTTAAATTGTCTCGCAAACAGAAGATTATAGCATCATATTTATAGTGAACAATGAGTTACTAACCAAGTAGACATAATAAACTAACAAACCTATTATTATTATTAAAATTCCTATAAAGAAAATAGATTCTTTCCTAATTGCAATTCTAACAAGGTTAAATACAATTCCTAATAAAATATAATACTTACAAAAGAGTTTTTTGAATCTTTCACTTCCAAAAGTGTATTCGAATCTTTCTCAGCTTTCCAAATAAGAATCAATATATCGAGTACAAATTTGTGGAACATCTGTATGTTTGTCATCATGAAATTGGGATGGCTAGATTATAGAGTACTGTATTGATAAAGAGCAATATGAAATTATCCTTTACTTTGGAAACAATTCGTGGGGCTGTGGTAGACTTTTTAATAGGGGGAGAACTGTGTTTTATTGTACTCATGGTGGTTGATTTGTGCATATCATAGAATAGATTTTCTTAATGGGCCTGAGCAACCATGGCTTCTATTGCAACTTTACGCTAGTTATTCATTAGGAATTGTATACCCTTAATAAATACAAATCCATGCCTAAAATTTAAGGTTCTTTAAATTTATAGGCCACCAAAAGTTTAAAGTATAATTATAGGCCCATTTTAAAAATCATACAAATCTAAACTTTTTAAAAGTTTGTTTTCATCCTATAGGCCTAACTTCCCATACTACCCTTTTCAATATAAAAAATAAAATAAATATATTTTGAATTTACTTTAAAACAAATAAAATCAATGATCTCCAAAATACCCTTCAACTTGTTAGGGAGTTTGGACCGCTTTGATGTGTTTCAACAAATCGATATTCACAAATTTGATCTTCTTCTTCTCTCAATTGTCTCATTCTTCTTCTCAATATCAACCTAATCAATCTTCCATCCTCTTCTTCATTGTTTTTAGCGAAAGTCTTCATCTTCTTCTCCTCTGAAATGAAATTCTCCATCTTCATCGAGGACTCCTCTCCAATTGCGATTTGTGTTTAGGGATTTGCTGCTGAAGTCGTCAATCTGCATTCTGCTGCTGAAATCGTTTATTGGTGTGGAGATATTTGGGAAATCCTGCTACTTCCGCTGCTCGAGTGTGAGGAATCTTAAGGTCTTGGTCATTGTGGTCTGCTGTTAGGTTTAGGTCTAGGTCGTGGAGCTACTTGTGTTTTGATAATATCAAAGGTAAGCTTATTGTAATCAAAAGGATGTATTTTGGATTTGTAGTATACATAATTGTGCGATGTTGCTGCTTTTATATTGAAATATTTGGTCTTGATGAGTTGCTGCTGCTGAATTTTGTTATTAATGAGTTGTTATTGTTATATGTTGTTATTAGTGATTCTCTATTGGCGATTCTATATGTTGATGCTGAACTTTTGTTATAGTGATTCTATATGTTATTCATATGGTGTCCTGCTACAACTGCTGTTATACGAGTTATATTGACACTACTGTTATATTCAAATACTGCTGTTATATTCAAATATTAGCTTTTGATGACCTGTTGCTATTGAAATTTATTTTTATCGATTTTTTTATGTTGATTGGAATATTTATTACAATGGTTATTCATTTGGTTTCTGGATTCACAGACTGTGACCATTGCTCACAATCTGTGAATTTAAGTAGTTTATATCTATGATCCTTATTCACTGTTTGTGAACAGATAACACTGTGAACAAATAATATAGTCTGTAAACTGATGGACTGCATTATTGTTCACAGTGTTATCTGTTCACAGACTGTGAACTAATAATGTGCACATGTGTGAGCTATATTCACAGTCAATGAATAAAATTCACAGTTTGTGAATAGCGATCACAGGTTCATGAACTGATGATATCTTGTTATCTTACGAGTTGAATTAGTTTTTGCGGATGAATTATGTAAGAGATGTTCTATTCTATGATGCAGAGTGGAATGGTATTGCATACAGTGGTGGGAAACCCAGGGCTGAGGTTTTTGATGTAAACATTACGCGACAGCAATTGATTGATAGGATTTGGTCCAAAAAGAGTAGAGAAAGAGAGAAGGATCGTCTACTTCTGCATTACATGTGGTTGAATCCAGATGGCATAAAAGTTAAGATGCCTATTAACGACAATAGTGACTTGAAGTTTGTTTTTGGAGAGAACCCTTTAGATATTAACATAGATCCTAATGAAAGTGAGACCTTGGACAGCCTAGAGCCGATTCTACAACCGGTTACTTAATGTAATAGTATGATAGGTAATTACATAGTTCATTAGAAATATATTATATGTGAACTATGTAATATATTATAAATTGTAATCACAGGATGTAAACTGTGTTTAATATGTAGTATATTATCTGTAAATTACAATTACAGACTGTGAATTGTGTTTATTTATATGTTGTATGATATGTGTTTATTTATGTATTATATGACCTGTGTTTAACTATTAAGCCTATTATTTGGGAATTTTAATCGTGACTTGACTTACTCCCCCACCTTATTGGATGAACTGTGATCACTGATCACAGCTCGTAAACTCAGGTCACAGTCCGTGAGCACCGTTCACAATACACTTCTGTGGATGGCATGGCATCCCCAAAGGAAAATACGGACCTCTTAGTACTAGACATTACATATTGTGGGTCTAAACATCATTTCGTAATATTTCGGCAACTACTGAATATGCATGCATACCACTTCATCCTTATACTTGTATACTTACTCATGTTTTAAGCAACTAAGGCATTGGGTCATTTTTCGACTATCACCGAAGAGCGATTTCTCATCACAAAAAGGTTTATTGGGTTGAATAATCGTGACTTGACTGACTTCCCAACTCGTTGGATGAATTGTGATCATTGATCATAGCTCATGATTTTAGGTCACAGTATGTGAGCACCGTTCACAGTATATTCGTGTGGATGGCATGACATCATTAAAGGAAAAGATGAGCCTTTTGGTACTAGACATGTTATATTATGGGTCTCCACATCATTTCATAATATTTCGACAAAAATTGAATATGCATGCATAACACTCTTTCCTTGTTCTTGTATACTTACTCATCTTTTGAGCAACTTAGGCTTAAGGTCATTTTTAGACTATCACCGAAGTGCAATTACACATCACATAAAGATTTAGGGGCTTGAATAATCTTGAGTTGACTGACTCCCCAGCTCATTAGAAGAACTGTGATCGTTGATCACAGCTCGTGATTACGGGTCACAGTTTGTGAGCATAGTTCACATTATACTCATATGGATGACATGGCATCCCTAAAGGAAAAGATAAGCCTCTTGGTACTAGACATGACATATTATGGGTCTCCACATCATTTCGTAATATTTCGGCAATAATTGAATATGCATGCATACCGCTCCTTCCTTGTTCTTGTATACTTACTCATCTTTTGAGCAACTTAGGCTTAAGGTCATTTTTGGACTATCACCGAAATGCAATTTCTCACCACATAAAGGTTTAAGGGCTTGAATAATCGTGACTTGACTGATTCCCCAACTCATTGGAAGAACTGTGATCATTGATCACAGCTCGTGATAATGGGTCACAGTATGTGAGCATAGTTCACAGTACACCCATGTGGATGGCATGACATCCCAAAAGGCAAGAATGGGCCTCTCGAGTCTGTTTATAACAAATTATGGGTCTTCATATTGTTTCATAATGTTTCGACAAATATTGGATTTGAGTGCAAACCACTTAATCCTTCTACTTGCCTAGTTACTAATGTTTTGAGCAACCAATGCATGAGCTCACTTTTTGACCCCAACCGAAGTGCACTTTTTCGTCACAAAAAGGTTGAGGAGCATGAATAGTATGGCAAAGCATTCTTGCAAGGAGCATATGGGCAACCAATCAACCCTACATCAGGTCCTCTTATCTAATTTCTTATATTTTGAGCTCCCAAGTGATGAGGTCAATTTTTGATAGGATAGAAACGTTAATATTATTTCAAATTATGGCTATTAGGGTTGGATAAGCGTGCCTTGACTGCCACCCATTTCTTTGAAGTAACTGTGATCGAGTGGCACAATTTATGATTAGAGATCACAGTGCTCTAATAGGCCTCATATAGGCTCCTTAAAGACATTCAATAACCTCTCACAATGTTGAACCACATAAAATGGATAGTGATATTGTTTGATAATGATTTAGTAAGACTGATATGCTGCCTTATCCACTTGATCCTCTTACTTTCTAATTGCTTATGTTTTAAGCTCCCAAGTTATGAGATCAATTTTTAATTGGCAAGAAATGTGAATTTTATTTCACACTACAACTATTGTGGTTGGATAAGTGTGTTTTGGCTCCCTTTCCATCTTTTTAAGAGCAATTGTGATCATTGATCATAGACTGTGGTCGAGTGACACAACCTATAATTACAGATCATAGTGCTTTAATTGGACTCATATCTTTAAAAAAATTTTGAAACCTCACACTTATTTAGATGACGTAAAATGAACAGTCTTATCGTTTAATGTTTTGGTAATGACACCTCACATTTTGTGAGGTCTCACTATGAGCGACCTGGTTAGAATAACTGTGATGTCTGATCACAAACTGTGAGTGATTTATATTCGCATCCGATGAACACGGATCATACTATACAAATTTTGGCCAAACATGATCACAAACTGTGTATGTAGATCACAATTCATTTATACTAATTAATTTTAAAGTACTATCAATCCAAAAGCATCCTTAAACTGTACAAAATTTAATTATCAATATCATCCGCTCATATCCAAAAGTAATGCTTTTAAATATCCATATTCTAAAACGAAGCGATACAATCACGCTTGAAAATTTGGAGGTCTAGCCGTAGAAGTTTTAAACACAAAACTTGTAATGTACTCCCGGATGAAGCCTTTGCTGGTCGATCCTGTACATGCTCATAATACTTTGCAGCTGATAAAATCAAATGGAGTATGAATGAAAAACACTTAAATTGTTAAGCCAATCTAGCACATTCTACGCTATATTGTAGTTAGCAAGAGAATCACCAATATAATCCTTTTGGATTTGAGATATATCACACATAAGACCCAATGCATGTTGTAGACATTACATGGGGAACATACCTGCAGGAAATAATGACAACTACATTTATTACTTAAATGAACGAAAATATAGTTAAATGAAATTTCAGACTTAATACCATACTCACAGATCAAGTTCCTACCATGGTGGACATTTAAAATCCCCGTAGTGTCTGTCATTGACAATCTCTATCCAGTTAGTCTGCACTTGAAGATTTGTGATTCCTTCAACTGAATTTAGAGTCTCCTTTTGACATACATAAGCTTACCGAAAAATTATTGCTGCTTGAAATCACATACACAGGCGCACTCGTAGAACTGCCTAAACAGATTATTCATAAAAAACCTTCAAGTTTCTCATGTCTACTTGATTTTTTTTATATTGTTGAATACCTTGAATGAAGCGAAATAGTTAAACGTTGCTTAACAATCGATTTTGACCACCTCCTTTTGTAAATTTTTCCCTGTAAAATAATATAACTCATAACCTACATTTAGCATACTAACAACATAATGAATACTGTGAATATTCACTGGATTGTGAAATTCGAATCCAAAAGCCAATTAACATTTACAACCAATATTACAAACAGACAATATTTAAGACCTTATATACAAAACCAAATGAAAACCTAACCCTAAGTATGACAAAGCAAATCCTATAAATGAATACTTGTACAATAACAACAACACATGTCATATCATTCCAACACACACCGCAAGAAGAAACAAAATACTAAGAAGAAGTAGTGACCGAGAGCGACCGACGCCGACCAAATATGACAAAATGCGACGAAATATCGAATAAAATCTAAACTCACCTACGACGGTGACGTAACATCAATGAAGCGGTAATCAAACTCTGGACACGACGAATAATGACGAAGAACTGACGATGAACAGCAAGAAGACGCTGCACAGTGGAGTTTTTGAGTCTTTGCTCTGGACACGACGAACAATGACGAAGAACTGACGATGAACAACGAAGAAGACACTGCACAATGGAGTTTTTGAGTCGTTGCTCTGGACACGACGAATAATAACGAAGAACTGGCGATGAACAACGAAGAAGACACTGCACAGTGGAGTTTTTGAGTCTTTGAATTTCTTTTGCTTTCGAATTTCAAATGGTGAAGATGAAAGTGTGGTTTTGATTTTTAGAAACGGTGGTCATATGTGTCCTTGAGGCTATGAGTGTAATTTCACCCTTTTATTATATTTCTATTTTAATATAAAAATGCATAATGACATTTTTGTTAATAAAATTAAAATTAAAGGGTAAAACTGGAAATTAGACCTATGGGATGAAAACAATTTTTTTTAATGCATTTATATAAATTTTAAACTAGGCCTATTATTGTATTTCAAACTTGTGGTCCATTTATAGAAAATTTCACAAAATTTATTGATAAAGTGTTTG
The DNA here is from genome assembly GCA_031304145.1 of Cardiospermum halicacabum. NCBI lineage: Eukaryota > Viridiplantae > Streptophyta > Magnoliopsida > Sapindales > Sapindaceae > Cardiospermum > Cardiospermum halicacabum. Next base: position 21,134,198 of record CM062389.1, read on the forward strand.
AAAGTATCAAAATACCCTTATGTTTAACATTCATAAATACAAATCAAATAATTACACAAACTATTTTTATAATTTTATATCTAACAATTATTAGAACACTACAATTTTATATCTAACAACTATTAGAACACTACAACTGCCATTAAATAGATACCCATTAAATAGTTATTGCAACTGGTACTCTAGCAACTACTTCAAGTGCTACAACTACCACTAATTTAATCCGCATATGCTCGACATAATCTTAGTGAGTAAAAAAAGATACAGAAGGGGAGAGGAAGAAAAAAATGTGAATTAATTTTTCAAAACTTCAATCATAAGGAACTGCAAATTCTTAGGAGAGAGAATGTGAATTAATTTTCCAAAACTCCAGTCATACAAATCTACAAATTCTTTGGGGAGAATCATTCTACAAGTTGTGAAGCAAAGTGAAGGCATCAAAATTAGATGCAAAATATTTGTGAATTTTCACATAATTTAATTAAGAACTTGAAAAGTGTCAGGAAGATAATTAGAAAGACAATCTAATGAGTAACTAGCGTAGAGTTGCAATAGAAGCCATGGTTGCTCAGGCCAATTAAGAAAATCTATTCTATCATATGCACAAACCAACCACCATGAGTACAGTAAAACACAGTTCTCCCCCTATTAAAAAGTCTGTCACAGCCCCACGAATTGTTTCAAAAGTAAAGGATAATTTCATATTGCTTTTTATCAATACAGTACTCTTTAATCTAGCCATCCATCCCAATTTCATGATGATAAACATACAGATGTTCCACATTTAGCACCTCTTTCAGACCGCGAACCCCAAAAATAAACAACTTTTCTATGCCAATCAGCCTTTAATTCAATCAATAAATACAAATCAATAGTAAAAATGAAAAAAAGAATAGTTTCTTTTGATAACTATATGCTGATGATAAGTAAATCAGTAGTCCTTCCTTCTGCTGTTCACAAGATCATCAGCAAAATCAACATCATTTTCACAATATTCCAGTAAGCTATTGTACTCAGGATTATATGCAGCAGCCAAAAGCACATACTTCTTTGCTTCATCCTTGCGACCAGCATTTAATAGAGCACTAAAAAAAGACCATTGTTATAAAAATAAGACCTTAAAAAGCATGCAGATATATGACAATTTCTACTTACCAGAAAATACAACACAAGCTTTAGATCATCAGCAAGACAGACTTTCAATGACATCTTCAATCTAAAAGATGTTATTGACTAGTTTCTTATCTTATGAGGATTAACAACAAAGTCAAAAATAATTTCTAACATAACATGTGAAAGCTAAAAATCTGATAAATCTTGCCTAGGACTCACAAAATAGAAAAATAAACGAATGCTAAAATCATACCTTGATAGCAATATTAGTCCGTCAAAATAGTGGGCTTTGGTCTTGGGTTCTTCTGGTTCCTGCATATTTCCAATTCTTTCGAGGTGTGCAATTCCTTCTCCTATTTTGCCCTGCACATCACATTTGATACAAAGAAATATATATATTAGGAAATCGATAATGCTTCCTCTCAGTGAGTCAATTCATTTTTTAAGCCTGCCCACACAACTTGTCAACTTCACTGGTGGTGTACCTTGGACTCAAAATTTTATGCACAATGCTTTATACTTCTAGCAGAATACCACCTAAAAGTAATACTAAATTTCACCTGTTGCATAGAGGCTAAACCAGCTCCCTGAGAAGCGACAATTAGAAGATCGACATATTCATCCTCTGTTGGATGACCATCAGAACAGAGCTGACAAGAAGTTATGTATGAGCATCTGATTAGTGAACCAGAGAAGAGAATGTGGAAGAAGCCGAATTCACTAGGAAATTTGAAAAAATAAAACTATGAAAGTATAACCATTATAAGGCCTAGAACCGCTTTGTATTTAGTTTTGAAATGTTCTGCCAAGACATTAGTGTGATGCTGTTATTACAAGTTCAGTGATGATAACAGAATGCATAAAGCATGTTTTTATGTCTAAGTCGCAACTTAACTTCTGTGCCACTTGGATAGGTAAAACTGATAGTAACTAGATCTTAATGAAAAGAAAACCTTGAAGATAGCACGCTCAAAGGTTTCAACAGCCTCTGTAAAGAGTTTTTTATGCAAATGTATTTGCCCCATAACAATCATGGCCTGTACGAATTCAGGATCCTTGTTGAGTGCCAATCTGAAATGTGGAGCACAAAAACTGTAAGGAAAGATAATCAATTAAGGGTAAAAAAGAGGAAGGAAGATAAAAGCATAAGTGCATATTACTGTAACAAAGGAATGGCTCGATCGTTCTGGTCTCTGGACATGTGAAGAACTGCAACCTGTCAAGAAGATGATATCAAGCAGGGTGTACCACAAAATTCCTATTTCATTCATTTATTAAAAGTTATTTAGCTACTCACACCAAGCAATTCTTTTGGTTTTAGGTCTTTGACTGCAAGTTTTTTTTGCCTTTTAGAAGAATCTAACAAGGTTATCTCACTAGCATCACTTTCATTTGATTTTGCTATTGCTGGTGGTGCATCTTTGTCTGGTAAACCCAACTTCGATCGAATGGCTGGGTGTTGGAGGGATAAGTTCTGCATAGTTGAGAGATTTATAAGACAAGATAATTCTGTTTTACAATTACTTTTAGTGAATTTCATCTCCTAAACTCCGACAATTGGATACTTCAGACTACAAAGCTGACATTAAATAATAATAATAATAATAATAATAATAATAAATAAATAAAATAATTTTTAAAAAAAAAAAAAACAAAAAACTGAAGAATACAGTACATACTAAGTAATTGTATTAGATATTAGAAATTCAAAAATGAATAATCATAATAACTGGATTCATAATAACTGGATACACCAAAGACCATCCAAAGAAATATGAAGCAAAAATAAAATAAAATAATAAATATATACAAATTTATACATGATAGTGTTAGTTTTTGGTAGATTAGAGTTATCTCAGCAAGATATTCAAAGGAAATACTTCAGCTTGCATTACAAGAAAGTGCATGCAAGCCTATTTAGGAATTAGAGATCCCAAAATCTCTAGCCTTAGGCTCACTAATAACTCTCAAATTCAGTGATACCTTCAGCAAATCTACTAACATTATTTATATACTAGCTGACTCAGATCCAACCCTTAGGATTCAAATTATTTGTGTAACAGCCAGTACAATCACTCCTCACAAACAGACAACCAAACAACTTACCTAACCCAGTAGATTCACATACCCTGCTTAATTGACTGCACTCCCCTTTTTTCCCTCCTAGTATCAACTTTAGTGGTTGGAGTCTAACAAATAGATTTGGCAGGATTCTGACAGTAAGAAGTAAGAACATAGGAAATTATAGATTTCTTGTAGTGCAAGTAACAGTATAAGCTATTTGAGGTAATTAAAGATCAATCTCCAGCCTTAGACTCACCATATTTATCTGACCAATACGTATTTTGAAATTTTAAGATTTCCAACAAAACCATGAACAGATAATAAAACTATGGTTAGGTAAATAAATCACAGAAACTGACCTGAACTAAACCGATTTTCAGAGATTGGGTATGTTCACTTGGGGAGGGAGATTTATGTTCTCCATGTGAAGAGACAAAATGATTTTGGTTTTGTTTGCGCCTGAAACCAAAATCAAACCCTTTACTCTCGTATCAAATTACACATGCGGTCACCAGAGTTATTTACACGAGTGCCAATTCTCATAACACCCTAAAGCATAATTAACCCAGCCAAAAAAACTTAATTATTTATTCTCTGCTTGTCATCTCCTTCACTGACTCAAATCTAAGTTTCATTTTTCTCTCTCTTTCTTTGTTTTGAAGGTCATTCAGGCCCAGTTTAGATTTCTCAAAGTTGAACCAGAATTAGGTGTTAGTATCTTCTGCTTTATTAGTATTTTTAAAATATTTGGATTGTCGTATAAAGACAAATCTTCTCACATTTCTTGAGAATCTGAGGTGAACACAGGACCTGGAGTACTCTTCTGTTTTAAATCAGTCGGTATCCTTATCGAAAAGAAAGATAAAAATCACAAAAGCAGACCACTTCAAGGTGATCCTATCATGTTAAGGCTCACCTCAATATTCAACCCCCAAATTGTTGGGCTTTTAGATTTTCCTTTAAAGAACAAAGATGTTTCTCAATTGTGGTTGTTCCCTCTTGAAAATGACCAGAGCATCCAAGTGCTCAAACATAAATAATAGACAACATGCTTTTGCATAGCATAATTTTTTTCCTTGGATTATAAAAAAACATCAAGGCAACATAAATAAATTAAATATACACATAGAAACAAACTCTTTACACATACCTGGATAAAACTCAATGAGCTATTGGTGACCCAAAATACCAAACTCCCCTGAAAATTCAAAGTATACAAGTTAGACATCTTGTGTTACTCTGTGGCAACAATAACTTTGATGTTAAATAATAACATGAATCATGAAAGGAAAATAGAAAAGGAAAAAACAAATTGCTATTGTCAAAACATATTAGCTCTGATTTTTACAGAAATATTAATTCCGCACAACTCAATGCTATCTCCTCATCAGCCTTCACAATAAAACATGTATTCTCATCCCAAAAAAATGACAAATTAATATACACAAGGCAGAGGGAGAACCACCTCCTGCACCTAAATCAATCATTAATTCTATTGTTCTCTTATGTCAAACCCTCAAGCATCTGCTTCCCATTCATCAGTCACTATTATTACTATTCAGCTTTTTGGCTAACTACCAAATATATGGGTTAGGGGACATTGATAACCCAAAGTGTAGAGAATAAGCGAACCATAATTAAATTACCTAATTTAAATCTATCACATAAATGCGTAAGGGCTATTTGGGAGCAAATTAAGGTCTCTTGCAGAGGAAGTTAGGTGAAAAAATCCGAGATTATTTGTTGTCCAAGTCAGAGGTGTTTGCTTTACCTACCAGCCCAGTTACGAAGTTTTAACTAGTTATTGGATCTCCAAATAAGGTCCTTGACAGAAAGTGTTAGTAGTTATCTATTTATGATTTTCTATTATATTTAGAAGTTTTTTTTTTTTTCCGTAGTTGTGAAGTAATAGGATTTATCTCCTTATTCTATTAGGAGATAAATATTAGTTGAACAAATCTAAGTAGGAATTATACTTTGACTCAATCTTGGAATGTCACCTTATAAATCATTCATCAATTAATCAATCAATAATAGTTTAAAACTTCTGTTATCAAATTCTTCAGAAAGTTTAGCAGGTAGCAGCAATATGTGATTCTAACATCAGTTTGCAGTTCATAAAGTGAATAGAAATTTTCTACCAAAACCTATAATAAGCATAAACCATGAAATTCTGTTGGCTCACATCTACGGAAGAGGGCATGAAGGGAAATCATACATCCACACATATATGTTGGCTTCGCCAACTTGTGTACATAACAGCTTTTAAACAAACTAATTATTCAGTTTAGGCTTTGTTCCTCTCGTCTGTCAAATAGCTCATCATCAAAATCTAAGTCATGGTATTGGGCATCGATGACAATCGCCCCGATTCTGTCACTTTCTAATACATAGTGTAGTGAATTAGTGTCTTAAAGTAAGAATGCCTGGCAAGTTTCCATATGAGACGAAATTGAGATTCTTATCACTATTAGATAGAAATCACTACAGGCTCCAAAGATGGAAGAAATAGAATAAAATTCAAAATGAATCCACCATTCAGAAATTTCCAGGAGGCATATTATGGAAATAGGAAGTCTAACCAAGAAAAAGTTAGAAGAATAAGACTTGTAGCATAGCCAATTACCTGAGGAATGCAATAAGCAGTAACTAATAAAGAAAGTGTCAAAACGTCCAAATACACTTTGTAATACTGCAAAGGAAACAAGTGAACTTGCATAAGACTAAAGTAAATTGGAATTTTTGCAAATTTTTACTTATTTACTATTACAAGCGTGTATTTCAAACCCAGAATATGACTTAACACCAAAATGAATAAGCAGAAAATCAAACTCTACTTCAAAATTAGGTAGCACTAATGAAACTTCAAACAAAATTATTTTGCCCACCTTTGCCAACAAACCAAGCAAGCCACTGTCTTTTCCAAGAGAAGATTTTCTAAAAGTAATCTGATAAACAATATAGAATGATCAGTATACTATCTAATAATATAACCATGATAATCATAATAGACAGCAAGATGTTACAGACAGTCGACTTTTTCGAATGCAACTTTCAGGCATTTGAAGGACAAAGAAAAAAATTGATATGATGGGGTTAGCAACTTGTGAATCCCTCACTCTATGCTGTAATATTTTGGATTGAACCATATAATTAATTGTGACAAATCAATAGAAGATAAATGTATATTCATCTCCAATGTATCACTAGCTTTTTTTCTGCTTTACAAAATAACACCCTCGTTTCAGGGTATATATGTTGTCCAGTTCAACATCTCAAAACATTTGACATATATATATAATTACCTGAGTGTTCCATTCTAAATGTCGATTGTGGAAGCCAAACAAACAAATAGTCAAGAAAGCCTAGAACTAGGTGAATTTTTCATTGCCACAAAAGCAAAGTAAATAATGATATCATCCCCACTATAAATTCTTGCTTATGATACAATGGTATGCTACAGAAGCAAGCATTTAGTCTCGGTGATATAGCATCTGTGAGAACATATTAGGTTAGAGAAATTGTATTTGAGATATCAATTGTTTTTGATCCAAGTAGTAATTAAACTAGTTAGTAACAGTCGACTGTTATTCAGCCAGGGAAACTATCACCAACTAACGGCACATTATGATTAGTACAAGTAGGAATTCTGTAGTTAAAGTTTTTAGGAGTTCCAGTAGGACTCAGTTTAAGAAGTTTATATTCCATTTAAATAAGGCTTCTGCATTAAGAAGAAATGACAACAGATACCAATTATCAGAAACTTACTTTTCAACTACTCTTAAATTCTTAACATCAGCAGCCTCATGGTCTAAAACCCTTTTATTTTGCATAAACCCTTTTATTTTCCCTCTTTCTCATAATAAAAAGGATTTATATTCTGGCATAATCTAAATTCAACACTACAAAGCAGACAGCTATTGCTCTCAATCTGCTAAGCTTGATGTTACCATTTTAAAATTCAGAATTGTAAAGTAGAAACCATCAATAGAATATGATTGGAAGTTCTAATGCATGTGTACCAAAGTACATTACTTGGCCAACTAGTCAAGTCAAACTAGTGTTAGATGTGATTACAGAAAAAATAAATCAATTAAAACCAGGAGGCATATACACAAAGTTGCAAATACAAGTACAATTGTAACATGAATGCAACTACAATGCTCTAGAAAAAGCCACGGAATTTGTTAGTAATAAAGTAAAAGAAATTAAAATAAAATAAAATAAAATAAAAGGGACGTAGGATTTTTGGCTTTCAATTTCTGGCAAAATTATACAGATGGTCTTTTATTTGGCACTAAATGTATAATGAATGAAACAAATTAAATCAATCAAAGATTTCACTAAAACTCAATCATCACTCAAGGGACATTGTTTGACAACTTGATCAAAAAGCTCTTATACCTGAACATTAGTGTAATGCAGAGCAGCTATTAGTATTGGAAAAATTGAGCCAGCACCTATTACACCAGTAGGGGTTTCAGTTAAATTCTGGAACCAAAAAGCCCCACCCTGAAATAAGATCAATGGAAATAGCATCACATAACTGTAGCTATGCGATAATCAAGAGTGAGAAATTCAGAATCACTAAAAAAGATCAAAATTCAGAAATCAAATACAGTCACCTTCACCTCATAGTAAAGATAGTTCATACTCTATCGCATCTAAGAAATAAATATGAACTGTTGAGGGCATAAAAACTTTAAAAATAAATAAATACACAAAAATAAATTAAGAAGTAATCTAGACCTTCTACCAAATTAATCCTAATTATTTCTAACTTCAGAATATAACAACTATTACTATTAACTAGATCTCATCATGACAAGCTAGATTCAGCTAAATGAACTTACAAAGCTCTACTCAACTTTAAATTGGATCTCATCTACAATGTAGGATGACAACACAAAGTACTAAAATAGTAGTCAAAAGAAGAAAACAACATAATTTTTAGGTAATGAAGATCAAATTCACAAAAATCAAGACTAAAATTTAAACAAATAAATGGTGAATAGGATTCACAATAAGAAGCTTATTTGAGTTAAGTCAACATATAATTTATTAAATAGTTGCGGATGATATTAACACTATAAACTTCATCTTGACATAGCAAGAATGTGTGAAGCTAGTTTAGTACCTAAGTGTACATGACCATGTGTGTATATGAGTGAGTGAACAAATGCAAGTGTGCTTGAAGCTAAGCAAGTATGTAAGTGCCTTACACAATCAAACCCAGGATGACCATCCAGTGACATTCTCCGAATACTAGTCACAAATAAGAGAAAGCAGGGGACCTGCATAGATATGATAGCATGGCAAGGTAGGTAAGTAAGTAAACATATTAGAGAGCTTTTCTTCAATAGTACCGAAAAGTAAGAGTTACCAATATTCAATTTGTCCTTCAAGATGTTTTGTTACCATCTTAAAGTTAAAGAATTAAACTAAATGGCACAATACCAAACAAAAGTGGGGCACAGCCCAAGGAGGTATGTTAAATCCAATAAAAAATCAAATATGAATCCCAAAAAAGAGACAAAAGAGCTCAACAACACATCTACAATTTCCATCATCCGTCCCATCATAAAAAATTTTAAAACACCTGTCATGTCACATGGAATTGTCATACACCGTATTTCTAATTGACTGAGTCACTCAACTAGTAAATTTGCTACAATTCCAGGCACAATCAATTTTACTAATCCTGAATTCAACAATTATTTTTTACAAATAATCCCTTATAGTTCTCAAGGAAACTAACACTATGATAACTTCAACAAGACAACACTTACAGAGAGCAACCAGAATTCAATTCCTAGCAAGGTTTGATTATAAGGCACTGAGACTAGTATTGGTAAACCATTGTACAGCTAACAAAATGCAAGTGTTAGAATTGATAAAGATTGTTCTAGTCCAAATTATTATCTGAAATTCTGAATTGTACTACTAGTTAACCAAAATTGTCCTCTATGGATTCAGGGAAATGTAATTAATTAAGTGGTCTTATAAAGAAAAAGAAACAACTAGTGGAAAACTAAAAGCTAGGTAGACAGTAGAAATATAGATGGGAACTCACATGAAAAATATAACAAAACATACATCTTTTTTTAGCTCTTTTTGACTGTCAACAAACTATTCCACTTCTCTTTTTTAAGTTTTTATAAAGTGCTCATTACCCACTTTACCTCTTCATAAAAGTGTAATTTTGCAATGATAATTCCTCTTTCTATTTGTTATTGGGCTGCTGCAAGCATAAGCACAAGCATCATTCCTATCATGACCTCATTCAAGCCACAACTCACTTCTTCAGTGGTCTATGCTATTCCTTCTTGTTTCTATCTTCATTATTCACTCCCTATTTCACTAGCTACCATTGCTCACCATCTATATTCCATGTGAAGTTTATACTGCCTCTCCAAACCATTAAAGAGAGATATGCCCTCACATCCTACAAACAGCCATACAACAAGATGTACGTATAAGCTATTTATACAAATATCAATATTACAGTCTGTTGTCAAATTATATAATTGCGAGTCGAAAATTTCCTAACTATTGATTCATAGTCCTTAAACAACCTTACAAACATAAGATAGTTAAACCATTGAAACATTCCAATCGAAAGAAAATATGTAAACATAAACAAGTCTAGCATCACAAACAGTAGTATCTACTAAACATAGATAAGTTGAACATCACAAATAAAATTATCTACTAAACATAATCTAATATTCCAAACAATACTATCCAATATCTAAACAAGTTGCTGGTGTGGGATGGATGATATTGTGAGTCCCCCTCAGTGTTATACTATCATCCAAATTAGGTGTAAAATCTTACTAGTCTTGACTATTACATTAATTGATTGACCTTCCTGACTTAAATGGTAAAATGTTTAAAAATCTAAAGTTCGTACCCTACCTGACATGGCCTCTATCTACTGTTTTGGCATTTAAATGATAAAAACGGCCACCACAAGTGCACTCTAAAATTTTGCCCGAGATACAGACGTTTCAATATGCTTGAATGGCTCTACGGCTTTTTCGTTTAAATGGCCATACTATATTTTTCTTGCAACCATGCCATACAGTACACATTTCAGTACCATATGCCTCTAGTACATGCCTACAGCACTGAACCATCCATAAAGGTATGCAAGATCATTTCTTACAACAATGAAGCCAGAACCCAGTTCTCGGAAAGCAGCAGACAATCAACTCACAAGCAGCCCAATGAAAATTTTACAAGATACTTCTGTATCTTAACAAAACAGAAACTAGTAAACAATAAACCTTCACATAACAACACTTTTCTTTTCTTTTTTTTAAAAAAAAAAAAATTAAATAAATAATAGCAGATAAAGACCATGAGATTTCTGTGATTCTGCAACTGACATACCATTTTTCACATCTACATAGAAGAGCAGGCTAAGAAAAAGAACAGCAGTATCACCTGGATTGAGAAGCCAGTGAGGAACCAAAGAAATGAGGGGCAACCAATTGCTCTTCTTTCCTTTCGAAAAAGTGAAAGCTGGTCAATGAATCTCCTTCCTGACAGAGGTGGTGGTAGTGGAGGAGGCACTATGACAAATGAATATGAAAGTGAAGCAGATTAATTATGAATTAAATCCTAACTACAAAAATTAGGCTACAAACTAATACAATGTCTGTCAGACTGTCTGATAAGATTCAACATCTACATCGTTGCATTTATGCTTATCATAATATATACTAGCACAAAATTTATTCTATAACAAAAAGAAAAAGAATTCCTGTAAAACTCCTTGCATTTAAATGCAGCAAAACAGACAATATTAAGTTCATGAAACTTTATAAAATGAAGCAAACCAGCAAGGGATCAGAGGTTAGAAATTTAACTTGCACATCATTTACAAAAACCAGCAAACATAGTGAGAAATCAACCCAACGACTCTCTTAACAAACTAAGATGTAGCCCAAAAGGGGTATTTGTGCAAATTGTAAACATCAACACCACCAGACTTCATTCTATTTCCAATACCCTACAAAATCAAATTTCAGTATTTAGATTCAAATAACTTAAGTTATTCCTATTATCTCCAGATTAGTATACCGGTGCATAAACTTGCATTACAAAAACATCAAAAAGATTATTTTTCTCTAAAACAACCATAGAAATCATCTGAGTGTCATTATTAATTGAAAACCACACACACAATACAAATTCCAAAATAAAATCTATCATCATTCTACATTCCAGTGACAACCTAAGCTTCGCATGCACACCCATGCATTCTATACGAATTTCCGGAAGATTTATCAAAATAATTAATCAAAGTCATCAAACCGGCAAGCACTAAAAGTGGACAATCAAACTACAGTATTATCGATATGGCGAAGAGACAAGGAAGTTACATTTAGGAAAAAGCTCAGCGATCAGTTTCAATTTCCTCAGTTGCAGAACAACAACAGGAAGCAACATAATCCTCAGTGCTACTGCAGAAGACGCAATAGTTATCCACCTGAATACATCCAAATAAAAATAAAAATAAAAATAAAAAAACCAACCAATTATAAGAGTATGATTATATATTAAAATTTTCAGAGAAGCAATAGAATTGTAATACCAAGGGATGCCAGTGAGGTTGTGGAAACCATCGATTACAGAAATCAGAGCTCGAATCGGAAGAATCGAGTCTTCGCCAGTGGTGATTTCTGTCACTCTATCACTCCAATTGATCGTATCTGATGGAACTGGAACTGAGTAGGAGACTGAGTCATCACCATCGACAGACCGAGAGTGGAAGCGAGAAAGCAGGTTTGGTGGCGGATGCGAGAGGGAAGTCGGATGGTGAAAACTAGAGTGGAGAAGATGAAAGAGCGGCGCGTGAGAGGGAGAAGAGGAGCGGCGCGTGAGAGAGAGGAGAATCCTAGGGGTTGCCATTTCAGGGATTGTAGGGTTGAAGAGGGGTTTATGTTCTTCAACTACCTTCTCAACGAACTACTAAGATAAAATTTCTGCCTCAAATATTAACGAGAAGTCAATTGCTTGCAACTTGGTCGCCTTCACAAAATGGTATGTGGTCTGATTTTTAATATAGTTTAAAAATACATTTAAAGTTTTCTAAGTTTTAAAATTATATTTCCTTATTGTATAGATGTGATAGAAGTCACGTGCAAAAACTAAAGGTGGTGAAGAAATTCTCATTATTATAATGAATTGAAAGTAATTTTGGTTAATCTAATGTACTAGAATAAATGTTATTTCCTCAACCAGATCATCTACGGATGAAACACATTTCGGTTAATTAAAAATATAGTTATTTTCGATTTTCGGTTAATTCGATAGGGTTAATAGAAAAATTTAATTTTATTTTGATTTTCAATTTTTTTCGGTTAATCAAAAAATCGAATGAATAATTAAAAACATTAATTTTTAGGTTATTTTTTCTATTTTTCATCATTTAGTTACCAAGTTTCCTATTTTTTTCTTGTGGTAGTATCTCTTTATTCTTATCTTTTATTCAATTATGTGAGCATCACAACTAAATTTATGGAAGACGATAAAAGAAAAAAAATTATTTTATCAATTTATTTAGTTTTAAGTTAGTGTTTTGGTTAACCGAAAAATTTCGGTTTTGGTTTTTGGTTAATCGATTAAATTCAGTTCAGATTTCAGTTGGTAAATTTTGAGGTTCAGTTAACCAAAAATCGAAAATTTGGTTCAGTTTCGGTTAACCGAATTCTCTGTCCTAAGACCATCTAGATTCTATTACCAAGGCGTCAACCTCTCAGTACTTCTCTACTAATTTTTTTAACAATTAAATCTGATAAAAATGGATAGTACATAACATGATATGATTATGCAAGTTTATATTGAATTAAATTGAAATTCAGAGTTATCAGTTGGCATGTTAGAGATAACAAGATATGATGGTTCTTATGCTTGTAACTCCACCAGTATGTCAACTAACCATATAAAGTTAGATTCTGATTACATTTGTACTTCAATATGTAGAATGATTATGGATAACTCCTCAATGAGTGTTGCATTGATAAGCATGCAGATCTCGAACTCAAGTTTCTAATAGAGCTACAATTTTTAAGTATTTGCAGTCAAAAAATGTGTATTCTCTTTATCTTAAGCCCTAGTATAATGCCCCTAATAAATGCAGAATATCAGCTCGAGCATGGTATTGAATATAATAATCAATCGCATGTTGTGGCAGTTGGGCAAATTTATTGGTTAGCCATGAAAACTTTTGTATTGATTTTTCTTTACACACACAAAAGGAAAAAAAAAAATCTCTGTGGAGTTTTCTTTACAAATTTCAGTGTCTAAAAACTCCATACAGATTTTTTCTACTGAAATCTCTTTTAGTGCATGCGTGCACTTACATTATGTGAAACGAAGGCAGATGTGTGTCAGATCAAATTTATATTCTTTACAAAATATTTTTAGGGAAAACTCCACGTGGAGTCTTACTTTAAAAAAATATTTTACCGCAGATAGGTATATATCAATCAAAACAGCGGAAGTTGAAAACAAAGTTGACAATCACCATATATTAGTATTTTAGCCTTAAATTGTCTATTTTATATTTTTAAAATTTATTTTAAATTTTCTTTTAATTTATTTTATTAAATTTATATAAATAAATTATAAAATATATTAATTTATAATTAAAACATTTGCACATCTAGATATAGTCCGGTGGTAGTCATAGTATGTTTGAGATTAAATTTTTAATTAGTTGTTAGATTAGTGTTTCAAATTACGAGAGCAATTAGCTGTTATATTAGATTCAATCTCAACCATACTATCAAATTTTTAATTAGGAATCTAGTGATCGATAGACTATCTAAACCACAAAACCTAGAGGTGAATCGACGTGGTTTTTGAATCTCTTCTCTTTTTATTTATATATTTTTTCCTTGGATACTTTGTGTGTCACGTTGTTTAAAATCTATTCAATTACTGTAATCTAATTTTGAAATTTACCTATGTGAAATTATAGTTCTTGATAATTGTGATTTGATTGTTCCAGTATGAAATTAGTGGTGCAAGAGTTGTGGAAAAGAAAGGAAAAGAGTTTGATTGGCATTCTTTCGATTCGTGATTCTGTTGAGACTGCTGCCATGTTCCAAGTTAATTTGTTTAGGTTTATTTTTTATTGGGTTATTTTATCTACACAGGTCACAATTATTACTTAATAGGTGACAGTTTATCAATTGAGTAGTGATTGTAGTTATGTGTTTATAATCAAGGTGTTAAGGTGTAATTCTTTTTTTGTTTTATTTTCATATTTTGCTTTTTCTAGATTTGCAGAGAAGGCGATTCATGTAATCCTTGTTGTTGTGGTTCTCTGTGGCGTCATCCTCTGATTTTTCTCTCATTCTGCTTTACCTTGTTTGACTTCTTAACTTCTATATTGCTTCATTTTCATCGATTTATCGTGGCTTTTGACCTTATTTACAAGACTCACATATAGCTAATTATTTGAAGGTTGGAAACCGATTTTGTTATTAGATTATGCTATTGAAATCATTAGGTCGATAATCAGAATTAAATTTTGATTTTGCAGATTAGATTCTTTCGGAGAAGTACATTTGTATTGTTTTTTAACTTCTTGAAAGTTTAGATTTTGTTTGATTTGATTTCAGTCACTTTTGTTTTTTGTATTGTTTTTATTATTTGGATTTTCAAGATTTGCAGAGAACACGATTCATGTCATCCCTATCATTGTGGTTCTTTGTGACATCATCCTCTGGTTCTTCTCTTATCCTGTTTTACCTTGTATGGCTTCCTAACTTCTACCGCTTAATTTTCTTCTACTTACCATGACTTTTGACCTTTATTAGACTCACATATTGCTAATTGTTTGAAGGTTGGAAACCGATTTTTTATTAGATTATGTTGTTGAAATCATTAGCAATATATTGAAGTAAGTTGTTTAGATTAAATGACAAGTGACAGACTACAAATATGTTTTGGCTCGATGTACTCTTTAGGATTAATAAGTTGTGTGGATGATTATGTTTAGTGGTTAATATAGTAATAAAAGGTGACTTGATGCGCTCTTTAAGATTAAGAAGGTGGCTTCATGGAGAGTATAGGCTAGAGTGGATGTTAAGACCTGCATATAGAGCAAATAAAAGGCCTTTAGTGAATATTCACAATCAGTCAGAGGACAATCCTTTAAATGAGGTGGATTTTATTATTTAACCTGATGTTATTGAATTTGGATATTGGGTAAGTGTTTTGTTGTGTTTGTTTTGCAGGGAGTACGAGTAAGAGTACTGTGATTGCCAAGCAGCAAAATGAATAATCTAATAAGAAAATGTGGATTTATGGAGATCCGAGTTTGTTTAGGATTGCTGCAAATAAGAGACTATAGAGGGAGATGTAATGAAATCTCAGCAAAGTAAAGAAAGGAATAGTGATAGTAGACCATCGCATACGATAAAATGGAAAGGTTGACCGCGGAAGAGTAAGGAAGCTTCAAAGAGAAAGAAGTTGATTATTGTGACGTTCAACCCCCGACCCGGTAGATATCCGAACCGGAAGTCGACCACCACACAACTAACAACTATTCACAAACACTAATCATTCATATAAAAAAAAATTACCTTACAAAATAATTCAAATAATAATAAACTACTTCAATATTATTTAACATTCATTAAAATAAGATACATAAGTAAAGGTAATATAAGCAATTCACTAAAGGGATTTACAAAAGTTGGTTTAATTATTACAAAAATAAGGGGATACATAAATCCCCTAAGGGCTCACATGGATCATCGTATAGGATAAGCACAGAATAGTATAAGGAAAAGGATTAGGATAAAAGTTTTGTATAAGGATTAAGTTATCCATAAATTGTATTTGGCTGGTTATCGTATAAGTAACATGATAGGATAACAAAGTACTAAGCCTATATTTGGTCAAAATCGATAAGTAATAAGATAACAATATGGATTACCAAAATACCCAAAAACTTGACAAGTAATCAAATAGTAATTTACAGTCAAAAATAAATAAATAAAATATAATAAAATGCAATAAAAATTTATTAATATATTTTTAATAAAAATAAGTATTTGGAATAATTCTAAAAAATCTATGAGGATTTTAGAAATTTCTAAAAAATCTCTCTAATTTTTTTCCCAACTTGCCACTTTGTTGTCAATGAATGTCCAATTTACTATTATTTACTATTTTGACTTTTTTCTACAAATTTTGGAAGGGTAATTTGGTCATTCCAACTTTTAATCTTAAAAAATATTAATTAAATAAAAGATTAAAAATAAAAATTTAAAATAATATTAAAAACTCTAAAAGAGTAATTTGGTCATTTTAATTTTCGAAAAACTTTCTGAAATTCTCCCGGACTTTTAGGGATTATTCCAAAATTTATATAAATTTTTATTTTAATTTTTAATTTTAATTTTATCAGAGGATAATTTAGTAATAACATGATGAACATATATTACGAAAAGTACGTGATAAAGTTATCGGAGCATTTATCAATGATAAAGTTATTCTATATGTATCGTATAAAATTATAGTCAGTATTATTTTATCCTATTCTAAGCAGCAGCCAAATGCTCGATAAACATATAAATCGTATTAAGTTATCCTATCCTATTTCTTATCCCATAAACCATGTGAGCCCTAAATATTTACATCAAAACAAAATAAAATCCAAGTACAGATTTTTAAAACCATGTACAAAAATGTGTATATGAACAAAATATACGAGGATGGAAATGTGATCCAAAATGTGGTTGATGCTTCATGATATAATCATCCATACCTTGCTCGATCACCTGTCACATTTGGTTTGTAGGAAAGAAAATAGAAAATAAAATAGGTTAAACTACAAAACTTAGTTGGTTATCCTTATCCCAAACAATCACACACAATGTATCTAATAGTCTATTAGGCATGTTGCACGCAAATGCACAATTGAAGTGTCCTAACACCTCCTAATTCAATCAAGTCATGCAATCAATCACACATATTTATACATCCCTTATATAGATTAACTAAAGCTTAACTATATGCTATGAAGTCCAATTAATAGTTTATATACCATTAGTGCAAGTGGGGATGCATATACAAAGGTTACTTGTTCCGCAAGTAACCGCATTTAATTTTTTTCCTGTAAATCGGGTGAATAGTAGATGATACTTGGAAACACTTAATATTACTCAATTAAGGGTATAATAGTCACTATCCAACCTTAAAAGACCAATGGAATGAAAATAATTCAAAGAAAATATATTTTTAAAACAACTTTTTAGTCCGGCTTTTCAAGTTAAAATCAATTATATTCCAATTTTTATACTACTAAGGTTGATTATAAAATAATTCTACAATAAAATTACAACTTTATCAATTTTTATTTCTTACTAAAATTCCACTAAAATAACTCTAATTTACCAACATGTAACTTATTAATACACAATATGACCATAATTTGGTTCATATGGTATATGGTATACATTTACTAACACAATACACACTACTATGAACTATCATATTATTCTAGTTTCTTGGATACCAAGCAACCATGAACACCTCAATTTAAAAAAAAAAAAAAAAACAAAACACAACCATTCCATTTTTATAGCCAAATTACACAACTTTGAAATATGGTCTATTTGACTCCAATTCACAATAGTTACTTATTTCCAAGTATCAATCTACCACAATAACTATTAAACAACTATTATTCATAATAATAATTGGCACCACAATGGTCCAAATTAATCACACCAACTATTATCATATAAGGCATACTTTGCCAACAATCATATTCGTTATGCATTAATATTCATTAACACCATTTATACAAATATTTGCCCAAATTAGTCTATTTCGGTTGAAACGGGACAACTATGGACCGAAGCCCCAACTATTAACTATTGGACCGAAGTCCCGACTATCAACTTTACAGATCGAAATCCCAACTATAAAGGCATTTCGCCTTAGGCTTTCTAAGCCAACATTTACCACTAAAATGTGGTTCGAAGTACTTATTTTCCCTTATAGGCGCCTATATATCAACTCTCAATTCAACTAATATGGGCATTAATAATGTTGCACTCGATATTAAACATCAATTATGAATAACAACTTAGTATAATTCTATCATTACACACCTTATTGGCAGCATATATGTATATCCACAATATATATATATATATGTATATATATCACATGTATATCCAAATTAATACTAACCAATATCATTCACATATTCACATCTATTCCTTAGTGCCAAGACATCAAATTTAAGTCTTCAAACAACGTTGTCACAATACTAATGCATCCTATCCAATTCATCAACAACTATTACACTATCCTCTAGTGTAAACCAATCAAATATACATACATAATATAATGGGCAAAAACACGTATGTACCAACCATGCTCGCTAATCCAAAAATTCACCGCTAGGATGCTAGTTTGCTGCCCCCGCAGCAGATTCGCCTATCGAATAGATTACACCAAAAATACTAATTATTCACTAGACTTAAAAATTGACTCAAAAATAATATCCAATATAATTTTATAGTACCTATATTCCATTTTTAAAATATTCAGCAGCTAATATTAGTAGAATTTAATATATTCACACTAATATTAACTACCCATTTAATCAATTGATTGTTGCTATCCAACTACAATAATTCACACATATTTAAACACTTTTAAAAATCATTTTCCAACAATAATAAAAACAGGGCAGCAACTATATTAATCAATTTGGCCTATTCGGAAATCTCCAATATTACCTATATACACTTATACACTAACCTAGGAGCTAAGTACAATTAAACCATAAAAAATACTCACCAATTTCAGCAAGTAAACACCAACCAGCAGGGTTAGGATTAAATTCGAAGACCACCCAACTATCACCTCTGTTGGGCACAGCCAAGACACATGAAAAACAATGAAAACAACACTCAATTGTCAAATTGGGCATATGGTTAACAATTTTCCAGCAGCACCTATCAAATTTAGAGAGAATTTGTTGAATGAACTTACCGATTTAGAGGTTCAAAGCTGCTGGAACTCCTTACAAACACTAGGATCAATTTTAGATGACAACGGTATGGTTCAGATGGGTAACGGTGGTGCCGATTTGGCTAGTCTTCAAATTTGCATGTGTTTTGGTTGAGAGGATTTTTGTGTAGAGTGAGATGTGAGTGAAGAGAAGAAATCAAAATTGTGCCCTAGTGTGCGTATATTAGTCACTCAAGAGGTCTAGCCTGGTGGGGTTTAATTGGTTTTGGGCTTTTTAAGCCCAATTCCAATTACAAGCCTAAATGAGCATTTAATTTGAAAATTTATTCAGAATTCGATACCTATACGAATAATTGAAAATAACGATATTTAAAACTTGAACATAAAAAAATTTGAATATGGTCAAAATAATTTATTCTATATCGAAAATCCATTTTAGAGCGTTTTGACAAAAATAGAAATATTACGATTATACCCTCTATCCACCGAATTTCCTATTACTTGATCTCCGAATAGTCTAAATTCACTATCAATCATGCTACTGCCCAATTTAATCACTTTCGAATTTTCCTATATGGATTATCGAAAGTAATACTTTATAAATAAAAAATAAATAAAAAAATCAATAAATCATAAAATTTGCAATTAAACCACTATTAAAAATTGCGAAAAAATTTAGGCCGGATTTTCAGACGTTACAATTCTTTACAACAATTATGAGTCTGAGTTTGAGGATGAATATGAACAGTCGGAAAGGGAAACAAATTCGAATGATTCTTAAATGAAAATTGATGGTGAGTTAGATATTGTAACTATGGTTTTGATGGAAATGGAAAGATATGAGAGGATGAAATGAATTGATGGTTCAGAAGCTACCATGGTAAGAGCAAGTGTGAAGATAGGATCAAGTCATCAAATGGTTCCATGGGTTCATCATCATCTTCTTACTCTTCTGATTCATCTATTTCGGGAAGTGATGATTATAATAGCAGCAGAAGCTTTACTAAAAATGTAAAGGTAAAAATGATTGTTTAAATAATAATTGTATTTGATATGTGTTTTCTTTGAGAATGTAAATTAGTTGCATAGTATCATAGTGTGTAATAGTGCTATTGTAGCATCCAAACCCCCGCGAACAAAAGTAGAGAGACGAATGCCATGACAGACGGACAACCAAACCTACAGACAAAGTAACATAATATATATATATATATGTATAATCAAAACTGAAAAGAATATCAATCTACTCAAGGAAAGAAACATTTTTCAAACACAAATCAAATGTGCAGCGGTACATTATCCAAAAACTATTCTTAAACCAATTGAATACAAAATCTAGAAACATAATGATTAAATTTTGGTTTACCCAGCTAAAAGAGTATAATATAGCATAGACATTCAATACAAAATGAGCATGCTTTCACAATCCATATATCCCTGAGGTTGTGAGTTCGAGTGCTGGTGGAGGCGAAAGAAAGTGGGTGGGATCCACGATATCCTATTGTGTAACGATTGTATCGGTATTGATTGGTGTACAATTCGGTTTTAACCGGGTGTGCACAGTAACGGGCTGGGCCCTGGCCCAGGACGTTACAGGTACTATTCCAACATTCTCAATATCCATCATCAGATCTTAACTATAAACACTTTGCACCATAAAAGAAGACAAAATGCAGCAACCTTACCAACTTAGTTTTCTCTGAAGAAACCTGACATCGATTTCATAAAATAATAGAACGAAGAAAACCCGTATACAGCCTATAGCTTAATACTTATGTACAAAATTATAGTTTAGTCAATTACCATTACTTCTCCAAACAATATTTCACTGCTACATTCAAAATTATAGTCAATAAATTTAACTGCTGAATAAGGTCATACCACAAAAATTACTACAATAAAAAACTACGTTTTTTTTCAAATAACAATTGTCCCTACACAACAGTTGGTAATTAAATTCGTAGGCCATTTCCACAAACTGTAAGAAAAAAAAGTTAATTTCATGCCCGAGACTAACAAGTGCAGATAAATTACTATCCTTCCTTTCAACATAATGTTAACATAGAAAACCCTTAATCTATATATCTATATAAAATTGTTCCAAAACTTGCCTATGTGGCATGCTTAAAATTTCTCCATTTATACTTAGAAATAGGACTAAACTTTCACTCTTATTTACACTTACGCCACTCACACACTTAATGATATTCATACCTAATAATATGACTAAACTTTCACTATTGTTTACACTTATGCCACTCACACTATTAATGATACATGATAAATATACTAAGTTTTTATTATTATTTACACTTATATAACTCATACAATAAATAAACTTCATATAATTAAAAGAATTTGGTAATTTAAATAAATAAATAATATATTTATGTAAAAAAATTATATATATATATATATATTCATGCATTCTATAATAAAGAATACACTTTAAAAAATTTATTTTTTTATTAATGATATATGATAAATATACTAAGTTTTTATTGTTATTATTTACACTTATATAACTCATACAATAAATAAACTTCATATAATTAAGAGAATTTGGTAATTTAAATAAATAAATAATATATTTATGTAAAAAAATTATAAATATATATATATTCATGCATTCTATAATAAAGAATACACTTAAAAAATTTATTTTTTGATTAAAAATATATTAATATTTGCTTAAAATTCAAACATATTAATATTAAATAAAAATTTTAAAATTAAAATAAAAATGAAATATATATTAACGATTAGAGACACCATGGACTTTATATATATATATATATATATATATATATATATATATATGTCAAATAGACATGAAAACTAATGCATATTTTAAAATTTTATATATTTCATTATATACTCCAAAATAATATTTAAAATTTAATTAACAAATAATTTTAGTTTACTAAATATTTTAAATATATATAATTTATAAATAATTTTAAAATATAATTTAATTATCTATTCAAATAAATTAATAATTTTTTTAAAAAATTCATCCCTTAATGAAAAATTAAATATCTTATATTCAAAATAATATTTATAAAAAATTCAATAACAACCGCGCGTAGCGCGGCCTTATTTTCTAGTTGAAAAATAAAAAAACATTAAACATCACTACGACCTTTATATGAAGGTCTATTTCAGAATGGTAGGGAAACTGTATTTGAAAATCACGCGAACTATATCCTACCAAATGAGAACCACCCATTTCGAATCCCTATTAGCAATTGACCATGCTGGTCCACACATCATGATATCCTCTAACATTTTACAAATAATAGAGCCACATGAACTCCTGCAAAATAAATATCGTACATTGCTTATATAGCCAAACCACAAACAATACCATGTAATGCCAAAGTATTCATTTATTAAATAACTTACGAATCCTTTTGTAGAGAAATAATGCTAGGGTGTGCAATGTGAACTCGTCAATCTCTTGTTATGTCTATCTCTTTCGGCAAATGGAAGTGCTTATGAAACTCTATCTCTAAAAGAAGTCTTGGTATAAAATATGAAAAACACTTGCAAGCAGATACGGTTATCCCTGCATTATTCCTATTAGCCCTAGGATTGATGACAATTACTGTTCAAGCACCCAGGTCCAAAAACACTATTAACTAGTGGGATCCGATGTTTGCCGGAATAGAACCTAATGAAGATGAGATTAAGTAATATGAAATGCAAAACATAATTTATAACCCTAAACAATGATAAATATAAACAAACAAAATTCGTAGTTTATTAATCATACACACCTGAGATAACTTCCACCATGGGAGACATAAATTATCCTTGGTACCATTTGCGCTTACTATTAGCTTCCAGCTATTTGGGAGCTTAAATTTTTCAACCCTGGTTGCATCCATTATCCAAAAATCAAAGGCTTGCTTCATGGAGTGGAAAAGAAATATCCCTAACACTGCAATGTTTCCCAAGCACCCCCTGCATATTCTTTTTTCATAGCAAATATGAAGTTGTTAATGTCAATTGTGTTGAACCATTCTACATCACTCAGCAGCTGCTTCAACCTTGTGCCCCTCACAATTAGACTTACACTAAGCCTAAATCTGATAATTTTTTTTAGAAAGTTCATAATGAAATAATTGTTGGAAGATAATTCAAATTCATTGCCCGGTAAATGCATACACTTACGTCTACTTTGATTTGAGAAAATGCTGCAGCTGAGGAGGTTTAAGTATGAAATTAGTAGGTGTTGTTGGATGCTCCAGTATTTGTATGATATAACCTACCAAATGACTGCATTTGTCTTCTAAGACAGGCTGTGTTTTAGTGTCCCAACCAATTGCAGGCAGTTTAATTATTGATGCATCTGCGTTTCCCACAACCTCACAATCACCAATGGATGCATCCTTTTCCTCTTGGAGTGGTTTAGCGAAAACTGTAACACATTCTTCTTCCAACATCTTCCTTGGTTTTCTTTATTTTCTTCTGCCACTTCTCGTGTAAGGTGTTCTTCTTAAAATTGCTAGTTTGCTAGTTCGGGTAGAATGTCTCATAAGAATATCCATTTCAGATTTATCAATTGCCTGCAATTAAATCCTATTAAGTAATGCAATGTAATACAAATTACATACAATTCAATAAAATACCTTCTTGACTTTCCTAGTTGTTTCCTTAATGTTTTTAGGTGCACTATCTTCTACCAGAACATCTTCATCTGCATCATACATTTCAGCTTCTTCAAAATATGTATTCCCTTCATTACGAAATTCTTCACCTTATTGAAAAATCAAAACAGGGAATAAAATATTAATTAGATGCATTAGTATATAGGTTAATAATTCATAATATTACCTGTGAAGAATCAATAATCACATTCTTCCTTTCCTCCACCTTTCTTTGCAAATCCTGAACATGCAGAGCTCGGCTTTCTTACTCTTCACTTTCTCCATTAAAATTGCCTAACTTTTGTTCTAGTTTCTTCAGCCATAATTCGTAATCAGCAATCAGTTTTGTCTGCATGTTTATGTTATCCTCAATCTCCCTAACCAAAGCCAATCGCTCATTGTTCAAATTTTCCCTTTCATTTGCAAAATATTCCTCCTGCTGCTTCATTGAGTTTCTAATTTTCTACATTTAACTTAGTTGTTGGCTCTTGATGTCCTTCTATTCATGCAGCTTGGCAAGTATCAAAGTAATGTCAACCTATTCAATATTATTACTTCTTCCTCATGTCAGATTATGTCCGAATCATGAACTTGTAAAACCTGAACAAATAACAAACTGGAGCTACTTACCTCGGGATTATTTGATTGGATATTGTTTTCTGTAACATCTTCCTCATATCCTTCAGCTTGTTCTTCACTGTGGCCAATTGATTCAACGATATCTTCATTCCAAATAGCATCCCAATTGCTTGTTTCATCTTCTTCAACTACATCTCCGCCCAAAAGCTTAATATCAGAATTTATGAATTATTCTGGATCCAAATCCTTCAAATACCATCTATCGATTTCATCATCGTCCGGCTCCAATGTTTGAACTCCATTTACCTAAACAAAGATTCAGTTAGAAGTTTCCTTTGCAATATATGTAGTGATAAAAAAATTATGGTATCCTAAAACAAATTTAAAACTAAACCTGCAGGACATTGTCTACATCTTTTACGCTTTTATCCTGAAGTGACCATCGAAGACATCTTGGTTCTTTTTTAGCATTTCAATCATGCTCAACAACCTTCAAATATTGGCGGATATGCAGGAATGCTTCCAGCAACCACCACTGAAAAAATATTACAATTCTATGTCATATATCACTTTTACCTGAGATATCAATGTTATACTAGTAACATTATAACAACAATATGGAAAAAAGCTTATTGGTTCTCTTACCGCAAAGGAAAACATCATTCCATAACTAGTTTTTCCTCTCGAAGAATATCGAAGATGTCGATAGCTAATCACATCCTTCAACTCAACTAAAGTGATAAAGTAAATAGTGTTCCCCAAGGAAATCTGATAAACCTTCTAATATCATCAACCAACAGCCACAACATCTTCAAAACATCCTTCTTCACAGGACTCCCAAACAATAAGCGATGAATTATTAATACAAGAACAAGTCTTCACATCTTCAACATCTAACCTCTCATTGTATAATGCACCTATTATGTCCATAGGATCTACCTTCCCATGCTTCTGGGACCATATCCACGTGCAGATGTTGTTGACTGGAAGATCATTATTTTCCTCATCTAAGTTTAAATCTGATTTATTTATCTTCCCAAACCTTAAGCCAGTTACTAAAGCAAACTCTTGTTTCCCAAATCTATGTGCATAATCCCTCATCTGGAACCATAGTTCATCGCCTCTTTGATCTTCAATAAAAACCTCGGCAGCAAGAATCTTAAGAACAAGGTTTCTAGGAAATTGTTGATCCTTAAAATCACACCTCTTAACTAATTCATAAAAATGACCAAAAGGCGTATTAACAATGAAATTTCGTAGTTTGTACTTGCTAATAGGCCCCTTCAACATTTCTTCCAAAAAGGTAAGCTTGCCTATAACATCAATTCTTTGACTAGTTATTACTCTTGGAGGGTCTCATCTATTATTAGGTTTGGCACCCTAAACAGATATGAAAATTAAATCCATTATAACTGGTAGACTGTACCATCTACGAAAATGAAACACAATAATACAAAAATAAAATACACAATAAATAAAAATAAATTCAATTTACTTACTTCACTTTCAGCCATGGATCCAAATGCGAAGATTCAGTCAAATACTATACAGCTAGAAATTATCCAACAGCAAAACCTGAAAATCAAGACCAAATAATATTAACAAACCATTTCAATAATTACAATACAATGCCTTACACAACGTCATACAAGTTAGATAGTGTCGATAAGGCATGTATGTATACATTTTTAACACATTTCATGAACCCAACTAAGTAAACGTTTAATAATTCAGACATTATCTAAGGCAAGCAATAAATAACTTCTATTAAAAAACATCATCCGGAAAAAAATGCCTTACACACCTATCGGCACATCACACGTTTGGTAAGGCGTTTGAACAGAAAATCAATGCTTCGACTAAACCTGCTTCTGTTAAAACCTCTCACATACCGCCATATACTACCTACGTTTCACTAGATGTTTAATTTTATTCTACAGAACACCAGTATTAAACAAGACCCCCATTGTGAACAAGCCTCACATGACGCCTTAATAAACATAGTTTTCACTAGACGTTATAATCAGAGGCACAAAACAAATTCCAGTAAATTAACGGTGACAAAGAACATCCCAAAACTAGAAATTATTAAAGTCATACAATAAAAAAGTATCGCACAATTAGCATCAAGGAATCCAAATCCTAACTATTAAATTCAAAAATATCGTACACTCAACAGGGAACGTACAAGCTTAAACAGAGACCGGTGAGAATGCAAGCTTTAACCGCAGCTACTTCGGTGGAACTATGTTCTGATGGTTTGCGACTTAGAGAATGAAAGCTTATTAGGTTCTCAAGTACAGAAAGAATGCTGTTCAGAGAACAAATGGGCATTCAACAGTTTTATCATGTATACCCAGATGTTGGTCTTCATCTGCTCTTGATTCTTCAATGTGGTTTACGAATCACGCACACATCTGGGTCTTCAACTGCTTTTAATTCTTCAGGTTGTCAAGTAGAGAACAAATCGGCATGGTTTAGATGTGGGTCTTCAACTGAATTTTGATTCTTCTGGTTGTCAAGTAGAGAACAAATAGGCATTCAACAAATGTGGGTCTTCAACTGATTTTGATGAACAAAAGGGATCATAAACAGGGATTCAACAGATGTGGGTCTTGAAGTGATTTTGATGAATAAAAGGGATGATAAACATCTATTTCAGAAGAAATAGCTGCTGGGAATATTATTTAAAAATTTATTCATGAAGGGTAGTTTAGACCTTTCATTAATTGTGTTATGTTATTTGTTTTGAAAATATATAAAGGAAAATTTTTAATTATATAAAGGGTATTATGGGTATTCTGGTTTACTTTTGGTTTACTTTTAGTTTAGAAACTTTGTAAGGAATAAAAATTTAAAACAATTTTACAATGTTAAGTTTTGGTTTTTCAAACTTTAAATAGTTCAAATGCTGTAATTTTTTCATATATTTATTATAAATTTTATTAGCATAATTAAAATAATTTTGTTTAATTAATATTATAAATGTTTTAAAATAAATTTAATACTCTTTCAAATTTAAAAAATTAAATAAAAAGAAATATAGTGGCAATATCCCTCCTCGTCCAAAACATATCAGGCCCAACAATCAAACCCCCGAGAAAGCCCAAACTAAGGGACTTAGAGTGCAATATTAAAGAACAAGAGACGCCCATGAGAAGATGCCACCGCGTGACTCTTGCCAAGCGAAGAAATTGAAGTTTTCAAAACAAAACTAAACCTTATTTGATATCTGAAATTTCTAAATCCCAATTTTTCTAAAAGATATTTTTTCTAATGGAACTCTGGATTCTAGTTATTCGAATAATACAATAAAAATCAATTTATATAAAAAAATTTTAAAAATGAATTTATAAAATTATATAATTATTTAATACATACCAAATAAAAATTTAAATTAACCAATAAAAAAAATTTAATTTATAAAAAATAAATTAAATTAACAGAAATATTTATATTTTAAAGTTTTTATTAGAAAAGTCTTTTTACTAGACTCAACAATACTACCGACAACATTCTATATAAATAATAATATAAAAACTGAAGTAAATTATACTCCACGATAAGTTTATGTATAATAATAATAATAATAATAATAATAATAATAATAATAAATAAAAATTTCAACAAGTAAAATATTCTAATATTTTATCTAATTTAAATCTAAAAATTTCAACAAGTAAAATATTCTAATATTTTGTCTAATTTAAGCCCATGGAAAGGATAAGATTGTATATTTATATAAAAAAAAATATTATTATTATTATTATTATATTTTTACGAAAATATGTATATCTGTCAGACTAACCCGCTATGAACGTTTTCAGATTTGTTTTGGCTCAAGGGACTAGATTGAAGACCTTACCATGAGTGGTGGTCAATTAATGCAAAGAGAACATTTTCATTGAAGAACTTGTGGTGGTTGTGAGATTTGTGTGATTACCATAACTTGGAAGTCTAAAGATGTCATCTAATCTAAGGATCTCCCTAGTCAGTGGCAATGCAAGAATACGTAAGTTATTGTCCTCATAACGTGAATAACGGGCATAGATCTGTTTCAAATGAGTTTTGCTTAAGGAATATTCTTACATGTCTATTTCTATGTTAAGTCGCTATCTAATTCCCTCCCCATAAAATCAGCATAAGCCAATGTAGAATTCCGTAGTTAAAATGAAATCCATGCATAAACTGTAAATCTATTATTATTATCATTATTATTATTATTGTTTTATAACAAAATTTTTAAAATAAAAATTTTCCAATTATTTTTCGAATTCTACATTTTAATTAAAATATTTATTTTAATTAAACTAAATACAAAATAGCAGAGACGGAACCAGAGGATACACAGATAAAATTAGCTATATAGTGATCTATCTGTGGTACATAAGATGCATTGTGGTTTAATAATTATGTACTCTATTTGTGGTGGAAAAGCAGTTTACACCAAAGGAGTTGTTTAATCCGTGATTTTTTTTAAAAATATAATTGTTTTTAACTTTTTTTTTTTTTTTCTCTTTTCTAATTTTTATTTATTATAGTATATGTATAATAAATAAAATAAAAATTAAAAAAGAAACAGTAAGTTAAAAAAATTAACATTTATATCGTTTGCAATGGAAATATGTCTCTATTCACGCTATGAACTTTTTCAAATTTGTCTTGGCTTCAAGGGAGGGATCCAACCCAACCCAGCGGAGGCGTCGGTGACTAGATGAAAGACCTTAGCATGAGTGGTGGTCAATTAATGCATGCACCATCTCAGAAAGTGACCATTTTCATTGAAGAATTTCTCGTGGTTGTGTGATTTATGTGATAACCATTCATAACTTGGAAGTCTAAAGATGTCATCTCACCCTCTAATCTAAGGACCACACTAGTCAATCGCAATGCAACGATACGTAAGTCATTGTCCTCATAACGTGAAAAGTGGGCAGAGATCTGTTTCAAATTTGTATTGGATGTATCTTCTTGGAGTTAATAATATATATTTTTTAAAATAATAATAATAATAATTATTATAATAAGATTTTTTAAAGTAAATTTTTTTTTTTTTTATTTTTAAAAATTTTACATTTTAATAAAAGTATTTATTTTTAAATCAAACATAGTGTGTTTGGGAAACTTTTCAATTAGCGTTTAGATTATATATTAACTTATTTAAAAAAAAATATGTGTTTGGTAAGAGCATTTAAAATAATGTTTAGCGTTTCAATTAGTGTTTAAGAAAGTTATTAAAGATAGCTTTCAACCCAAATGCTAATAATGGTTTACTTTATTAATCTTTATTTTATAATTAATTACATTCTGAATTACATTTATATTTGTAATAAAATACAATAATTTTATATCTAAAACTAAAATTAATACCAAAACGTTCAATCCAACAGCTAACTTTATAGCTAATTTAAAATCTAATCTAACAATTAACTGCCAACGTTATCTGAAACGCTGATCTAAAGTTAACTGAAAATCTAATGCCAAATATATTCTAAATACTAAATACAATATTTTTCATGAAAATTATTTCATTTTTACCCTTAGAGTATGTTTGATATCAGATTTTCAATTAACTATTAGATTAGTGCTTCAAATAGTTGTAGTAGTTATTATTAAATTAAATTTTAAATTAGTCGTTAAGTTAGTTGTTGAATTGAATGTTTGGTATTAATTTTAGGTTTTAAATTAGCTGTTAGACATAAATTACTAAAATTTATTATACATAAAAATATAATTTAAAATATAATAATATAATTAATTATAAAAAAAAGTTAATAAAGTAAATCATTATTAGCATTTGGGTTGAAAGCTATCTCAACTAGCTTTCACAAATGCTATCTTAAAAATTAACTGGTATGCTAAATGTTATTTAAACTACAAGAAAAAGGCAAAATTGCTATTAAAAATAGGCTACGACTAGTACATCGTCCCCAACACGAGTCCCATGTTAATCTTACGGTCGTGTCACACTCTTGTGAGTCTGTCGGGTACCCATGGTGAAGGTCTCAAAGCTTACAAATACTTAGATATTGTTTTACCCTTCCCAACACTCGAACCTGCAACCTCTTTCGATATAAGCATTAGGGAAACATGCAAGTACCAACTGAGCCATTGGCTCGATTATATGATAACTAGATAATTAGTCCGCGCTTTGCGCGGTTGTTAAAATATACATGGTAAAATAATTTAAAATAATTAATTATTTAAATATTAATTAAAAATATAATGTTAAAATAACATATTATTTTATTTATATAAATTTTCATAATTTATATACTTAATAAATTATTTAATTTTATTTAAACTAAGTAAATATATTTGAATAGTTATTTAAATAAATTTTAAATAATTTACTATTTTATTAATAGTATTTTTGATAATTATATATTTAAAAAATTATTTAATTTTGAAAGTGTTGTTTATTCTAATAGAATAATTGAGTGATGATAATATATCAAATGGAATTTAAATCAAGTAGTAAATTAAGTGACATATTTTAATTCAATTCATAATATATTTAATACAATTGAATTAAATGAATTGATAAAATAATTGAGTGGCATATATGTAATTAGTAGTAAATTTGAACCTAATTTTTAAGTACTAATATTAAAATTAATTGGTAAAATAATTGAGTGATATATAGGTAATTAGTAGTAAAACTTGAACCTAATTTTTAAGTACTCATACTAAAATTCTAAGTTGCCACATCATCAGTTTTTGTAGCTCTTTTATATAAATATAT
The DNA here is from genome assembly GCA_031304145.1 of Cardiospermum halicacabum. Taxonomy (NCBI): domain Eukaryota; kingdom Viridiplantae; phylum Streptophyta; class Magnoliopsida; order Sapindales; family Sapindaceae; genus Cardiospermum; species Cardiospermum halicacabum. The sequence continues at coordinate 21,165,368 of CM062389.1, forward strand.
AGATATAGATTAATTCATCAATAGTTAAATAATGGATGTTTGAATAAAAATAAATAATAACTATAAAATACAATAAAATTTGATATATAAAATATTTTAAAGAAAAATGTTAAAAGTAAATTAGTATAACATATATGGTATAAACTTTAAAGGCACGTTTAATATCATGAACGTTGAAAAAAGTTTATATAAATTCATTAAAACAAATTCAAATTTTATATATATATATATATTGTAACTAAATTAAAAAAAAAAACACTAAATTACTTTTATTTTATCAAATTTGTAGCAAAACATCACTAGTTAAAAAAATTTCGTAGCTAACAATACAATTGTCTCGTTGAAATAGTTGTTGTAACACTCAGTGGCGAAGATAGAAATTTTTGTTTGGGTGTTCAAAATATAATTGTAATTAATAATAATAAGTTTATATATTATTATATTAAAATCTTTAAAATTAATATACGTAAATGAGTGAGAGTCACAAAAATCATACATTTTTTAATTTTAATATTAAAATTAATAAAAAAATTAATATATAATTTTTTTTCAAATCTTGAACACCCAAGCTTATGCGTGGCTTCGCCCCTGACAACACCGCCATGAAATATCCATAATTAGCATTGCTATAGCATTGATATATAGTATCCGTAGTTACATTCTGTCCCATTGTGATGTTAAAATAATTGCTACAGGTTGCATCTATACCTACCTTCGCTACAACATTGCTACGGATTTTCCATAACTACATTTCCTGTCATTTGATGCCAAAATAATTGTTTCATATCAAAATTACGTAGCTAGCTTTACTATAGCATTGCTACGGATATCCGTAGCTATATTTTTCTCCATAGTGGCTCTAAAAAAATTACTAAGTATTACATTCTGTAGCTAGCGTTGTTACAACATTGCTATGAAATATCCGTAACTACATTTTCCGCCATTGTGGTGTAAAAAAAATTGCTACACATCACAAAATTGTTACATTAACATTTTGATTAGAATTTAAATAATTTCTGTAGCTAATCCATAGCAATATTGTCGCTACATTACTATGAAAATAATTCGTAGCTATTTCAACATTTTAAAAAAATCATTATTAACGTTCGAGTTGAAAGCTATTTCAGATAACTTTGATACATGTTATCTTATACACTAATTGAAATATTAAACATTATTTAAAACACGATTACTAGACAATCATTTTTTTTTTTTTTAAAAAAGCTAATTTAAACTCTAAAAACTATCTAAAGTAATAATTGGAAATCTTTCTTAAGCACATACTCTTATTCTAATCATAATTTAAATTTTAGTTATTTAGAGATTACATGTAATGTCCGGCACCCACCATCGGATGACATGAGGCGCGGTAGTCGGGCGCCACCTCATCACATAACCGGTCTTAAGGCTGACCACTGGCCCCGCAGACTATTATTACGCTTTTCAGTATGTTTTGTCCTCACTCGCATGCTTTCCGGGAAAACTTCCTATCATTACGCTTAACTTTGGAGTTTTCAAGTTTTGGTCTCCCGAAAAACAATGTGCACATTGGTTATATAGGTAGCAATTCTATTCTTTTTTAACCTTATCTCAATATAGGGTGTTATAATCCACACCCATTAGGACACAATGTCCTCGTTGTGGTTGGCCCACATCATTCCTTGAATCCTTACCCCCGCTAGGCAGATGCCCTGGGCTCTTTTGTCCATAGACGCACCTCGCGGTCGTAGGGTTACTCTAATACCAAAAATTTTGTGTCGCCCAACCCCTGGTCGCTCGAAACCGAATCGAGAGCAGGGAGTCACTACACGAATAACCACTAAATACACTAATATGAAGTCCAAATAAACTTGTTCAGTATATAACATGTTCAATACTAATATCTCAAAATAAAGGTACAAAATTTTATAAAGGTACAAAATTTTATTAAAAGCTACATTGACAACCTTTATTTACAACTCAATATTTTTCCGTAGGTGAAATAATGTAATACATATAAAAAATTTTGTAGGAAACTATTAAACATATACATAACTTCGAAACTTGTAATTTATAAAAGAGAAGACTACTTATAACCCAAAAATTTATATTTGAAGATTTGGCCAAAATATACCATATTTAAACATTAACATTTATATACATGTCTTTTATAAAAATAAAAGTTCATGAAAATAAATGACCGAAAATGCAGATGAAATGCTTCATGATGGCTATGCTAAAGCTCAACTACAACTTGCTCGATCACCTATTACAAATAATTTAAAGAAAAGGAAAAACACAAGAAATAAAATAAAAGTGTAACCTACGAAGCTTAGTTGGTAATCCATATCCCAAAACAATCACACGCAAATGCATTATTCGATTAAACTATTGAATGGGCACATATATGGAACTAAAAAGCACCACTAAAGTTTCCTAATTCTATAGAAGGCATCAATCATACACCTTAGTCAAACATTAATCTATGCACACCTAATAGTCAGGATAAAATATGCAGTAGGTTCTTTGCGTTGTTTAGTATAAGTAAGTTATGTGATAAAATGCACATACATGGTTTACTTGTTCCTCAAGTAACATCATTCAATTTTTTCCGTAAGTTGGGTCACAGGAAGGTATGCTCGATATAGTCACTATGCTTAGTGTAGGGGCATTATGGTCAAAACACAAAATTTCAGAACCGAAAGACATCATTTGAAAATATAAAATAAATAAATGTACTAAACAAATTTTTTGATTAGTGAACTTCTAGTTCTTGCCTGAGCATGATAATATATTTGTTTTCATATTTTTAGACTTAACACTGCAGCCCACAACATGACAACAAGCTAACTTCTCTAGCTTAAAATCGTCAACTCACAAGCATATGATTTAATTCAAACACACATACATCATCCTAAGTTGTCAAACATTAATCACAAAAAAAAGACGGTCTCAATAAAATCAACTTTTATCTACAGTAGGATCAACTATTACTTTTAGCTAATTTCCATATTTCAATTTAATTATTTAGTCAACATAAAAATCATTATAAATATATATACATGATCACAAGGTATTAAAAGACAACTATAAATATCAATCACATGGCACCGACTCAATTACTTATGAATTTAATATTGAACAAGGACCTAATAAAATCAGTTTATGTTGATATATTTTTAACGGCTCAAACACGTCAATAAGCTATATTTCCTAGTTCAAAACAAATTATCTGTAAATCACATCTCGATGAAAATATTTTTCTTACCAACACAAGATATCAGTTTATAATTACAAGGAGTAACATCTAGCCAAATAGTTAATTAAATCATATTTAAAAATTTCACAAAATGCCTATAAAACAAGTTTTTCAGGGTAACAATAAATCAGTCTAATTCTTAACTTCAAGTCATGTTTACCAGTTCCTATAACACACATAGATAACATTTTAAATTCACCTATTAATCATCTGTATACATGGAATGTTATACAACAATAACAAATCATAAACAAATGCAAATAATTTTATTTATCAATACTTTAGAACTGCACAAAATGCAACAGTGATCAACCAGTATTTCACCATATTAACTCAGATTCACACAACGACATACCGATGCTACTCTACCATTTGACCATAACAATTTTATTTTTATTCTAACAATATAAGTATGAACCTCATCATGACCATAACACAATCCCTACTATCCGAGTACAACTTAATAGACGGTCTCACATCATCACATGACAGTCTACTCGAAAACCAATTCCGGCGACTGCTTAAATCAATCAAACAAACACTTAAGGCATAATTAGCCAACATTCGTTCATACGTTTAAATTAACAGAACATCATCAGTTAATTAATAAACAATTCTCGCCCAACTTAGCCTATGACTCTAGGTGAAATGGGAACAACTCTGGACCGAAGCCCCAACTCTGGACCGAAGTCCCAACTCTAGACCGAAGTTCCAACTCTGGACCGAAGTCCCAACTCTGGACCGAAGTTCCAAATCTAGACATACGTCCATGGAATTACCTTTCGCCACATCCACTGTCTAAGTATTCGAAGTACTTCTTAACCCCTAAGGCGGCTTTTTATCACCAATTGATCCCACAACTAATGGGAATTATTTGTTTTACTTTTCAATTAATCTGGTTTAAATCACTTAGCATAACACAATCACAAATCATCTCAAAACAAAATCTGAATCATATAAACAAATTCAATAGCGAGGAAGCTTACAACTAATGCAATATCAATCACTTATCTAGCTATTCAACAATCACAATATTAGATTCTACTTCTTAAGCCAAAACATCAATATTAAGTCTATGTTATCACAATCTTAACAATCAATAACAAGCATAATGTAGAGGGCCAAAAACGGATTTACCAACCTTGATTCGCTATTCTAAAAACTAAATAAAATTCGGTTAAAGTTGTCCTCCCATAGCTTGGTCACCTAGACCACCAAATACCAAATTCAGTTTCAAAAACAACTTTTAAGTTATATATTTGTTTAAAACAAAAGCAACCTAACTTAGTTTCATAAAAACCTTATCCTCTGCTCAATGTTTAAACCAGTACCAACACACAAATTTAAAAACAGGGTACTTAAATTGATTAGGGGAGAGTATCAAATTGGACTAAACCCACACATTCAGAATCTCACATTTATCAATATACAACTCAAAAAGTCTGTGAACACGATCAAAATTGATGAATTACCCGTAAAGCTAGAGCTTGAAGTTACCTTAAAATCACGTTTGCTCAAACTGTGAAAACTATTCTACCAAGATGATTGGTTAGCATAGAAAACAAACCCTAGAAAACAATGGAATGACAACTTAGTAAAATCAATTATTTAAGTTTTAAAAAAAGTCACGATAGATGAAATCAATTACCTTTTTGACTTTAAAATATTGAGATTGAAGACTCTGCAAAATATCCACTTCATTCACAAATTAAAGATTTGGAGATGAAGGTAAAATCCGGATGAAATAAAATTGAAAAATAAAGTTTTTGAGTTTTTGCATATATCACTAGAGAGAGAATATAGTTTGAAAGTTTATTTGCTTAGTGGAAGTCTATGGTGAGGAAAACAGAGAATGGACGTGCAAATAAGTGCAGATAAGAAATGGGTTTCGGCTCTATGTCATTATTGAACTTGGGCTTCTTCAATGCCCTAATCAATAACTAGAATCAAGTAGCCCCAAAATCGAAATAAAATTGCTCTTTAAATAAATCATTTTAAATTCGAAAAGCTATCGAAAATCAATATTCATTTAAGGAGAAAAATTACTTTCAACCTTATAGATGCTAAATAATAAAAATACCGGAATTTTAGAAAACCAAATATTCAAATCCTAACTTTTGATTGTTTGATTCTTCCTGATGAGGAATTTTCTGACACATAAAATGACAATAACCAACAGAATTCCTATCAACGTTTGATGTAGTATTTTAGATATCGTCTCCACAGGGATTGTTAGCTAAGAAGCGAGAACGAGATCAAGATTTAAATTGAACTGCCAAAGAATCTATTTACAATGAATCATAAGAATCATAAAAGTATATTGAGATTTTTAGACACTAATGACATTCATCAATCAAAATATGGAATCAGTGCTCAATTCTTCAAGTAATCTCAACTATAACGATGTTGATCTACTAATCTCTATTATTCATTATATTCTGATTACACAACTCAACTCTAGATCACCGATTCACTTCCTAGATCATCATTAGTGATCTGTAGATGATCTCTCGATTCTATCTAATAGATCTTAATTACACAATTGCATATATCTCTATACTACAACTTGTATAATTGATAAGCACAATCTGTAGAAAATCAGATTTATTGTCTATCTATAGAACAATGACCCTGTGTTCTTAGATCTGAAACCTAATCGCCATCTCTGGTCTAATCAAGCTTCAAAACAACAAGATTACGTAACTTTCGTCCTTGTAATTCAATGAGTGCATGAAAATTGAGTAAATCTGACCATAATTGAAACAAGAATCATACAATCAAAATCATAATTCACAGCAGATCTCAGCTGATCAAAACAGAGCTATTAGCTAGCACATCTACTCTAGAATACTCAACACAACTCAAAATCATCATCGATATGCTTAAGAATCTAAATCTTACTAAGGGAGATTGAAACTAAGCTCTGTCACAGCCTTCGCTTCACCATCTTCAAGCTAAATCTCAATTATCACAGAAAACAGAGCATATAATTTCCTCTAGAAACTTCTTCTGAAAACAACCTACAAGCGTACAGAAGAATCTCGAATTTTAAGCTCTAAAATAGCAGATTGTCAAAAGGTCCTAATTGCTTCAACTAAGCTCCTATTTATAGAGTTTTGCTCAGTGGCAATTTTGAAATAAAAAAAAACAAAGAAACGCAAATTGGCAAAGTAACAATTTCTTCCTTTTATGTTGCATGTTCCTTCACTTGAACACAACGACCTCCACAAATCTCGCTAACCAACTCGCCTAGCAACGAGTCTTCTTAGGCGAATTTCCCTGTTGATCATTTTTCTGTCTCGCCTAATTTAGGCGGTGTAATTTTCCTCTCGCCATTGTAACTTCCATTCATAAACACTCTTGGCGAGATACTCTAATGCCGCCTTAGTAGATCGTCTTCCTTAGATTTTCACAAAACGATATCCATCCCATCTCGCCAACTCTATCTTGCCTTTACAATTACTTTAAGCGAGATAGCTCCAGTGTCGCCAACTATGTATAACAAGCATCTATTTATTACACACACTAAGGCGATATTCGCATTTAACACCTGAAGTTTTCGTCAAATCTAGCGAGGTTTGAAAGAAAAATCCTTAAAGTCACCTTCATCATAATATTCTTGAGGCGAGTCTCGAACAATTCTTCTTTTTATATCACACATTCCCTAAACTAATTAGGCAAATTAATCAGACGACTTCCTTTTTTTTTTTTTTTTAATCAAACATTTTGCCAATTCTGTAGACTTTGGATGAAATTCTATTTAGTCCCTCATTGTTCTGGTTTTGGCTTGTTTGCGCTCCTTTTCCAAATCTTTTCATCCAAGTCACTGTCTCAATAAAAGTAGTCTAAAATCACTAGAAATCCATGCAATATCTCAACCATTAAGCTCAATTTCTCTGCATTTAAGATCAAAAAATATACTAAAATATAGGTAAATTCTAGACTTACCAATTACCCCCAACTTAGCCTTTTGCTTGTCCCCAAGCAAACTGACTAAAGATCAACTGAGACAATAATCAGAGCACACTTGCGAACATAATTCAAAACAACTTATCAAGTATATTTTGAAAATTCCCAAACAGTGACCAGTTTTTCAATCAAAATTTCAAATTAACCAATTCAAACCTGGTCATTTTCTTCATGTAGCAAAGTATCTGAGAAGATCCAAGTATTAGAATATTGAAACTACTTCCTCACCGTAGTCTCTCAAAAAGTATTTGATCACTCAGAATCCTAGAGTTTACTCACACAATACACTAGTCACTTTTAAGAATCAGAGTTATGTACCAAGACAATTGTGATTCTAGTGTTTCACAAGCACGTATAAAGGAAATTTTAAGAACCTCACGAACATTGAACTTCACTCATACACTGTACAGCACTTAGAGGTTCCTAAGTTCAGAACTGTCTGTCTCTCTGCCTTAGAATCTCTGATTTGTAAATATAGGGAAAATGGGGCAAAGTTAGCTCATGAAAGAAAAGGAATTTTTCAAGGAATTCAAAGCTTGAACATACCACTAAATTCTTCTCATTCCTTCTCTCTTTCTTTTTTTTTTTTAATTTTTAATTTTTTATTTTTTTACTCTCTAGTATTTCCCTACTCAATGATACTTTATTTACATCACTTCTTTACTTATATACATCTGTCCACTTGTTAATTACAATGGCTCTTTTCTTATTCATAACTACTATGTAATTTTTTTTTGTTTCAAGATATCTACTATCTGCTTTTCAGAAACACTCTTTAGTAAATCCTCACTTCCCATCTTTCCATTCCCAATTTATTGGTAAGTCCAAAGGGTAGGATTGAAATTATATCTCTATCTTTATGGTTTGGACTGAATTAGGGACCAAAGAAAAGGTTTTAACAAAAGTGGAAACAAAATAGTTTACCTCACAAGATATCAAGGTCTAGTTATATCAAGCAGGCAAAAGCTTTTTAGTAGTTTCACTCAATCTCTCAAATCAGATCATGCTCCTTGCAGAGTTTAGACAGATCTTCACCCAACCAATGTCCTGTACACTTGAGGAATGTATGAGAAATTCAAAGCAAAGCTATGAAGGTACTCGTGCAAAACAACAATTTGACTTTTCAATTTTTGCAGTATCAATCTCCTCACTATCTGAAGAATCAGCATCTTCAGCTTCAACAGGTTTAAACTCCAATACTTTTGTTTTGCCCTTATTCAGATTCCTCTCATTAGCCTCTGCAATTTGACTTACTACTAATTATGATGCTAAGTCAAATTGCTTACCCAAATTCTGTCCAACAACAATTCCTTCAATTGACTGATCATGAATTTCAGGCTGATTATCTATTAAGTCTTCTTGTTCAAAATGTGGAGTTTCCTGATCTTTTATAGTTTCCTCCAGCAGTGTTGGTTCTCTAATTGAAATTTCCTTTGCAAACTTAGCAAAACCAACATGAGGAGCATCCTGCTTTGTCCTCTGTAATTCCCACATTTTCATGAATTCTTGTGGGTTAGAGATGTTTTTGAAAAAATTAGAAATTTGATCTTGAACTCTTCTATCCACCAGCTCTTTCACCAATTCTTCTAGATGATTTCTAATGAGAGGGCCTCTTGGTTTTCCACTACTACTTGTGCTTCCTGAAAGAGTGAGTTTATCTGGTTTATGGATTTGTTTTGGCAATGAAAGAGGAGAAGAAAATTCGCTCTTCTTTGCTGAACTCTTCTTGGCCTCCTTTAATGCCTTCAGCTGAAATACCCTGTCTATAGCTTCAGTAAAGGGATTATCTTTTCCTCCTCTGCTCTCCTGGATCCTTAGCTCAAGCTCTCCTATGTGTGGCTTTGAATCGGCTAACCAGACATCATTTTTCCTGCTTTTCACCTCACACCTCTTAACAATCCAGTAATAAGGGATGGAAAGTAGAGAGTATGTTGCCTTATTCTTTCCTTCCTCATATTGCTCACTCTTTTCTTTAATTCAGAATATATCAATTGACCCAAATGGATGAATTGATCTTGAATAAAATCTCTGAGGAATCTCTTCTCATCAGTAGTGAACTGGCTTGCATTGCATCTTGGCATCACATTATCCCTGATCCAGTTCAAGCAAATGGCTGAATGAATATCCAGTTCACTAGCCAAAATATCTTCATCTGTTCCATTCATTAAGTTTGGAAATCTCTTTAAACTTGTCAAATCTTCAACAGTTAGGTCTACAGCACTCATACCTCTGTCACTTGTAGATTTGGATTCATCAGCTTATAATAGTCACAAATACTGGCTACTGAGACATCCACTTCAACACCTCTTATCCCAAAAGGATTGTCTAATTCTTCAGGTGCTTCATTGTAGAACTCCTCAACCAAGGGAGCATTAACTTTCTTGGGTTATGCTACTAACTGCTTCATGTCCCAACCCCATAAGTAGTGTCCAAATCTCCTATCCTCAAGGTCTTTTATCAAAACACCCTTCTCCTACCAGAATTGCAGATTATCTTTCTGCAAAGGGTTTTTAATCTGAATTTGTTTCTTGATGTCTTTAGGTGAAACTGCCTTCTCCTTCTTCCCTTTTTTATCATCTAGAGACTTCAACTTTGTCTCATCTTTCTTGCCAGCTTCTGACCTGACCTTTATCTTTTTTTGAACCATTGTAGACTGATCTACCAATTATTTCCCCTTATTAGCATTTGGTGTAGAATGGGTCCTTGGTGATTTATCTACAACAAACTTCTTCTTGGTAACAGCAGCAGTTACCTTCTTACCTTCATAACTGATAACTTCTCCTTTAATATCTTCCCCTTATCAGTATTTGGTGTAGAAGGGGTCTTTGGAGTATTCTCTTTAGGATTGTTGGTAGTTTTTGGTGAAGAAGGAAGAATAACCCTCACACTGAAGTTCCTTTCATCATATATCTTCGGCCTGACCAAAGTCTTTGCTTTCTTAGTCTTCCTTGAAGGACTAGGGGTAGAATCGTTCTTTCTTTTGGCCATTTAGTATCTGCAAGTTGAACAATGCATTATAAGTATTTATTCGTTCAAGACTACAGACTGAACTTGTAACAGATAGTTGAATCTTCATATAGCAGCTCTATACTAATCTGCAACTGAAAGATATTCAACAATATCACAGCATCAATCACCATAACCCTAGTAAGCACATTCGAGAATTAAATCAACAAAACCCAACAAATCGATTCGTCGCTGGACCAAACCCTAAATTATTCCAATTAGAGATTCAACACAGCTCAAACAATCAGAACTTAAATATGTGAAGAGTGTACAAGAACATACCTTACTTTTCTGCTTTGTAAATAACCCTGAAAATGGAAACACAGTCAAACGAAGATGTATTTATAGAATAGACAAAATAGGATTTGTGCACTAGAATCGTGAAATTGAAAATGAGTATAACGGTAGAATTGAAATTGGATTTTAAATGAGATGCAAAATAGGTGCAATGATGAGAACAAGTAGGGAGAAGGCGTAGAGGTTCGTTCTCGCCTCTTATCAGAACGGTAACGAGAAAGTTCGCACACATGTCATCAAAGAGATCGCCTAAAAAATTAAATTGACAATATTTGTGGGCGACAAAAATTAATCTCACTAAACATGATGAAATTTGGCGAGATATCAAACGAAAATTTCAACTTTCACCTTGTGAAATGCAAACAAAGACGATATATAGATGATTTCGCCTTATATGATGAATGTAAGCGAAGTGATGAAACGAGATGAATTAATCTTGCCAAACTAGTGTAAACACAAGCAATGTAAGTTGGTGAAATAAAAAAAATTATTGCCAGAAAACATACCTGTATGACGAAATACAAAGGCGATACTAGAAAAATTCACCTAACCTTCTTTTGTACTGAGCGAAATTTGAAGATGCGACTTCTCCAATTGTCGCCACTTCAAAGCATGATAGGCGAAATATTTTGGCGTGATATACTCCTCTCGCCTTTACCCAGATAGCAATTCATGACGATTCATAGATCTTTCGCCACTTTCACATAGTAATGAGGTGACTTCCAATGCTCCTCGCCAGGATAAAAACAATTTTTGGCAAGTTGTCTTGGCAAAATGGATGCATTTCGCCTTCTTCTTCAAACTTCCTTTTCCTTCAAGTTCTTCTGAAAGTCGAAATACTTCCTAAAACATGAACTTGATTAGTCAATAATTTACACAATTAAACAATAAAAGCACCCATTCAAAATTTAATTGCGTAAGGAGTATGCTTTGTTTAAGGTCGTTAGCATCGACCATGACAAGTTTTTTTTCATGATCTTTCCATCATATCTACAGTCCTCTAAATATCCCCTCCTACATAGTGTTTAAGCCTTTGTCCATTAACCACAAAAGAATCAGTGGACTTATTATCAAACAACTCTATGACTCCATATGGGGAAATACTTTTCACCTTAAAAGGTCCAGACCATCTAGATTTGAGCTTTCCTGGAAATAGGCTGAGTTTAGTGTTTAACAAGTTCGCGATTCGCGTTTATCAAGCATCTATTTATTACACACATCAAGGCGAGATTCGCGTTTAACACCTGAAGTTGTCGTCAAATCTAGCGAGGTTTGAAAGTAAAATCCTTAAAGTCGCCTTCATCATAATATTCTTGAGGCGATTCTCGAACAATTCGTCTTTTTATATCACTCATTCCCTAAAGTAATCATGCAAATTAATCAGGCGATTTCTTCTTCTTCTTTTTTTTTTATCAAATATTTCGCCAATTCTGTAGACTTTGGATGACATTCTATTTAGTCCCCCATTGTTCTAGTTTTGGCTTGTTTGCGCTCCTTTTCCAAATCTTTTCATTCAAGTCCCTGTCTCAATAAAAGTAGTCTAGAATCACTAGTAATCCATGCAATATCTCAACCATTAAGCTCAATTTCTCTGCAATTAAGCTCACAAAATATACTAAAATATAGGTAAATTCTAGACTTATTACTTCCCCAATTAAAGATTATTGCCCGATTGATACTTTCGATTTCCTATTGGAAATTTTCAAAAGCACCAGTTTTTAATAAAAAGAATTAAAATAAATTAAAGTAAAATAAGAAATATTTAAATTTAACTTAACAAAAATCACTATATAAATAATCCTTTATAAATCCTAGGCCCGATTTCCGGACGTTACAATTCTTACCCACTTCAGAAAATTTCGTCCAGAAATTTACCCAAGTGGGAAAAGTAAGTATCAAAATCAGTGTCACTAGGAGGGCTAGTTACAATTCTTCTCTTCATCTAAAATGTGTAAGTTAGATCGAGCGGTAGAGACACACGACCAATTCCAATCACTTATGAATGCAATGTTATGATTCTAACTAATACACAACCAATTTTAATCACTTATGCACACACGACACAAGAGAAGCATCCGAGGAACAATGCTCGGATACCAAAAATAATGTCCAGCACCCGCCTCCAGATGACCTGAGTCGCGATGGTCGGGTGCCACCTTATCACATAACTAGTCTTAAGACTGATCACTAGCCCCACAGACTACCAATTACGCTTTCCAACATGCATCGTCCTCACTCGCATGCTTTTCGGAAAAAACTTCCCAGAAGGTCACCCATCCCAAAATTATTCCAAGTCAAGCATGCTTAACTTTGGAGTTCTCAAGTTCAGGACTCCCGAAAAATAATGTGCACATTGGTGATATGGGTAACAATTCAATTCATTTTTTAACCTTGTCTCAATATGGGGTGTTACACTAGATTTAAAAATCTCTATCTTTATACAAATTAACATAAAACTAGAAGTGAAATGTGTAATAAACCCCATGTCAGCAATTTATATTGGATTAATTATTTAATGGGAAGCAATTATAGCATCTGTAGCGTCCAAGTCCCTTCCCCGGAAGACCCGAGGTGCGGAGGTCGAAGCGCCACATCAACTTATACATATACCTTCACATATATTAATCATATACTTATACATAATAGGAGTTACATCCCAAGTGGAAATTACATACTTTAATTAAACATTTACTTGGGAATCATTACTAAATTTTACACATAGAGTCATCAAATAACACCAAACTCAGATCAGCATACGATACCGAGCTCAGTGTTCAACTCATCAGTAAGTCAAAGGAACAAGTTGACAAAAGAATATTTAATATCAAATACATTTACAAAAGTGTATACAAAATAAATGAGATAAAATCAATGTTATATGATGAATGCTTCAAGTAGGGCTTCCAACCCGACCTTCCAATGCTTGCTCGATCCACCTAGACATATATTCATTTCATAAAGAAAGAAAACAAGAGAAATGGAGAAAGGAAAGGGTTAGGCTATCGATGCCTAGTTAACACTTTCATACTCAAACAAACACATACAAATATGCTTCTTTCATTAGCAAGGTGAGCACACAAATGCAACGTAACTTCTCAAACATCATCACATAACCAGTGTATCCAAAGGGGATCAAAAAATATAAACCTGAAGATAAGGTGGACCACTCGCGCCTTGGGCACCTTGGCTAGACCATCAGTTTCCTGACCAGGTTGCTAAGAGTGGCACCATAGAGTTTTGAGGCCCTGGTCACCTTGACCAGGCCACTGACCAGGCGACAAAAATTGAAAGCATGAGTCACTTGGTGCCCTTATCTAAGTGACCAAACCGCCACCCACTAGCCACTTGCAAGGCCACCAAAAGTGGTACCTTAGCCACTTGGCGCCCTGGTTACTTTACCAGGCCGCAAAAAGTGGTAACGAAGGGAATTTGGCACCTTGGTCCGCGGCCTAACACCCTTGCCAAGCCGCTGACCAGAATGCCCAGGTTAGAAAAACAGAGCATACTTAGCAGTTTTTACGTTTCTTAACTTTCCAATTAATCTGCTTAGTTATTTTATTTTGTTTAATTATCGTCTAAGGTTTCTATAGTAAATTTCATTCACATCAAGCAATCATTTACCATCCATTAGACATCATCATACTATTTCAAGGATACAAATCACACAATTGCCATATTTTAGTTTATTTGCCCTTAAACTTAACCCCAATGGTGAAAACAGGACGAAAATGGGCTGAAACCCAAGATCACATGTACGGTAAGTCTGAAGACTGAACAGTAAATCCAAAAGGATCAAGTTGATGTCGTCGCATTCAAAGAGAACCATCACCCTAAATAAGCGGCACTTCAAGCCATAATTCACATTTTCATGTGTCGAAGTATACTTCTAGTTTCCCTAAGGTATGCCAATACATTCATGACATTCAAGCTAAGAACAATGGCTTTTTTCATTTTTAAATGACCAAACAAGAATTATCATTTCTTTCCATTTTTACCAAAACTCATATAGTACCAGTTATATCATTCCACAATGGCACCCAAAATACTAAATCATTTTCTCATAAGCCACCAAAGAGCAAAACATGTACTCCCTCCGTCCCTAATTAATTATTACATTTGAAAATTTATGATGTAGTGTGGCAAATTATGAATTGCCAAATTTGCCCTTACAATAATAAATAATTTACAATTGAGTACAAAATTGAAGGGGCCCCCATAAGAATCAAGCAACATGTGAAATTACTTTTTAATTAAATCTTGAAGACTAAAATGGGTCCACCAACCCTTAGAAAAAGAGAAATGTACTTAATGTACTTATGAGGTGAACATTGGGTGGAGGACTTCCTTTTATAAATTCAAGTTGAATTACAATATAGAGAATAAATTCAATCCAGAGATTAAATTCAAGTCAGTTTATAGATCATCAGGTGTAGGACTTCTTTCTCCAAAAGGATAATCATCACAAACAACAACAAATGTACTTAATCATAAAACAAAAAACTATCCAATTTTTGCTACACATTCCCACCAAAATATGATCAACTGTTTACCAATAAAATGGTTCCCACCAAAAAATACCAAAATATAATCCACTTTTCACTAATGAAATAATTCCCACCATAATATAATCCACCTTTTACAATTTCCTTCTGAAAAGTAAACACTAAGAATATAAAATGTCTAACACTTAACACATAGTAGTAACTCACAAAACCAGATAAGAAGAGGATGACACCAGCTATGTAATTGGTGAACAACTTTAGTTATGGGTAGAAAGACGTCCAACCTCACCTGCGCAGAAAGACAGAATTATAGATCTCATTTTGATGAATTCAAAAGATGGAAAACCTAAGAAGGGAGTCATTACCATGGTTGCATCTGAAATGAAATGTGCAAGGCAAACAATTCATTACATATGGAAAATTGTAAAAAGTCAAATAAGAAATGGGGAAGCAACTACTATAGTGTATACGATGAAAGGTAGAGTTGGAAGGAAAAATGTTCAAATTGATTTGAACAAAATCAAGAACATTCCTCTAAACAAGAGGACAACCATCCATTTTTTAAGCAAACAATTATATTTGGGAAAAAAGTATAGTGCAGAGAATGATAAAAGCAGGGCAAATCAAAGCACACTCAAATGCAATCAAGCCTTTTCTCAATGAACAAAATATGGGTAAGCGTTTAGATTTTTGTCTTGGTAAGTTACATCCTGTCCTAAATGAGTTAGGTATTTTGGAGTTTGAAGGTTTCTACGATGTTGTGCACATTGATGAGAAATGGTTTTACATCACAAAAACCAATCATAAGTTTTATTTGCATCCTACTAAAAAACAACCACATAGAACATGCAAATCAAAGAGATTCATCACCAAAGTTATGTTTTTATCAGCAGTTCCTCGCCTTATATTTTCTGAAGATGGATTAGTTATGTTGGATGGAAAGATAGGAATCTTTCCCCTTGTACATGTTGAACTTGCAAAAAAGAATTCAAAAAATAGAGTAGTAGGAGCTATGGTGACTAAGGCAATATTATTTGTGACAAGAGGTCATGAGGGAAGCATTGATAGCTAAAGTAATTCCAACTATTAAGTCAAAGTGGCCAGAAGGTGCATCAAAAACCATTTACATTCAACATGATAATGCTAGACCACATATAAGCATTAATGACGAAAAATTTATGAAGATTGCTCTTGAGGGTGATTGGGATAAAAACATATGACTTGCCAACCACCAAATAGTCCAGATTTGAATGTTTTAGATTTGAGATTTTTTTTAAAGCTATTGAATCCTTACAACATAAAAGAAAGGCCAACAATATCAAAGATCTAATAGAACATGTTGAGGATGCTTATTTCAAATTAGAAGCTATGACTTTGAATAATGTATGGCTAACATTACAATATTGTATGTTGGAGATCATCAAAGTTAGAGGCAACAATAACTACAAACTACCACATGTGGGGAAGGAAAGGATGCTTAGAGAAGGTATTATGCCAACTAGTGTTAAAGTTTGTATTGATGAGTTAGACTATGCAGATCAGAACATAATATTTGAAATAAATAGATCACAAGAAATTGATGAAGAGAACTGTGACGATACAGATGTGGTTGTTTGATTTCTGGCTAGGAATATGGAAATTATACAGATCACTAGACTGAGTTTTTGTTAAGTTTGTAGTAGAAATCTCTGTACTTTTGTCTATGTCACAGATTGCACATATATATATATATATATATCAGGCTTTTTGTCTCTCAAAAGTGAATATACAGAGTATGATATATATCACAGATTGCACATATATATATATCAGACTTTTTGTCTCTCAAAAGTGAATATACTGAGTATGATATATGTCATAGATTGCGCGCGCGCATACACACACACACATATATATATATATAGATATAACAGACTTTTTGTCTCTCTAAAGTGAATATACTGAGTATGATAACATTTGAATACAATCAATAGAATAGTAAAACTTAACCAAAAGCACAGAATCAATAAAAATTCCAAAGTAGAATAGGAAAAATCGTATCAGCAATAATCCTAAAAGGATCAAAATTAACCAAAAGCAAACTCTACTCAAACAGGAAAAATCATATCGGCAAAAAAATAAGCTACACTTACCAATTTTGGATAAAATTAGACACCTCTCTAGAAATAATTTCTTCTTTTTCTTCTCCCGCATTTCTTCTTTGTTTTTCTGATATTATCCGTAATAAGGGCATAAGTTTTGGAGAAGAATTGGATCCAAGCAGTCTTCATTAGCAATATCATCACAATCATCTTCATTGTAACTATCTGGGACGACAAGATCCATCAAATTTTGCTCATCGATCTCACAACTTAAGTCCATAGTACAACACCCATTGTTGTCGTTGATTAAGCAATCGTTTTCAATATTTTGAGATTCTTGTGTTGCAAACTCGATCGGGTCTTCTGTTTTAGGCACAAATGAGTACAGAGATAATGAGTCTTCATCGTTTTCATCCATGGAATAATGCAAGAGATACAAAGAAGAAGAAATTGGGGGTTTTCTATTTTAGGGGTTGTGTGTTTGGTTCGTGTAGAAGGGGATTTAGGATTTTTAATTGGGAGTACTTGTCTTTTTCAATTAAAAAACAAAAGAGAAATAAAAAATTTGTAAAAATGGAATAAATGGTCTATCATACGTATTGGTTATTGGGATTTTTAATTTGTATTTGTCTTTTTCAATTAAAAAATAAAGAGAAATTAATAAATTGTAAAAATGGAATAACTGGTCTATTATACGTATTGATTATTGAGATTTTTAATTTGTATTTGTCTTATTCAATTAAATATCAAAGAAATTAAAAAGTTTTAAAATAAAATAAATGATCTATTTTGTTGGTTATTGGGATTTTAATTTGTATTTATCTTATTCAATTAAATAAGAAAGAAAAATTAAAAAGTTTTAAAAATAAAATAAGTGATATATTATATTGGTTAGCGGGGTTGATGGTTGAAATAGTCTAAGGGTAATATTCTCTTTTCCATTATAAAAGTTTACTAAAAATAGAAGTGTAACAATTAATTAGGGACATCCATTTTTAGTAAGTGTAACCATTAATTAGGGACGGAGGGAGTATCAGTTTCTTGCCAAAACATGTAAGATGTAATTGGGTTCATATAATACATTTACATAAAAAAATCCATTAACTAGAAATTAAAGGCCTCAGGCCACCAAAACATATACCAACAAACCAATCATCATACACACATGCTCATTGTCGTTTCCAATTCAATTCAATAAGTGTCTACATGACACTATGATCACATTCCTCCACATATTCACTAATTACCAAATATTTACCATTATTAACTTATCATAATGCAATCAAATATAATAACAACCATCATACACGTATATAGAGCGTAAAACGAAGGTGCTAACCTTTCCTCCAAAGATAACTAGATAATCTCTTCGATTTGGTGCTCTCCAACACCTCGGTTGTTATTGGTACCAACCTAAGCAACACAAATCAACAATAGACACATTTTCAACATAACGTCATTTCTAGCTCTTAGGGTTTAATATCAAAACACAAATAGAGTTCAAAATAATAATAAAAACTATGCAAAAGTGTTATAGATCTTCTAAGGACCCTATTTATGCCCTGAATCAAATTTAAAAGCTTCCGAAAATCAAATGCCATTAAAGAGCTCAAGTAGCTTACCAAATGAAATAGATGAAGGGGAAGAGCTTGGAATCACCTCTAGGAGCTTTAAATGAAGTGGTGATGGTAGTTTCAAGCTTTAATAATGTGGGTCTTGGTGGTTCAAGGTGATAAATGAGGGTTAGGGTTTGAGGATGAATAAGAGAAGAGAAGAGGAAATGTATTTTAATGTTTGGAGTAGAGAGTGAGGTATTGGTGGTTTCAAGCTTTAATGATGTGGGTCTTGGTGGTTCAAGGTGATAAATGAGGGTTAGGGTTTGAGGATGAATAAGAGAAGAGAAGAGGAAATGTATTTTAATATTTGGAGTAAAGAGTGAGAGTGAGGTATTGGTGGAGATAGGTTGGTGCCATGGTGGTGTTGTGGGCCAAAAGGGTTTCTTGGGCTTGATTCACCAAGTTGGGCCCAATAACACCCAAACCCACTTATAACCATCCAATCTAACCCAAAACTCTACTTCGCTCCCAACATCGCTCTCGAAAATATTTTCCAATTAAAAAAAGGTGTTTTACCACCAAAACCATGTTTAATTTAAAAAGTCACATTTAACCTCGTAAAGTCCAAATTCCAAAATTAAGCTCGATTTTTATAAAAAGCATTTCAAAATTATTTTTGATAATCAAAATTGACTCTACACTTCCAAATTTGGTCTCTAATTACTACTTTACCCCTAGAGCGGACTTTCGATTTATTCCAATATGGAAGTTTCGAAAATCAAATTTCATAAAACTCAAGTTTTTAAATAACAAAATAGTCAAAATTTCTAGGCCCTACTTGTGTACGTTACAACATCTCTTAAAGACTGAAAAGTAGTTATTTTATGTCTCCTTCCTGATTTTAAGTGCCAGGAAGCATAAGAGAATGTTATCTAGTACTCAAACAGACTGGTTACATAATTGCTTCCTGGTCTTGAAGGTTAAGAAGTTATTATTATAATTTTTCTTTGTATAAAATCAAGAAGCTTTGTCAATTTTAATTAAAAAAGGTGTTTTACGGTGTGTGTGACTGGGAAGTAACTTAGGCAACACATACGCTCAACGACTTTCTGAAAGTGAGGGTGTTGCATGCCAGCCATACATACAATAAAGCACTTGCATTCGATGAAAAACGCAATAACAATTCATCTTAGCTAACCCAAAACACATTATCTTGCCAAAATTCCTACACTAATAAAGTACAATAGACATAATTTGCATGAATCATTCAAAAATAAAATCAAAATCCTAACCTTTTTGGCTTGAGTCCTCTGGTAGATTGCCTTTTGTGGAGGCTCATGTAACTTATTTTTCTCTACTTCTGAGTCAATTTCACAACGTGAGAAACATTTCTTGTCTACTTGTTCTTACTAGCAGGACTTTTGATCATAGTTGAACCAAGTTTCCCAAACCCTTTTTTATCTTTGTTTGTTCTCTCCATAACGTGAGAACAAGAATGAGATAGGGGTTTGTATTATCGATGATCCTAATAAAGATAATGGGTTTCACTATTGTTGATTAGGGTTTCAGATGAAGTTTAGAATTTTAGAGGTTTAAGCAAAAATAAGAAGAAATGGGATTCAATCGTTTAAGAAATGGATTTGAATGAAGATTTGATCGATGAAGATGAAAGGGAATGAAACTGAAGTGAAGTGATGAAGATGAAATGACGAATGAAAATGAGAGTTTGAATTGAATGGGAATAGTGGGGCTGGATGGTAATGGTTAGTGTATGGGATAAGGGTAATTTAGGAAGTTCATTACAATGTAATTTTGTTCTTATTTATTAATTTTTATATATTTATATTAAAATAATTTTTATGTGAATGATAAAATTGTCTATTTGGTTCACTACTTATAAAAATCTTTGCAAAAAGTTTAGTTTTGTAGAATTTTAATGTTAGACGAAAACTAATTTTTAGAATTTGATTTGGCCTAAAAGTGAGAATTGTCCTTTTAGGATTATTTTGTGACAACCTTGTACTATAAATATGATTCTTGTATCTATTATTAGGTATCATAAGATAACAATATAGATCTAGTTGGTTAGGTCTAAGAGATGCCCGATAACAACCTGGGAACCATGGAGATCTTGAGTTTTAGGATCGTGTCTTGTTATTCTAAAAAAAAACCATATGAGGAGAATTTGTGTATGGGACTTTACCAATATAATTATTGGGGAGGGAGGGTAGTATTCTTGTTGTATTTTTTATCTATTGTCACACAGTGAATTAATCAGACCGTAATTTTTTTTTTCCGTTTTGAATTTCAACTTAAAACTTTTGTATCTTATTTTGTCGATTTTCTTATATTGTGTATGTATATTTTATTTTGTAATTACAAATATTTAATCTCTGTGCTAATGAATTATCGATTTTTATTTTTCTAAAAGTTAATATTAGGCTAGTCAAAATTTCCAACATTTAGTGTGTAATAGGAAATGACAAAAATTTGATATGGCAAAAAAAAAAAAAAAACTCATCATTTTTTTTGGGATATTTCTATTTTACCACCGCATGTTTACATATTAGTCAAAAAATATCCCATGTTTCAATTTTGGCCAAGAAAATCACTTTTTAATATAATCTGTTAATTTAACTGTTCATCTGTTAATGGATGAACATTAACTAGGGGTATTTTTGTAATTTTTATTTTTAAAAAAAAGTGTTTAAATTTGTTTTTTTGGCTTTAAAATTATTTATTTAAAATTTTTTTTTTGAAACTACTAAAATACCCCTGATTACTATTCATCCATTAACGAATGAACAGTAAAATGAATGGAATATTCTAAAAAGTGGTTTTTTTCCTAAAAATGAAACAGTGGAGGTTTTTTGGCTAATATTGCAAAACTGCAGTTGTAAAATGGCTACTTTTATAGAGTTGCAACTTTTAAAAAGTCAAAAGAAACAAAATAATAAAATATAAATAAGAACCAGTCAAATACGTTCAAACGCCCCTGGGACTATACAATTTAAGTAAAAAAGTAAAAAAAAAAACCCAACCTGACAGTCAAATCCAGATAAACGATAATATATTACATCACCACTAATTCAACTTCCAGCTTTACATGTACAAAACATAACTTAACAAAATTCCAAAGATACAATGGTAGAGACTTATACAACTAAAAAAGATCAAAGATCCTTAAAGAAGCAATACCTATCAAGTTTAATATCCAGAAACATCCTGAGTATCACCTGAAAAATATTAATTAAGTAGGTGTGAGCTATTGGACCAGTAGGTTCCAATCCCCTATTCATAACTTAACCAAATATTCAGAAAACAAATTTGTAGAATTCTATTTATTCAAATTGTTTTGTAAATAGAGTAATGATCAATAATCCTGTCCAAAACATTTCCACAATAATCAAATATTCGAATAACCTGTTTCAAATCCAATTTCTCAAATCAATAAAATAGTAACAACAAATCAAGTTACTATATCGAAATTATAAGTTCCCATGTTATCAACACTAATACAATAACATATAATATCATTGGTGCTTGTGAACCATACATGACACAACCCTATGAAGGTTTAGGGACTCGCACCCAAGGAGGCATTGTCCACCCCTCCTACTCTTGTGTCACACGCTCACCCCCACCAACATATCCACATAGGGATATCCAGAGTAACCACTTTCCACAATAATAATATAAATCCCAGGTTGATAGCAATTCACATTTCATAAATACAAACTTTATAGATTCTTGATCAATAACTAAAGTCAACTTTTCATTAACAAAATCATTTAATCAATAAACATTTTATATCAGCAGCAATAATAATAATAATATTTAAAACTATCCCTTAATAACGTTATTTAAATCAAAGTTTCGAAAACAAATCCAATTAAGCATGAATAGGAGAACCTACTTGACTTTCAAAGATTTCCTTGGCACCAATATTTCCAGAAATAGATAAAGAGCAATTTGGAAGAGTTTGAAAATTCTGAAAACTGAAATATACAACCACTAAACGAAAACGGTGAACGCCGGCAGTGAGATAACTAGATAGAAAGTTTTAGGATTCTCGACCTCTTGGTTCCAATGGTAGTGTTCGTTTCTCGAACTAAAATCTGAATCGACTAGAAATCGCTTCGAAAGTCCTGACAGATGAATTACATACGGCGTCGTCAGTAGCATTTCTTGTAGGCGTTACGAAATACACTTCGCGAGAAATCTAATGATAGAAAATCAGTGGAATTAAATGAACGGACCAACAGTTATGACAAAGTGAAGTCGGATGAGATTGTCGAAGTGTACAAGAAAAGAGAAGGTTCTAGTGAGGAAGGAGTGAGCAAAGCAGGAAGAAAGAAAAATAAAATTCTTCTATAATAAGTTAGATTACTAAAATAACCCTCGACCGTTTTAAAATTATATTTGAACCACAAAAGATTAATTTTCATACCGCCAAGTCCTAATTTAATAGTGAACTTATTATTATATTACATTATAGAAGTTTTCAGATGTTACAAGACTGAATTAAAAGTTGAAACCACAGTACTTGTAAACGTTTTAGGTAAATCAGCAACTACAGTTTTGATGAGGCAGCTTCATTAGGCAGTTGGGCAAGGAGGAATGGCAATGTCAGTAATGCCTTCCAACATCATCACCACACTCTTCATGGATGGACGAATTGCAGGCTCGTCCTGCACACACCAAAGTCCCACTTTCACCATGTTCTCCAACGTCTTTTTCTCAACGTCCTGGCCCCGCACTAGCTTCTGCAGCTCTCCTTCTGTGAAACACTTGTAAACCCAGTTGGTCAGAACCATTTCATCAGGTTTCGTTATATCAAGCTCCAGGCTCCGTCTGCAGCACACGAGTTCCAGGAGGACTACTCCATAGCTGTATACATCCGCTTTCACTGATATTGGAATGTTCTTAATCCATTCAGGAGCCATGTACCCTCGTGTACCTCTCACCAATGTGAAAGTCTTCGTCTGATCAGGCATCAGCAGTTTAGCCAATCCAAAATCTGAAATTTTTGCTGTCCAATCATCATCCATCAGAATGTTTTGAGGCTTTATGTCACAGTGAATGATGGGTGATTCACATTCTTCATGGAGATAGTGAATTCCTTTAGCGACCTCTAATGCAATTCTAACTCTGTCATTCCAAACTGGGAAATGGCGGGTGCTGAAGATGAGGTCTGCAAGGGAGCCATTGCTCATGTACTCATACACAAGCAACCTCTTGGAGTCCTCTGCGCAGTAACCAATCAACCGAACCAAGTTCTTGTGGTGAGTTCGACCAATTACAAGCATCTCCGCTTGGAATTGCTTTTCGCCTTCTTTCACAATCTTCTCCAGTCTCTTGACTGCAACCAACTTTGATCCTTTCCGGAAAGCACCTTTGTAAACAGAACCAAAGGCTCCCTTGCCCAATAATTCTTTGAAACCTTTGGTGGCCTGCTTCAGCTCACTGTAGGAAAACGAGTGCAGAGTCAGTTCATCCTTTGAACCTAAGTGATTTCCAGTTTCCAGCAGTCGCTCATATTTAAGCACACGATACTTGAGCAAAAAATAACCAGAGGCTGCAAGGAAAAGACAGGAGCATGCGGTGAGGCCTAATGTGATGGCCAGGATCAGTTTGATGGTCTTCTTGCTTGTGCTTGCTGACTTATTTGGTGTGGGGTGGGGACTGTAGTCAATTTCATTGCTTGTGTTTCCTGTCTTGAAGTAAGCTGGAAAGGACTCGGTAGAATCTCCTTGTTTTCTCCTTGCAGATTTCAAAGGGAACCTGTGCTTCTCACAAAATCCAGACTTGTACAACACAGCATCGCAAGTACAATCCTCCAAACAAGAATTCTTGCAACCTTCTTCTTCAAGTTCCTCTTTCAGGTAAGGATAATCATCCCATGACATATTTTCCATTATGGTCATGTTATAAGTTCTTCTGCTTCCTTTGCACTCATCAGTGAAGTTCCTTTTGCATCCAGCATGCATTTCATTACGATCAACATCATCAGTACCAGGAAGACAACGACACATGGGTAGATCATCATACAAAGTGCAGTAGCTATTTAAACCACAGAAAGTCTTCACATCACACATGTCGGTGGGTTGTTGTAGCACGATAGACATGTTGTACTCGCCTTCACCGATTATATGCTGAGAATACAACCTAAATATTCCATCATGACCCAATTTCGCTCTGTAGATAATTGAGGAACTGTAGGAAGGAGGATCATACAACGTTTTCACTCTGAAAATACTAGAGTTGAATAAAGCTAGGTCACCTGTGTTATTCAGGTATAAATATTTACTGTAATGCCAAGTATCAGAGAACCAATAGGCCTCTGTGTACTCATCTATCGAGTTCATGGGATACATAACAAGATTCCCATCTACCTGCATTTTAATACGAAACCTTCCGGACGAAGTATCAAACTCGGAAGCACTGGAAACCAGTTCAAATCCTGAGTTTAATGATTGGCCTCCCAAGATAGTATCAGTCGGTGAGTCCAAACTTGACCAAATGATACCAAAGCTTTCATTCTTTAGCACAAAGTTACCTGAATCAAGCATTGAAGCAAATCTGGCAGACTCTGAGGTGTTAGCTATGAGTTTGGCGCCATTATAGGTTATGAGAAGTCCCTGTTCAGTCAGCGTCAGAATGGAATTTGATGGTAAAGGTGGACCATCTCGGTCTGCTGTCCAAACAACAGTGATCTCTGGAGTGGTTACCAACCAGATTCCCACATGGAAGCCACTACCTTGTGGTTGTGAGTAGAATCCGAATGCATATCTGCGAGAAGGTGAGACCCATGAACGAGGTTCTGTAGTGGGGTAAAGTGAAGAGCCTAACTCGATCAAGTCTGAAGATTGTGGCTCTGCCAAACCAAATTTAGCAGTAAGAATGCATATGAAGATCAATATAACAAAATAAGCAGAAGCCATTACAGGGAATGAGAGAAATCTTAGATAATACTCTTCTCAAGAAAAGCTAAATTTATTTAATTTGTTCATAAACTCAATCCAGGTAAGTCGTGTGGATAGGCCAACAAGTCTACTGTGGGGACCCTTTACAGCTGGTAAGAAATTTCTCTTCGACCGTGTGTTTTTATTTCTTATTTTTTAACTCAGAATGTGCTCAGGAACTTGTGAATCTCTCTCTGATGGGTTTTACACAAGTTTTCATGTTGTTATTAGTTTTCACTGTTTCTCATTTCATAGCTCAATCACAAAGCAGAGGATCAATACTGAAAAGATCTTCACTCGAACCCAACAATGACAACAGTTACTGGGTCTCTCCTTCAGGCCATTTCGCATTTGGTTTCTATCCGGAAGGCAAAGGCTTTGCAGTCGGGATATGGCTGAGAACTACAATTTTAGACAATATCACCGTTGTCTGGACTGCTAATCAAAAGAACCCGTTAGTCTCCTCAGATTCGATGATTCAATTCACGGACGATGGCCGACTGATTCTGCAACAAAATCAACACAACCAGACGACCAACATTACTGAAAAATCAGGTGGTGTTTCAGCGTCCATGTTGGATTCCGGTAATTTCGTCATCTACGACAATCATTCTAGAGTCATCTGGCAAAGCTTCGATTACCCAACGGACACTTTCTTAGGTGGTCAAAAACCGTCTGATAAAACTCAAATAACTTCAAGTCGATCAATTTATGATCACTCTAGAGGACGATTTCAGATTATTTTAACGAAATGGGGAATAGCAGCACTTCCTCTCGATCACGCTGGCGCACGTGAGCTAATCTACTGGGGATCGGGACCCAAAACTGGATACAGTTATCTTTACCTTTCACCGGATGGCGTTTTGCAAGTAAATTCAGATTCTCAGAATGAAATCCTTGCTCGAAATGCCTCTTATAGCAACAAGACAGCTATTTATCGAGCAACACTTGATGCTGATGGGATTTTGAGGCTCTACATGCATCGCTTTGGGACTGAGGGTAGCTCTAACGTGACCGTCCTCTGGTCTGCTTTGGACAATCGATGCCAAGTGAAGGGTTACTGCGGGTTTAATAGTTATTGTGCGAATGGCAGCACCTCAGCTGACTGCATCTGCTTTCCTGGGTATGATTTCATCGATCCACGTAACAAATACATGGGCTGCAATATAACTCTCATTGACAAACTGGGTTGTAACAGAAAGGAGAAAAATGTGTACGACATCAATGTTTTGGAAAACTCCAAACTGGGGGGTTTGCCCTATGCTCTGATGTCGCTGAAAAAAGAGGCTTGCAAAGAGTTGTGTCTAGAAGATTGTTATTGTGCAGCTGCTTATTACAAGAACGGATCATGCAATAAACTCAAACTTCCACTCATGTTCGGTTCCAAGGACCCAAATGAATCGGGAACTGTTTTTATCAAGAGTTTTTTTGACCGTCCCAGTCCCATTGTACCTCAAGATGGAATGGAGAAAAGTCCAATCAAGAAAAAGCTTATCACAATTCTCACTGCAAGTCTGGGTTCTGTAACGCTAGTGTGTTTACTCGTTGCCATCTGCAGCTACCTTGTGTACAGATTTAGAGTCAATAAGTACAGAAAGCTTCCTGCAAACTCAAATGTCGGTCTGACTCGAGAGTTCACTCTTCAATCATTTTCTTATAAGGAGCTCTGGCTGGCTACCGATGGATTCAAGGAAAAGTTTGGTGGAGGTCGGTTCGGGTCAATCTACAAAGGGTCTATTCCGGACTGTCAAAAGATCGTTGCCGTGAAGCAATTAGAGAGTCCGGAGGAAGAAGAGGAAAAAAAATTCCGAGCTGAAATGGCAATTGTCCGACAAACTCATCACAAGAATGTGGTTCGTCTGCTTGGTTTTTGTTTCGAAGGCGCGAAGAAGCTTCTAGTTTATGAATACATGAGCAGAGGAACCCTTGCAGATCTTTTGTTTAATGTTGAGAAGCGTCCTCCATGGAACGAAAGGGTGAAGATTTCTCTTGACGTGGCTAAAGGAATCTATTACCTTCACGATGAATGCGAGGTACAAATTATTCACAGCAACATTAAGCCAAAAAACATACTTGTCGACGAATTTGGTACTGCCAAACTATCCAATTTTGGTTTTGCTAGTATTCTGATGCCAAATCAAATTGAAACCATTTCTGGAGCACAAGGAACTGGAGGTTACAGGGCACCCGAAAGACAAGTGAATGATTTTGTAACCGCAAAGTCAGACATTTATAGTTATGGAGTTGTTCTGTTGGAGATTATATGTTGCAGAAGCAATATAGAAGTGAATGTTCCGACGGCAGATGAAATCCTCCTATCTACTTGGGTGTACAAGTGCTTTGCAGCAGGTGAATTGAATCAACTTGTTCAAGACGAAGAAGTTGACTCCGGAAGCCTTGAAAGGATGGTGAAGATCGGATTACTGTGCGTTCAAGATGATCAGCGTTTACGTCCTCCCATGAAAAGTGTGATATTGATGTTAGAAGGAACCATGAATGTGCCCTCCCCACCATGTCCGGACACTCTACCTGCAATCTGATGAATGAATCTGCTTTTCGCAATTCTTAAATCTATTTGATTGTGTTTTGTATTTTAACTATGTAGAGGTTAGTGTGAATGTGACCTTAGACTCTATGAAATAAATTCTTAACTTTATTAAATAGTTAATTGAATTGACACCCTGTTAGTTTATAAACTTAATTTTAATTCTAGAATATTCTAGTTAAGACTAGATTTCGTGGATAGGATCGCTACGGTAGAAATGGCGAAGAGGAGTATCCTTCCAACCTTCCACAAGTTTAGAGGGAATTCGGATTCGGTAGTGTGGTCGAGTATCTCCAGGAGATGTCCCTAATCAACCTTTCGAGCGACACTCTCTTCTTTACTGAAACTCTGCCAAAATCAACATTCATAAGCACTCTCGAGTCTCTCATGTTCAATCACCCTTGATCACTCTCCGGCGAGCTATTACTGACTCCAATCACCATCTTGATCCTAATCAAGCGAGCCCAAGGTTCCTTCAAGTGTATGTCGCTTCCGAGTCGCATTCTTCCGACATGAACGATTATCAACATGAAGTCATTATTTCTTTCTTTGTTATTTCTTTTATCTTACTCCTTAAGGTTCATAGTTGACTTGAGCGTCGGAGTGCCTACGGTAGACACCACACTGGTGTCCTTAGGTCCGCTCGGACGTTTCTCTATTCTTTTGCAAGATCCCTTAGCACTTGGAATCGGCCTTGTTGAACTCTCAACCATCCGGTCCAATCAGTTCGGATCAATTGTAGTTCCGAACCACTACAGTTTAGCGCCCACAGTGGGGCAGACGACAAGTTTCCTGCAAAACTGATCTCTTTCGCTTTCTGAATTTAAAATCCTAAATTCTATACCTTTTCCCATGGCTAGCGACTTGACTATGGAGCAATAGATGCAAGCCATGATAGAGCGCATGCGCCAACTTGAGGAGGAGAATGCTAGAACCAAGGCTGCAAACCAGGAACTCACTCAACGCGTGAAAAATATGACTCCCAATGGCATTACTTCCATGGTAAATGGAGAAACTCCTGCTAATACAGAGGCCAATAGACTCCTCTTGTCAGAGATCCAAGAGATCAAAAGAGAAATGGTAAAATAAGCTGAGAACTTTCAGGCGGTCATCAGGACTATTCTTGGTATTCCGGCGCCCTTCAAACGCTCTGTTGCGGACACCCACATCCTCTCCCTGTTCGTGGATAGGATCGCTATGGTAGAAATGGCAAAGAGGAGTATCCTTCCAACCTTCCACAAGTTTCCAGGGAATTCAGATCCGGCAGACCATGTGGCCGAGTACCGCCAGGAGATGTCCCTAATCAACCTTCCGAGCGACACTCTCTTCTTTACTGAAACTCTGCCAAAATCAACATTCATAAGCACTCTCGAGTCTCTCGTGTTCAATCACCCCTGATCACTCTCCGGCGAGCTATTACTGATCTAGTCACCATCTTGATCCTAATCAAGCGAGCCAAAGGTTCCTTCAAGTGTCTGTCGCTTCTGAGTCGCATTCTTCCGATAGGATTGATTATCAACAGGAATTCATTATTTCTTTCTTTTCTATTTCTTTTATCTTACTCCTTAAGGTTCATAGCTGACTTGAGCGTCGGAGTGCCTACGGCAGATACCGCACCGGTGTCCCCAGGTCTGCTCGGACGTTTCTCTATTCTTTTGCAGGATCCCTTAGCACTTGGAATCGGCCCTTGCTGAATTCTAAACCATCCGGTCCAATCAATCTGGATCAACTGTAGTTCCGAACCACTAATATATATATATATATAGTCAATTTAATCTTACATCAAAATATCTCTAATCATAATATTCAAAGTAATTCATATCTCAAATAAATAATTTATAAATTCATATCAATAATATCTCCCAAATAGATAAATGATTTATAAATTGATAGGTAATAAAGACACCAACTTTAGCTTTATTGTCTCCATGGTTTCTTTTCATATGAAGTGTTTGTATATAGCAAATTCAATTAAACATTTTCAACTGATTATTGGCTTACTCTCATTCCAAGTTTCAAAAGGTTTTTGCCTTCTACTACTTTAGTTCGACGTCTACTAAACTTCACCCAAGAAGGTTTTAAAGAGCTCCTTTTTCGTTAGTATTAATCAAGCCATTTCCATTTGTATTCTATTTTTTTCTTTTAGAGATTCCATTATACTCTGAATAATATAGGATTGTTAAAGGATATTGAACCCTGTCTTTAGGAAGAAATTCTCAAATTGATTTGAGATGTATTCTCCTTCTTTATCTATTATGATAACCTTGAGTTGATGTCCACTTTCCCTTTCAACATTGGCTTTGAATAATTTAAACAAGTCATACACTTGAGATTTATGATTAAGGAAATATACCTAAATCATTCTTGAATAATCGAAAAAGAATAGGAGAAAATAGATATTACCTGTAACGTCCGGCCTCCGCCCCCGGATTACTCGAGGCGCTGTGGTAGGGCGCCACCTCATTACATGAAAGGTTTTAAGGCTGAC
This sequence comes from Cardiospermum halicacabum, assembly GCA_031304145.1. Classification (NCBI taxonomy): domain Eukaryota; kingdom Viridiplantae; phylum Streptophyta; class Magnoliopsida; order Sapindales; family Sapindaceae; genus Cardiospermum; species Cardiospermum halicacabum. The sequence continues at coordinate 21,196,015 of CM062389.1, forward strand.
CACTAGCCCCACATACCACTATTACGCTTTTCAACATGCTTTGTCCTCACTCGCATGCTTTCTTGAAAAACTTCTTGGAAGGTCACCTATCCCAAGATTGTTCCAAGCCAAGCACGCTTAACTTTGGAGTTCTCAAATTCTGGGCTCCCAAAAAACAATATGCACATCGGTGATATGGGTAGCAATTCAATTCCTTTTAACCCTGTCTCAATACGGGGTGTTACAATCCACCCTCCTTAGGACACAACGTCCTCGTTGTGGTTTGGCCCACATTATTCCTAGAATATTTACCCCACTTGATGAATGCCCTGGGCTTTTCCGTCTATAGACGCACTTGCGGTCCGGCCCCTTCCCCGGATTACCCGAGACGTGATGGTAGGACGCCACCTTATTCATAATCGGCCTTAAGGTTATCCACTAGCCCCACAGACCACCATTATGCTTTCTAACATGCTTTGTCCTTACTCGCATGCTTTCTAGAAAAACTTCCTGAAAGGTCACCCGTCCCTAGATTGTTCCAAGCTAAGCACGTTTAACTTTGGAGTTCTCAAGTTCTGGGCTCCCGAAAAATAATGTGTACATTGGTGATATGGGTAGCAATTCAATTTCTTTTAACCCTGTCTCAATACGTGGTGTTACATTACCACTTAAAGAAGCAGTCTTCATTGCTACACACAAATCAAAATGTACGAGCTCTTATTTTTCTTTATCCCTCTATGAGCTTTTCTACGGAATGGAAGTTGATGAAACTTTCCTAGTTGACATGACATGCATAATTTTTTAACAAACTCTATATTTGGCAACCCAGACAGAAAACCTTTCAAGTGTATAAATTTAAGAGATTAAAGGTTATAATGCCTAAGTCTCTTCTACCACAGGATTGATTTATCAATATCAGCGGATAAAGTTTTATGACTAATTAAACTCCAACTTAAAGGAAAATAATTACTAGACATATTCACTTGTGTTATTTCTACTTAAGATGAATCCTAAATAATGTATATTTTATCTTCAAACTCTACTCTAGAAAGGGAACGTAAAGAACATCTTATATTTATTTGGTACCTTTTGGAGTTTTGATCTGGACTAATCCTATGCCTCGAACTTCGATGACTTTGCCATTTCCAGCCTAACTTTTGTTCTACCACTTTTGCCTAAAATAGTGAACACTGATTCATCTCTAGCCATCTATATTGTACATCCACTATCTATGTACTAGACATTTCTAACATCTAAATGAAGATTGTAAAAAGCCACAAACAACTTGTCTACAAAAGCTTCATCTCTTTCATCATCTGTGTAATTCACTTGGTGAGTAAGTTGTTATTGACCATCCTACCTTTATTTAATTATGCAAAACTTTTTTATATGGCCAAATTTCTTACAAATTTTGCATTCAATGGTTGTTCTTCCATGCTTCCACTACAAATCATTTTCTAAGTGATTACCTCTCTTGCATGTGAGACAAGCTGGAAATTTCCCTTTTGTTATGTGTTCAGATGCACCTTCATTATTATTTGGGTTTAAATTGCTTATTTTTTTCCCTTTTAAAATTTTTTATGCTACTTTACTTGAAAGTATTCTTCAACTGGTTCTTCGCTTCTAATAATGCTTCTCTACTCTTGCGCGTGAAGTTTGAAATCAGCTTTGTCACTATTAAAAGGTTCAAATCACATGACTCTTCAATGATAGGGATTTTTGCCTTAAAATTCTTAGGCAAACTAGTAAGTATTTTCTTTACAATCTTCTGATCTGGGAAATTCTCACTTTGCAACTGAATTTGATTAACTATTTCCATAAACTGATTGTAAAAGCTCAAATTCTTCTTTTAATATGAGAAGTTTAACAACATTTTCTCTTTAGTTGCCTTCAAACTCATCCTTTAGTTTGTCTCACACTTCCTTTTCACTTTCACAGGTCATTATCCAAGTAAAAATGGTCTCTCTGTTAGCCAAATGCAAGCACGTAAAAGCTAGAGAAGCTTTGGTTATAAATTCATCATGCTTCTTTATCTCATTCAGAGTAGTATTTGATCTGAGAGGAGGAATAGAATCCTCTCACTTCTTTACTACTTCCTTTAAACTTAATGACTTTAAGTAAGTTTTCATCTTGATAGGCAAAGCTCATTTTGTCTTATTCAGAGTAGTATTTGATCCGAGAGGAGGAATGAATCCGCTCCATTCTTTACTACTTGCTTTAAACTCAATGACTTTAAGTAATTCATCATGCTTCTTTATCTCGTATAATTCTATATAATTGTTTGTTGGATTTTCAAAGCATTAATTTGGTTAGTTTCAAGATGTCAATAGGATGAGATGAATGATGTTGGTATGATAATAGTGAATATTAGATTTTATTTTAGTGCCATGAATTGTGATTTTTGGACAATTAGGATTTTATGGACAAAATATGATAAATTTGGAACCTTGATGTGTAGCGTCGAACCACCCTCGTCCCAGCCAACACCATAGCTGGTGGCCCGGACCGCCACATTAATTATGCAATTACAATTTACGATTTAGGAACAAGTTCAAAAGTCAATCTGTTTATACTATATTTATGTGGGAGTTGAATAAAGACATTACTTTCTTAAAAATAAAATAATTAATTTAAATCATACATAGAGAATGTTTAGAAATTCCAAATGAATAAAATTTCTTTTACAATTATAATTCAAATACATTGTGAGCTTATTTACAAATATGATGAAATCTAAATACATGTATTGGACGTCACAACAATAATGGACTTCACCAAGAGAGCTCAAATACCACATGCCTTACTCGATCGGACCTTAAACACAATTTACAGGGATAAAGAAAAGGAAAGAAAGGTAAGGCACACGCCTGGTTCGCATTACATGTCCTAAACAAGCACACGCAAATGCTCTTACCTTTCTATTGATATGCAGTTCTTTAACACACAATACAAATTTAATGTAGGCATTTATAAGCTTACCTTAACTCATAGAAGTCCAACACAATCAATTCCTAACAATCAATCATGCTAGTGTAATAATTATGGCATGTTATGTCACACATTCATGTTCATTCCATGGTTTACCAATCATTAGGATTAATCTCATTCCTCTTATCCTTAGCCATATGGATCCATCAATCAATAATGCGACCAACGAGTAAATGAATACAATTGAGTAAATCAAGACAATCAATTCAATTAAGTCAATCAATGCAATTATCTCATAATGACCAAATTAAGACAATCAAATCATAATGACCCATCAAGATAATCAATTCATGAGCCAAAACTCACTTAGTCCAGACAACTCGACTCAAGGAGATCACCAATCAATCAAACAATCGCATATTTCAATCTATAAGAAACAGGGTCTAATTATGCGATACTAGACTATGCCGAAGTGCATACCGAACTATACACCGAATTCCATACTGAGCTACAGTTTGGTGACTTAAATGCATGATTTAAAGCGTCTCTGTCTGAGATCCTTACCGAATTGTATACCGAATTACAGTTCGATAACATACACAATTAAAAGACAAACCCTCTACTCGAGCTATATATTGAGCTCCACACCGAGCTACAATTCAGTAACCCATGAAGATGTAAAATATGCTTTTTGTCTGAACTATGCACCGAACTATACTCCGAGCTATGATTTGGTAACAATTCAAAAATGAGAGACACGAGGCCGTTTCTTGAACAAGAAGCAATAAATGAAATGAAAACATTACAAGACTCTCATATTACAAAAACTATAGTGTTTCCAATTACTTTTAAAGACACTATCATCAAACTGATATTCGATGTCAAAATAACTTTTAGCATGGTCAAAAGTAGATAAATTCACTAGTGAGTAAATATACTAAAATGAATGGTTCAAAAAGTTTTATAGACAATTCAATCCAGAGGTTTTTAATTCAAGAATTTTGATTCCTAAAAATAAGATGTTTAGTACTATTAAAGAAGATTGAAATCCTTGTAATATCATTAATTTTATTTCTATAACTTCAGAACATATATTAAAAAGAGGATATAATTACAAATTCATAGCAATGAACGAGGCTCAATTTGGAGTCCGGATGCAAGCCTTATGCAAGTGAAAAGTATTTTCAAAAGCTGAAAGTTACAAACACTTAGAGGAGATTTAAAACCTGAATATTCAAGTGATCATATTTTTTTAAATATAAAGGCATGGTTGAAAACTAAACTCAATATTGGATTCGTAGCCACAAACAGCACCTTAATCGAAGTTCGGATGAGGGAGAACGAGAGCCGACAAGTTAGAATTTTTTATTATACTGAATTTTATACAGTTGTCTACCATACTGTCATTCGGTATAGGACTCTACACAAAATTGGGCTCCTGGTTGAATTGCATTCCGAAATGCATATCATATTGTAATTCGGTATGGGACTTTACATAAAACTGGGCTACTGACCAAACTGCATACCATATTGTAATTCGGTATGGGACTTTACACAAATCTTGGCTCATGATCGAACTGTATACCACACTATAGTATGGTAAGTATGCAGATTTTACCCAGGTCACCATCAGAATCTAACCAAATTTTAAACATATAATCTTTGCATATCAAACAATACATACAAACAATCCATTTGTTAAGTGACCCAACCGTTGGGGCGAACGAAAACTTAACAAGTTGCCTATTTGGTCATCTTGTTGCAGGAGCAGCACAAATCAACAATTTCAAAATTTTCAAGTTCTTATATATCCTACCATTTCAATATCAATTCAAGTAAAACCATCACTTACCAACCAAGTTAATAACAAGTTGATTATCAAACATTCAATATGATTTCCCAAAATCAGAATTTAGCCAATTAAGTAAAAAAAATGACACATGTTACATGACAAAAAGATATTAAGAGCACATTATAAGAAAAATGTGTTAGACTAAGGGTTGACTCACTAAACGAATATTCTAAAACGTAAAGATCATGCAGAAGACATGTCATGATCTCTTCTTGAGTCAAATTCATTAATCTCTTGATTATCAAGCATGTTCATATCAATCTCAAATTTTCAATATCTATAACAATGTCATTTTATTATGAAGTTCATTAGGAAGTTTTTCCTACCACCTTACCAATTTCCTCATCAAGTTCAAGTTCAAGAACACTTTCAATTTCATTATCAAGACCATATCAATACATCATCAAGATCAATCATCAATAACATTTCAAGTTCAAAACGATTCAAGTCAAAATATTCCAAGTCTAAAACAATTCAAGTTCAAGCAATTCGAGTTTCAAAACATTTAATAAGATAAGTTTCCACAATATATCACCAATCAAATTCAAAATACCCAATAATCAATTTGAATAGACACATTATTCCATTTTTAAACAATCACCCTAAATTCTAGCTTGATTAGAGAAAACGGGACGTTAGGGCCGAAGCCATCATTTTAGAGCTAAGCTTTCGCTGGGGTCCGAAGACCAATGATCCGTAGAGTCAATTTAGTCTCCCTCAAGTCTTATCTACCTTTGGATTCGTTCGTTAGGCACAAAGGGGGTGCTGTCGTCACACCTGTTAGAAGCCATCGCTCAGTTCGTTAAGGTCATTCCATGACCAAGATCACATACATTACATATGTGGAGATATATCTCGAGTTTCCCTATGGCATGCCACTACATTCGCTAATTAGCTATAATAAGAGCAATTTATTCATTTTAGTGATTCAACCACAATAACCTATTTATCATTTCTTTCATAACTTTCATTTATACATTTAACCTCTCAGAGGTACTAAGACAACATTGTCATTTGAAATCATTTAACCACAAGGAAACTACATATACACTTCCACATAGTCATAAATATTGTATGTTCATAATCATCAAGTCATGTATTCAACCAACATGTATTTACCAAACACATGTCAACACAAATTCAAACAACCACAATCAAGAGCGGAAAGACAAGTCTCTAACTTATGCCCTTTAATATCTACAAACAATATGGACTCAGTCCACTCGAAACTTCAATTTCATGGCATAATTACAAGTAGACATATATGGCAACGCCTAGCAAGACTCTACATGCATTATATATATGCTCCAGCGCTCTAACATGGCAATTATGCTCATCACATCAACTTTTGGACAGTTATCTTATTTAACCAATTTCATGGCATAATTACAAGTAGACATATATTCAATACATTAATCAATAACAAACAGTGTAAGGCTTAAAACGGAAATACGAACCTCACATTCATCGATCCATAAGTTAGAAAGCCCCTTCTGTGAGGATTTCCACTTGTCCTAAGCCATCACCAAAATGAAATTATCACACTACAACCATCCATACACACCACAATATCATTACATTGTTCCAACACACTTAAATTACCACACAACGATTCTATTAAGGGAATTAGTATAATGATGAGATGAGAGATTTTAAAAATAGGTTAAAATTAATCTAAAAATCACTTAGTAACAACCTAGGATCATTAATCCATTAGTTTCAACATTATACAACACTATTTCATAAAACTTGCAATTTACAAAGATGGAAAATTAGGGTTCATGACCTCAAGACTCAACAGGAAGCTAAAGATACTTACTTTAACCTCAAAACCACTTTAGAAACTATTTATAAGCAATAAGAAACAACACCAATGAGCCATTTTTAAAATTTAGAGCAAGTAGAGAGAGAGAGAGAGAATTTTACCTTTCTTCTAAGACACTTTAAAGTAGTGAAGCAATCCCTTAGAAGTATATTGGAAGTAATAATTAAGTTTTTTTGATGCTTTGTAGTGGTGAAATGTGAAGGAGGTGGCTAGGGTTTGGGAATGTTTTAAAATATGTAAAAGAGTGTTATCGATAGTGTGAGAGAATGTATTGAAGGAGAATATGAATAGTGAAATGAATGGGTGTGTTTGGTGGGCTTGATAAGTGTGTCATCATACACATTTGGGTTTAAAATTGGATTGGGGAAATTTGGGCCCAATCCAATTTCAAACTCGTTTTTCCACCGAAACACTTTCCGATACTTTTATTCACTTCTCATTATTTATTTTAACATTTCAAAATAAAAATAGCCACCAGTTTTAAAATTTGGATTTTCCGCTCAATAGGGTAAAATGGTAATTTTACCAAAAATTAACCTTTTGATCTAAAATCAACATTTTTCTCAATTTTCAATTTAAATACGCTCTAAGCTTCCAATTGAATCATGCTTTGCCCTTAGAGATCAATTTTTGGTTTCAAAACCAAAACATTAGTATTTAATTTTTGAATTAAATAAAATGTTTGATCCTTAACTTTTGTCTCAAAATTATTTTTCCTAATCTCATCATTGCCTTTATTATTATTTTTTTTTATTCCATTGTAGAATTTTCAAAAAATAAAATATGCAAAAATTTTAAATTGACCCTAACTTCTGGGCCCAATTTACGGACGTGACATGATCTGTTCAAATAGGGTAAATTATAAAGAACCCCTAATTTTTTTTGTATTAATCCATTAATTTTAAACGATACTTAAAAAAATCCATTTTTGATTTTGAAAAGTACTTCTTAGTGGATTAAATGTCTAAAGCAAGTGGGTTAATGCAAAAAACTTACTTGACCTGGATTCCTTGAGTAAATGTCTAAAGCAAGTGGGTTAATGCAAAAAACTTGACCTGGATTCCTTGAATATTATAATATTCTTGACTTTTTCAAAAGCTATCATAATAATTAAGCATATAAGTGTAATATTAGTGCTCAATTGGTTTTTCACTCCCTTTACAGACTGAGGACGTATTATATATTGGCAACTTTGAGGTAGAATTAGCCTTGTGTAACCTATGGCACTGAAAAATCTTACTTTTAGTTTAAAAGACTCAAAAACAAATTCTGCTCTAAAGAGGATTCTACTTCATCTAAGGGATTATTTGCCATTTAATGTTAACTACTTCATTAAGAAGATGATCAAAGGATTTTATTGGAAAAAAAAAAGTGATTATCCTTTCTTTCCAAATTGATAAGACTCATTTTCGTAAGTATGTAGGGGTACCTCAAAGATTGAGGACTGTTATGAAGATCCGAGATCATGGTCAGATGCTTAAGTTAATAATATTGTCTTTAGTGCTAAAGAAGGAAAGAAGAACATAAGGAAGAAGTATTATTTGTTGGGTTAGGTTTCCTCGACTGTGTGAGACCCATCAAGTCTTAAGATCTCTAGTATAAAATTAAATGATTTTAATGTTTATTGGCACCAAAGAGTAGAGTAAAAGTAGCAACCAAAAGCACAGAAAAATGGTTGAGAGAAAAAGAAAAAAAAACTGGTTATTATTCTTTTATGCAGTCTGAGAGTTTTGTAGGCTACTCATAAAATGATAATTGGATAATGCTCAAATTTAGATCGTATATAGAGGACACATTATTCTGAATTTTGGCCATTGGGGTCGTTGATTGGAGTTCTCATTAAGGATTTATACCATCAAAAGTAGAGGCTGTTAGATTTCCATCACAACAATGTGCAGTCAAATTCAAATAGGCTTACCTCTTTCATAAGCTACTGAATCGAGCTAGATTTTGAATATGTTGTTGAAGACATATAAATTTATTATGAAACTTGGAGATTGGATTCGAAGATTTCTACGTAAAGAAATTTCATCAGAACATGAGTGTTGGTTTGTTTTGTTTTCTTCCTCTTATTGTTGGATCTTAATCTTAGTGTTATAAGTATTGTTGCTATTGTTGGTTTCCAATTTGATATTGGAATATTGTTAAGTCTCTATCATTAACTATAGTAAAAATTTAGAGTGGATTATGGTTATATGATTTTTACTTTTCACGTTTGAAGAGATTTTCCATGTAACTATTATCTCGTATTTATTATGTTATTATGGTTGATAATTTGTTTTATTTAGATAGATTCAATCATAGTATATTTAATAATCAATTCATATAAAAATACATATTAGGTTTGATAGATGCAAAATAACTTTAAAAGAATTTAATAATTAAGGTTATACATTAAAATGCAATGGAACATTAAAGTTATTTATTAGAAAACAATAATAAATTATGATGATACATTTATTTTGAATTTAGCAAGAGAACAATTTAAAGATAATTTGTGACTTTTACTATAGTGTGCAATAGTTTTGAAATATAAAACCATAGTGTTTAGCTCACTAAATAAAATTTTTGAAAAACTAATGAAGGTTCTATTCTTATTTAATCATATCCAAGTTTAGCATAATTTCATTCAATCAAAAGTCTACATTTACTTTTTCTTTTAAAATAATTGGCACCATCATCTTAACAATAATAGACAACATTTATATATTTTCTTAAAACATATACATAATTTGAAAATCTCACATCCAATAAACTAACACACACTTTCAAGAACATCTTATAATTGAGATAATGTCTTGAATTTGTGATATATGATTGAACTTTCTCGTTAATGTAGCCAATGGATTGAACCAACTAAACCGGCTAATTCGAATCCACGTTCAATTCATATATCCGAATCCAAATTCAACCAAATCAGTCAAATTTAAATGGACTCGAATCAGGTTTAAATTTAAGGATTTGAATTTCGTCCGTGTACAGCCGAAACTAATATTAATTTATGTAAAAATCACATGTAATGTAATGATGGTTTTTTACGTTTAAACTTCGAATGATATTGAAAGTTTAAATGCATTATAGGAACCACATATATATCTGTTTTAAAAACTAACACCCGATATGTTTTTAGAACTAATACTATATATATATATATATATATATATATATATATATATATATATATATTCTCTTCTTCTTCACTCTTTTTTTTTTTTTAATTTTACTGATATTTAATTATATTAATTTAATACTAAATTTAAAATTTATAATAATATAAGAAATTGGGTGAATTAATATAATTTTAAAATAAATTTAATATTAAATTATATTAATTATAATACACTTTAATACATTAAAATATTAGTTATGTTAATTATAAAATAATAAATATAAATAAATAAATATTAATAAATTTGAAATTGTTGTAGAGGTCTAAATCCTCCGAGTCTGATTTGTAGAATTGAAGCCTTAGCCCAATGCATTGAACAGGCTGGAGTCCAGGCCCAGGTCCAATTCTTCTGAGAGGCCCAGGCCCGATACTTCCTAGAGGCTATTTGGCCCATAAGCTACTCAAAATCAGTCAAAACTGACCAAACCGCGTGCCTGTCGAATCCCGGATTTTGCGGAGATCCTTCCGCAAGGATCTCGACAAGATCTGTCTAACAGCTCTTCAGCCCCTATAAATAGAAGCTCAGACTTCTTGATCAAGGACACACTCTTCTTTACAAAAACTCTGCCAAAATCCATACTCAAGCAATCATCGTCTTCGACTTTACTCCGGCGTCCGATTCACGACTCCGGTCACTTAACTGATAATTACCAAAGAAGCCCTGATCTTTATAACATATTTGTTCTCTTCCTTCCGAGACTCCTACTTCCGATAGGAACAGGTATCATCACGAAGTCACTATTTACTTCAGTACTTACTTTAGTTGCATTACTTAAGTTTAGAACTGACTTAAGCGTTGGAGTGCATACGGCAGACACCACACCGGTGTCCCCAGGTCTGCTCGGACGTTTCTCATTTCATTTTGCAGGATCCCTTAACACTTAGAATCGGTCCCCATCTAGCCCTAAACCATCCAGTCTTGCAAGTCCGGATCAATTGTAGCTCCGAACCACTACAGTTTGGCACCAATCGTGGGGCCGACGATAAGTTTCCTGCAAAACCTATCCTTCACATTTTTTAAACTTTAAGTCCTTATTTAATATATCATCCATGGCTAACGACTTGACTATGGAGCAACAAATGCAAGCCATGATGGAGCGCATGCGCCTACTTGAAGAGGAGAATGCCTGAACTAAGGCAGCAAACTAGGCACTCACTCAGCGAATGAACAATATGACTCCCAACGGTACTACTTCCATGGTAAATGGTGAGAATCCCATTGCACCCGAGACAAGAAGGATCCTCTTATCTAAAATCCAAGAGATAAAGAGGGGAATGGCAAAGGAGGCTGAAAATTTCTAGGTCGTCATCAGGACTATTCCTGGTATTCCAACACCCTTCGAACACTCTGCTGCAGACACCCATATTCTCTCCCCGTTTGTGGATAGGATCGCTACGATAGAAATGCCGAAGAAGAGTACCCTCCCGACCTTCCATAAATTCCGAGGGGATTCGGATCTGGCAGAGCATATGGCCGAGTATCGCCAGGAAATGTCTCTAGTCAACCTTCCAAGCGACACTTGCGAAGCCATAACTTGCAAAACATTCGGTAGTAGTTTGGGCGGTCCAGCTCTGACCTGTTCCTTAATCTTCCAAATAATTTTATTCATTCATTTTCACAACTTGTTGATGACTTTGTCGTCAAGTTCTCCAGTCGCAGGCATTTCAGGTTAACCACGGATCATTTATTTTTCGTGGTGAAGAAAGAAAGTGAAAGCCTCCGAGAGTACGTCTCTCGCTTCACTAACGAATACATCAAGATTCCTGACGTCGTTGATTCGACTACAACAATCGCATTCTGAAAGGGCCTGCCTCTGTTCTCTCGTCTCTACAAGCAGCTAACGGAATGCGAGCCTCGGATGCTTGAAGAATCCCTAGCCATACTCACTCGGCAAATCAAGTTAGAAGAAGATCCTATGAGGGCTACCATGGCCAAGAATAGAGCTAATGGCAAGTCTGGGCAGCGCGGCAACAAGCCTCGTAGAGGAAGGTTTAAGCCATATAAAAGGTATGACCATTGCCCTAATTTAGTTCCATCCGGAACATCTGGCATGAACGGTGAGAACAAACCAAAGCGGCAGGTTCCGGCCTATGATTTAACCATAGAGCCAAAAGCCCTAGTGACGGTAATGAAAGACATGGAGTCTTTTGTTAAATGGTCTGAACAAATGCGGACACTCGCACATCAAAGAGATAACAACAAATTTTGCAAATTTCATAACGATCACGACCATAGAACATATGATTGCGTGGCATTACGGTTTGAGGTTACCTCCCTACTGAAGAAAGGACACCTCCGCGAGTTCTTGTCCGAGAAAGGGAAGCAGACTCTCAAAAATTCCGAGGAAAAGCATCACGAATCGAAAGCAATCGAGATGCCTGATGAAGCCCCAGAAGTCGATAGATAATTGGAGTTATTCACGGCGGCTCAGTGGTGAGAGGAATAACCCAAAGTTTCGCCACAAGCCATGCTAGGGAGCTCGGCAGCATCAAGGAGGCTTTTCGCTCGGCTTGGTAGAACCTCCCTCACTTATAAATTGTCATTCTTTGCCGAGATATGCACGGGCTTGCAGATCCGCATCACGATGCACTAGTCATCACTTTGCAAATTGCCAACTACAAGTTAAAGAGGGTTCTTATTGACAATGGAAGCTCAACGAACATCATGTTCATTCCGGCTCTCAAGAAAATGCATTTGGATGATACACTTATTAACCGAGACACTACAACTATCACCAGGTTTAGTGAGGAGTCCAAGCAAACCATAAGTGAGGTAGGTTTGCCTGTTTTGTGCAGGTGGAATCAATCTCGTGACCAGGTTTCTCCTAGTAGATGCACAATCATCTTAAAATTTGATTATGGGGAGACCTTGGATCCAAAAAATGAAAGATGTCCCTTCAAGCTATCATCAAACCCTTCGATTTCCCACCAAATGAGGAATCGAGGAGATCTAAGGCGACCAGAATGCGTCAAGAGAATGCTATACACTAACTTTAAGAAAGCCTCGATGGCACAGCAATTACATAAAGGGGCTCCTACCAAAGGCTGAATGGAAGTTCCTGTGCCAGAACCTCTAGAGGAAGTTTCGATTGATCCGGAACATTACGATAGGAAAATTCAGATTGGTTCTACACTCGACCCGGAACTTAAATGTAAACTCCTAGCCCTAATTTCGGCTAACCTTGAATATTTTGCTTAGTTCCATACGGACATGACAGATATCGACATAGGCATGATTGCCCCTAAGCTCGGAGTCAATCCTAAGGCAAAGCCCATCAAGCAAAAAAGAAGAAAATTTGCTTCCTTGAGGAACGAAATCATCAATGAAGAAGTTCAGAATCTTCTAAAAAATGGTATGGTCCGAGAAGTAAAATACCTAGACTGGTTAGCAAATGTCGTGGGGTCAGAAAGAAAAACAGAAAATGGCGAATATGCGTGGATTATTCCGATCTGAACAAATCATGTTCGAAGGATTTGTTTCCACTCCCTCACATTAATACAATAATAGATGCAACCGTGGGCCATGGGCTCTTAACTTTCACGGATGCCTTCTCGGGGTACAATCAAATCAAGATGGATCCAGCAAACCAAGAAAAAATAGCTTTCATAACCGAAACGAGAACCTACTATTACAATGCCGTGCCTTCCGGACTCAAAAACGCTGGAGCAACATACTAGCATCAGGTTAATCGAATATTTTCCGAGCAAATCAGAAAAACAATGGAAATCTATGTGGACAATATGCTTGTAAAGTCGCTGAAACCTGAACAACATATTGAACATCTGGAAGAAGCCTTCCAAATTTTAAGAAAACACAACATGAAGTTGAATCCAGCTAAGTGCTCATTCGGTGTTGGCTCCGGCCAATTTCTCGGATTTATGGTAACCAAAAGAGAAATAGAGGTAAATCTAAGCCAGTTAGATGGTGTCGTAAAGATACCAACCCTGCAAAGCAAAAAAGACATCCAACGTCTGACCTGAAGAATCGCGGCTCTCAATCGATTCTTCTGAGATCATCTGAGTATCTCAAACCTCTTTTCTAGTTACTCTAGAAAGGCACGAACTTCGATTGGTCAAGATCATATTACGAAGCCTTAAAGAAAGCTGAACTTCACCTATCAAAGGCCCTGGTTTTGGCCAAACCAAAATCCGGAGAAACATTATATGTATACTTGGTTGTCTCGGAAGTAGTAGTAAGTGTCGTATTAGTCCGAGAGGAAGGAAAAGTTCAGCAACCAATCTACTATACCAGCAAATCCCTTACAGATGCTGAAACAAGGTACAACATTATGGAAAAACTAGTCTTGGCCCTAATTTCCGCCTCTCAGAAACTAAGATACTACTTCCAAGCCCATCCCATAACTATCATATCATCCTTCTCGGTCAGAGCCATCTTACACAAACCCGAAGTATCCGGGCAAATGATGAAATGGGAGGTAGAGCTCAGCCAATTTGATATCAACTATAAACCTCGCACCGCCATCAAATTCCAAGCACTAGTAGACTTCGTGGCAAACTTTGCTATCCCATCTCAGAACATCTTTACCACAGAGGAAAAATCCGACTAGTGGATCTTAGAAGTTGATAGAGCGAGTAATCTACAATGAGGTGGCATATGGATAGTCTTAGTACCTCCAAGCGGACAATTACTAGAATATTCTCTACAATGCGACTTTCAAGTCACAAACAACGAAGTGTAATATGAAGCATTAAATACCGGTTTGAAATTAGCCAAAAGCCTGCACATCTAAAACCTATTGGATAAATGCGATTCACAATTGATCGTAAATCAAATAACTGAAGCCTATCAAGCTAAAGATGACAGAATGAAAGCCTACCTAAAATTAGTTCAGACTGTCAAACACTCATTTTTCGTCATTACATTTGAACAAATTTCCGGTGGGGAAAATAGCAGTGCAGATGCACTTGCCACTTATGGTTCGGCAGTCAAGGACCCATGCACTAAATACGTTCTCCACGGACACATTGAAATATCTGCGGTATCTAAAGATCCGATCAAATCCGAAATCCTTCTAGTTAGCAACCAACAAGAAAGCCGGATTAAACCAATACTTGAATATATCCAGACTGGAACTTTACACCAGGCAAAGCCAAAGTTCGGAAATACGGACTTCAACAGCCAGATTCACAGTAATCGAAGAAGTACTCTACAGAAAATCTCTCATTGGCACTTACCAGTTATGTCTCGATGAACCCAACTCAAAATGAGTCCTCCAAGAACTTCACAGTGGTCAATTTGGGAATCATTCCGGGGGAAGAAGCCTAGCCTTTAGATGTTTCCGAGCCGGCTATTACTGGCCCTCTATAAAATTAGATGCTAAAGAGTTAGCTAAAAAGTGTGGAAACTGGCAAAGGCACGGAAATTACATACATGCCTCAGCAAAGCTTCTACACGTAGTTTACTTTCCATGGCCATTCTCCAAATAGGAAATAGACATAGTAGGACCGCTTTCGCCTACTCATGGGAAAGGTAAAAGGTTCATCCTCCTTGTCACTGATTACTATACCAAGTCGGTAGAAGTTGAGGCATTCACTAATGTTACTGATCTCGTTATAAGAAACTTTGTGTTGAAGCACATTCTTTGCAGATTCAGAAGTTCCGAACGAAATCGTCACAGACAATGGTTTGCAATTTATCTCCAAAATATTCAACGACTTTTGCATCGCTTGGGACATCAAATTGAACTTCTCCACTCCGAGATATCCGAAAGTAAATGGTCAATCTGATGGCCATACTCAAGAAGAGATTGGGGAAGCATAAGGGAGCATGGGTTCAAGAATCGTCGGGTGTGTTATGGCCTTATAGAACAACTCCAAGAGTTTTGACCGGATAGACACCTTTCTCGTTCGTATTCCGGGTAGAAACTGTTCTTCTTTCCAACGTGAGATTTGGACAATATCCACTTCACGATCAGAATCAAATCTTGCTGGACTTTGACCTAGCTACAATAGACGAGCTACTAGAAAGTTCCGAGGTAAAAATAGAAAATATAAGAGGACAATTGAAAAAGTTTATAGCAAATCTGTCCGAGCAAGAACATTTTTCATAGGAGACTTAATACTCGGGAAAAACTTCAACGGAAACAAACTAGACGAATCCTAGGAAGGTCCGTATCAAGTAACAGAAATAGTAGGCAAAGGAGCATATTAACTTCAGGACGAGTCAGGCAGAACAGTCTGAAACACATGAATGCAACCCACCTGAAGAAATTCCAATTCTAACCAAGTAATTCCCTACGTATTCGGGGGAACCAGGGTCCGACCTCTTACCTTATACTTTTACATTTAAGTCGAAATTCAATTTTGAATTGCTTTCAGAATCAATTACAGACTTAAGCATCGGAGGGTCCTCAAAAAGTTAAGGACCATCCTAACCCTTCACTTGCTTTGCAATCAAAAGCCAACGTCCATCCGGACTACCGTCCCACAACAGGACCCCAGGTTTTTCTAAAAACCCTCTTTCAATTTTAACACTTCAGTTCCGATTTTTCTTTTGAATCAATTACTGACTTAAGCATCAGAGGGTCCTCAATACGTTGAGGACCTCCCTCACCTTGTGTTGAAATTTCAAGTAGTACGGAAGTAAAGGCAACATGCTCCAAAACAAAATCTAAGAAAGAATATCAAACCTAGTTAAGTTCTTGAACAAGAAATTCAAACATTCGTACTACTAAGTTTCTGAATCATGCTCTAACCTCCAAATAATTATTTTGCGAGGTGTAACTCAAAATAAGAGCATGAAGATCTATCAAGACTAAGAACAAACGACAAATTGAGCTCAAAACAAAGCCCTCTTGTAGATTCTGCAAGGGCACAAAATAAGACCCCACAAAGCGCATAATAAATCTGAACCAACACTTGTAAAAAGTTGGTAAATATTCAAGTTGTGTACACAAAACATCTGAAAGGACTGTTAACATTAATGTAAAAGGTCCGATAGGAAAATCAATATTATCATCCGAAAGGATTGAAAAAATTACATCTGAAAGGACCCCTTTGTTTAAATAAATCCGAGCCATGATTGAGATCGATTATTCAATTATCTGTCTATTCTTTGCTTACATTGCATGAGTAGATTAACAATTAAGTGTCGTATGTATGTTATTGCTTTCAATTATTCAATTCTGTTTCAATACTTAGAATATTTATGTAAAAACAAATCGGCAAGATTAAAAAAAACCTAAATATTTCATTAATACGGAAAGAAGAAATACAAAAGAAGAAAGAAGAAAAGCCTAAATTGCTAAGTCATCAAGGGTCAGCTCGGCCTCGATGCCTTGCTCAGCGACACCAGTCTCTGTGGAAGGATAGCAACCGAAATTGGCTCGACCTCCAGAGGCTCGAAGACACCCTCCACGGTCTCTTTACCTGGAGTGGCGGCATCCTCCCCTTCCTTCCTTCTCTCTTCTTCTTCTCCTCCCTCTTCCTCTCCATCCTTTACTGAGTCGCTGTCCTCCGTCGGACTCGGAATACTGGTCCCAGTCATTTCTGCAAGCTAAGTCCAATAGCCGAATCTTCTTTCGGCCACCTCTTTTGTCAAGGTAGCAGCCCAAAATTTCTGGTACACTCTAACCTTGGCCTCGATTTTTGCCTGCGCCTCTGTCCGCTTGACCCTCTTTTTGGCCTCGGCTAGACGTTTTTCCATTTCAGACATTTGAGAAGACAAGGACTCCACGGTCCCTTTCAATAAAGAGGCCTCTTCCACGGACTTCTTTGTCTTCTCCCGCTCGGATGCCAACTCCTTCTCCTTATCCTGGGCTATTAGTCTTAGATTGCCCAATTCATAGTTGGCGACGTCCAGCTTGAGCTGAATGTCATCCATGTCCTTTGCCGAGTCTCGCTCATCCCGAGCCTTCTTGATGGTGGCAATATGCCGATCCCATTCATGGTTAAAGGCGTGACCAATCTAGACGAGCTGCAAGATCCGAACATATTAGTTTCCGAACACGATAAAAGGAAAAACCAACATGAAAGTTACCTTGTGACCAACTAAAATAAGCTCTTCCACCAGATCAAATCCAAACTGTTGGATCCTCCCACAAATCCAGAAGTTGTTGGGCTATTCTTATTTCCGGATGGATCCTCGCCCATCATCCTTCAGATATCTAACTCTGTTGACTCCCTTGACATACCTGATCGAAAAGTTCAATAGTCAGATCAGAGAACTTCTGCGGTAAGCCGAAGAAACCAATTTGGGTCCAAATGCCACCAGAACAGTCAAAATGGCCGAAAACAGTATTAGGGCTTCTAAAACACTCGAAACCACATTCAATCTCTCAATTCAGCAACACACAGCCCCAAATCTCTTCGTCTTCTTTGACCAACACAAAAGCAAAAAAAAAAAACACATAATGACAAAGTAAACAAGAAAAAGAAGGGCGTTTAGAGGATTTTACCTTGATGCGTGTTAAGGAATCTTCTATAAGTGATCTGGAGAGCATAAAAGTCTCTCTAAAAAGCAAGTTCTGGATTTGAATTCTAGAAAGATGAACAAGTGAGAGAGAGTGAAATGGTGGAGTGGAAGCATTCGGATCTATTTATACGTACGGGTAGGTGAAAAGGTGAAGCTTCCTGAGGAAGCTTCCACACGTGTCACTCTCCTAATGGAGAGATTTCTGATGTGACGTATTTGACAAGTGACGTGACCTAGTGGAGTCCAACCGTTTCACATTCTCGTTTCATTCATCCATTCGGAATCCTCCTCACAGATGAATGGGGAATCTGTAGAGGTCTAAATCCTCCGAGCCTGATTTGTGGAATTAAAGCTCAAGCCCAATGCATTGAACAGGCTGGAGCCCACGCCCAGGCCCAATTCTTCCGAGAGGCCCAAGCCCGATACTTTTGAGAGGCTATTTGGCCCATAAGCTACTCAAAATCGGTCAAAACTGACAAAACCGCGTGCCTGCCGAATTCAGGATCTTGTGGAGATCCTTCCGCAAGGATCTCTGGAAGATCTGCCTAACAGCTCTTCAGCCCCTATAAATAGAAGCTTAGACTACTTGATAAGGGACACACTCTCCTTAACAAAAACTCTACCAAAATCCATACTTGAGCAATCATCGCCTTCGACTTTACTCTGGCGTCTAATTCACGACTCCGGTCACTTAACTGATAATTACCAAAAAAGCCTAGAGCTTCATAAGGTGCCTGTCGTCTTCCTTGCGAGACTCCTACTTCCAATAGGAACGGGTATCATTAGGAAGTCACTATTTACTTCATTACTTACTTTAGTTGCATTACTTAAGTTCAGAACTGACTTGAGCGTCGGAGTGCCTACGGTAGACATCACAACAGTGTCCTAGGTCCGCTCGGACGTTTCTCATTTCATTTTGCAGGATCCCTTAACACTTGAAATCGGTCCCTATCTAGCCCTGAACCATCCAGTCCTGCCAGTCCGGATCAACTGTATTAAAATTAAATAAATAAACAATAAATTAAGTGGATTGACGGTGGATAGGTGTATCCACGAATTAGTGGGTTCGTGGATTTTTTTACCATCTTTGAATATACTCGAACTTTATTCAATTTTGTCCTAAGAAAATAAAAAAATAAAATTACAGTCTATGATATTATATGAGACCATATAATTTATTAAAATGACAAATACATGTTATATAACTTCAAATAAAATTAACAATATTAATATGATGTTACATCAAATTAATATTTTCATCCCTTTCCTTTTTCTGAAGTAAGTAATGATCGGCTTCTTTGCACTCTTGCCTCTTTTCATTGCAATAGCATTAGTCTGATCAACATCATTAGAAGACTCCATTTAAGAAATGTCTTGATTTTTAAGTTTACGAAACACTCTCCATAAAAAGTAATCGATCCCCAACAATCGAAGAATCTCTGTAAAAAAAAATTAATAAATAACAAAACAGATCATATTTTTATATTTAATTTTCATTTTAATAAATTATTAATTAAAAATTAAAAAAAAAAATAGGAGAACTTACTTTGAGAATCCTTTTGTAGATGTTTGGAAGTGAAAATCAGCAACTCAACAGAATCCACGTAAGTGCGCATAACTGAGTTTTCAAGTTCTAAGAATTTTATTAAATGAAAATAATTCTTCTTGGATCTGCAAAATTGGAAAAAATTATATCATATAAATCAAAGTAAAAACAATAATTAAAGCATAAAAATTATTTTTTGAAAAAAAAAATTATACAAACCTCTGATCAGTTGGGAAGAAATACAATGCAATGTCATCAAAGTCAGGAGCATCATTTCCAAATAAATCATTCAAGAGAGGAGATTGAGGAACCAAGTTAACTTTGAGTTCATTTGGTAAGTTTTGTGAACAACTTAATGCTTTTGGATGAACTTTGCATGCAGGATGAGCCTCCAACTCTAACTCACCAAACTTCTCTTGCAGAGTAGCATTGCTTGGAAATAAAAAGCTTTCCCTAAAAGAAAAAAATTAAATTATTTTTCAAAAAAAAATTTTGAATGAAAATTATAATAGGAAAATCCTCACTTCCAAGTTGTTAATTTAGCAGGAGAATGTTTAACGTAGAGCTCGAATTTAGGTTGACCATTGAGAAGTACATTTGATTCTTGAGAGTTGCTGGGGGGTGATGTGTTCATGCTGCTTCTTCAAATGGAGAAAAACTGTAGAGGAAGAGTAATCGTACTATGAACCTTATAAGGTTGACATTCCTTCTCTTCAGATTTATTTTCTTGTATGGTCTATTCATGTATTTAATTTTTATTTATTTTTATGATTATCAAAGTTGGTATTAATATTGATGTGTCATTTTCATCTTTCTAGATATAAATATCGAATTGAAGTGAATTTATTTAAATGTTATTATATGAAAAGTATTCAATCTATTTTTCATTATTAAATATTAAAATAAATATTGAAATTTTTTTTTAAAAAAAAATAATAACTAATTTTTTAATACATATTATCTATACTCATTCAAAAATAATAATATAACATTGAACAGGTTATAATGCTCAAAATAGTATGATCTACGGAAAAAAAAAAAAAGTAACAAATACACTAAAAATAATCGCAGCTTCGAACAATGGAATTATATGGAATTGAAAATTCCAAACCCTGTGAAAACAAACACTCATGCACGTTGCTGCACTTTATAATGGGTTTGTACTATTGCATTGTACTTTGTTGTACTTTACTATTAATAGTTACACAGTGGATTACAAGTTTGAAAATAATATATATATATATATATATATAAAAGCAAAATAAATAATCCTGACCACACTAGTGACGCTCATTTACATATCTGTTGGGTTTCAAAGTCAATATCGTTGGTCTGACCTGTAGCTTCATCTGCATAGTAAATGTCCAACTAGAATAAATGAATCTGATTTATACATATACCAATAAATGCAAAACACTCATTCAATGTATCAAATCTTTAAATCTGAACTATGAAAATGACAAGTTAATATTTATAACATTGATACTCTATCGAATCAGATCATCGGCCTTAATAGCATTGAAATTATGAAGTCTTGACTGGTAAAAGTGACAACATTCAAATCTCGCTGTTGCTTTCATAAATTGTTTTGGGCAACAACTTGACAAGTTTAAAAACATTAAACTAGGATAGGACATTTTTCTTTTTAAAATGTTTCTTTTACGTGAAATATTGTAATGATAAATTTTATAGATATTAAAAAAAAAAAAAAATGATGTGACCGATCATTTTGTGAGATATCATAATACAATCAAATATAATTGTTATATTTGGTTCAAATTAAAATGATAACATTATATTATAATATAAAAACTATCAATATTTTATATAATATATATTAGAAATTAAATTATACTAACGCCACGGTATAAAGTCTGTTTGATAATTAATTGCTAGTGGTTGGCAGATTCAATCATTTATATTATCAGTTTATCAATTATTAACGATTAAAAAATTAGTAATTCAGTTTTCGTGTTACATGTTATCATGTTATACATGGTTGATGTATTTGGGCTGATTTGTATTATTGGGTTTATTATTATAATTGTTGGAAGCTGAGGCCCACAACACTTGAAGATCCGCGACTTTTCTCTAGAGCTGACCCGACCCGCCTCCGACCCGCATGGAACCCTAGCTATATATTCTTATATTTGGTATTGTAGCAAGTGGCTGCTTAAGTTGTATTTTCTTCTTTGTGTGTCTGATAGGGTTCTCTTCTAGGGTTTCTTCTATCTTCTTGTTTCTCTTGTAAATCTCTATGATCTTGGTGGTTTGTTGGTTGTAATCTTTGTGATTACCTTGTACTGGTACTGATTCTTGCTTAATAGTGAATTGTTGGGCTCTGTGTGAGTCTATCCCGTGGATGTAGCCTTTTAAGGGTGAACCACGTTATCTTTGTGTATTGTTATTTCTGATTTGTGGTTATTTATTAATCTGGAACTTGAATCTTGTTTAAATTGGTAGATACAATGTTATTAGGGTTTAAAACATTTGGTATCAGAGCTGTATCTTCTTATGTTTGAGTTCTTACTTGTTTTTCTTCTTGAAAACTTCTGAAGCAGTCTCGATTTCAAAACCTTAAGTCGATTTTGTGTCTTCTGTGTGTCTTTAGTCTCTGTAATAAATTTAGGGTTTTCTGTATCTTCGTCTTCTGACAAGATCTATAAAGTAATAGGTACCTATTGCTGCGAAGGAGTTTAAGCGAGAGACTACAGGGGTTTAAATGCCAAGACTTGCGGGGTTCTTCAAGAGTAACCTCGTTTTAACCTTCTGTATCTCTTTACTTTTGAGTTTCTGTGGATAATTGGGTATTTTTTGGTTCTGGCTGAGTAGGATACAAGACTTGTTTCTTGTTAATGTCTTAGAACATTTAGCTCGTCTGTGCAAACCAGCTTGTTTGTCTAGCTGAAAAGGGTACAAGTGAAATATTCTTGTGAAAGCCCAAGGGTACAAGATCTTGAATCTTGTTAATGCACAATATAATAGGTTTCTGTTGTGATATTTGATCTTTATTGTGTATAATTCTTGATCTGTTTGCTGTATCTTTCTGTTATTACTGTTTTTCTGTCTTTCTTGCTTTTGACCTTCTGTCTTTGAGTGCATGAGTGATTGGATAACTTGTAAACAAACAAACCAGTTGACCATTAAGTCTTCAGCACCAAAATTTATTTACTTAACTTCTGTTTTAAACTTCTGTGCTTTATAAAATCTTTTTCAAAATGTCTTAAAAACCTCAAACACATAATGTTTTGAACATTGAAGTGTTTGATGGCTCACAAGATTTTGTTATTTGGAAGAAAAAGATTCTTTTTGTTTTAGTATATAATGGTCTTGATGCTGCTGTTGAAGATGACTGGCCAACTAGCATAACCTTTCTCTTACATTTGAGTTAAGAAACGTGCTTATCACACCATACTCTTACATTTGAGTGATTATGTGCTAACTGTTGTCTCTGAGTTTAATACTGCTTCTGATTTGTGGAGGGGCTTAGAGAACTTGTATTTGGTTAAAGATGTTTCGAATAGACTCTTAAGTTTGCATAAATTGTTTAGCTTTAAATTTAAAACTAATAAGTCTGTGTCTGAGAATCTGGCTATCTTTAAAAGATTGGTTCAAGATCATAATAGTAGAACTGTAGAGGACAGAGGCTTAGTTATGAGTACATTGCCATGACTCTTTTACACTCCTTACCTGAGTCTCATACGGTAATTAAAGAGTTTGTCTTCTTTAATAACGATCCCTAACTACTAAGCTAATAATGGATGCCCTAAAATTCAAATCAGTAGGGGAAGAGATAACTAAAAATGAGAGTGAAGGTTTATTTTTGAATAAAGCCTCCACTTCTCAGAATGCTAATTAGAATAAATGTAAAGGTAAAAAAGGGTTCTAATAATGGCAGTAGTAACCAGAACAAGAATAACAGTAACTCTGGAAATAATGGAAATAATAGGAATAATTGGAAAGGTAAGTCTAAAATTGGTAATGCCAGAAAATACTTTTATGTAAAAAGTCTAACCATTTGATAAAAGATTGTTTTCAGAAAAAGAAAGATGAGGCTAATGGAAAATTTAAGAATGAAGCATCTGGTTCCTCTGGTAAACTAGATGTTCTTAACTGTGAGGGCCTAACTGCTATTTTTAATTCTTCTGATAATCTGTTTGTTGTTGATTCTGTGTGTGATGACTGGGTGATTGATTCAGGCTGTACCCACCATATGACTCCACATAAAAACTGGCTTAGTGATCTAGATAACAACTCTGAGGGTTTTGTCTTGATGGGTAGCAATCATAAATGTAGGATAGAGGGAATTGGGACCATTAAACTAAGACACTTTGATGGTAGTGTCACCAGACTTGAGAGGGTGAGGCTTGTACCCGACCTTAGAAGGAACCTCTTATCTGTGAGTGCTTTAGGAGAGTTTAACCTAAGCTGCCTATTTAAAAACCTGTCTGTTGAGATTATCAGACCTGATGGGAAGGTTACTATGAGAGGAAAAGGGTAGGAAACCTTTATGTACTAGAGGATAGAACTATAGAGTCTCTTAATAGCACTACCATAAGTAGAAATATTGCCAAAAGCCTAAGTACGACATAACAAATTAGGTCATTTAGGGTTAACTGGGATGAGAGAGCTTAAAAGGAGAGGGATTATAGATAGTGACATTAGTCTAGACATGCCATTCTGGGAAAGTTGTTTTAGAAAAACAAACAAAGCAATAATTTCAAAATTCTTATTTTAAATCAAAATATATTTTAACTATTGTACATTCAGATTTATGGGGCCTAGCTCAAACTCCAACTTTTGATGAAAAACTTTATTTTGTCACATTTATTGATGATTTTCCTAGATTTAGTTGGCTGTTTTTATTAAAAAGCAAATATGATGTTTTTTAAACATATAAAACCTAGAAAGTCTTGACAGAAAATCAAAAGGATTGTAAACTGAAAATTCTGAGAACTGATAATGGTTTAGAATTCTGTAATGAAAATTTTAATTTGTTTTGTTCTAAGAATGACATTGCTAGACATAGGACTGTCATTTATACCCCCCAACAGAATGGTATAGCTAAGAGGTTAAATAAAACCTAGCTTGATAAGATTAGATCTATGTTGTATGAGGCAAAACTAAATAAAAGGTTTTGGGGAGAGGCCATCAATACTGCCAACTATGTGAAAAATAGGTCCCCTTCCTTCTCTCTAGAGTTTAAAATCCCCTATGAGCTTTGGAATTATAGGATCCCTAATCTGTCCCATATTAGAATAGTTGGATGTAGAGCCTATGTCCACTAGAACAATGGCAAACTTGAACCTAGGTCTCACATATCTCTATTTATGGGCTATCTTGATGGTACCAAAGGATTTAGGCTGGCTTATAAAGAGGGAAATGTGTTTAAGTTCATTATAAGCCGAAATCTAGTATTTAGAGAGAATGAACTTCCTGGTTTTATTGGGTTAGAAGAAACCTCTATTAAGACAAAAACTGTACCAATTAGTACCGATGATTTTGGAATAGTTTTTCCACCTGACTTAATAGATAAGAGAACACCTGGTGATCCTTATAATAGTTATATCATTCCATCAGCTGACAATCTCAATGGCAGTTCTGACCCTGAAACTAAGGATCATAGCCAACCTGATTCCTTTAATCTTAATTAGATTGATCCTGATTCCCAATAGACCTATAGAGAGTCTAGTTTAGACAACTATCTTCTTAGTAGCGATTAGGTTAGAAGGGAAAACATTATGAAACCATCTAGATATATGGATGCAAACCTCGTCATTATTACTTTGAATGCTTCCATTTCTGATTGCTTTATACCTGAGTTATACCAAGATGCTACTCCCTATCCTGATTCCTCAAAATGGCAAAAAACTACAGATGAGGAGATGGAATCCCTTAGAAAGAATGAAACCTGGATTTTGGTTCCTAAACCTGAGAATAAAAGGGTAGTTTCTTGCAAATTGGTGTTTAGGATTAAAGCGAGTCTGCCTTTAGATGATCCTAGTAGGTACAAAGCCAGACTGGTAGTAAAAGGTTTTACATAAAAACCTGGTATTGATTACCAGGAAATTTTCTCTCCTTTTATCAGATATGGTATTATTAGGATTATGTTAGCCCTTACTGCCTTCTTTAATTAGGAATTAGAGTATATGGAAGTGAAAACGGCCTTTCTGCATGGGTTTTTAGACCGGGACATCTTTATGACATAACCTGAAGGTTTTATTAAAGATCCTAAGCTGATTTGTCTTTTGAAAATATCCTTATATGGTTTGAAGCAATCTCTCATGTAATGGAATGAGAGATTCCATAATTTTGTGTTAAAAACTGGTTTCTATAAAAGCTTGTTTGATGCTTGTCTGTATTTTGTTTTGATAAATCAATACCTATATTTTTACTCTTATATTTTGATGAAATCTTGTTAATGTCTCCTGACAAGGACATATTGAAATCTGTAAAGAATCAACTTGGCAGTGAATTTGATATGAAGGATCTTGGTATAGCTTCCAAGATTTTTGGAATGGATATTCACAAGAAAAGGAGAAATAATCAACTCATTGTTAGTCAGAGAAATTATATTATCAAAGTCCTACAGACTTTTGATATGATTGATGCTAAACCGAATTCGTTGCCTTTAAATGTTGGTTACAATTTAGACTGCAAGACATACTCTGATGATGAAATCCTCACTTCTATACCTTATGCAGAAGCCATTGGTAGTATAATGTATATTATGGTCTGTACAAGACCAGACATTGCTTATGCTATCAGTGTCCTGAGCCGATATATGATGAAGCCTACTATGAAACACTAGAAAGCTGTAAAAGGCCTTATGAGATATTTGAAAGGCACTGTGGATGTTGGTTTAGAATTCGGTAAAGTTACTGATAATGTGAATATTTGTGGCTTTTCTAATGCAGATTTTGCAAAGGACCCTGAATTTAGAAGATCTATATCCTCCTATATTGTAACTGTTTGTAGAAATTATGTATCCTGAAAAATCCAGGTTACAATTTGATATTGCACTTTCTACTACAAAATCTGAGTGTATATCACTTACTGAATGTATTAAAGAGGTTATGTAGATACAAGGACTTCTTTCTGAGTTAAATATTTTAGACTGTAAGCCTGTTGTATATATTGATAGTCAGGACGCTTTTAATATCAGCAGGAATCTTGTTTATCATGACAAGATCAAACATAAAGGTGTTAAGTACCACTTTATTTGCTTACATGTGTTGAATGGTGATGTGCAGGTTGAACAGATATCTACAGAAGTAACCCAGTTGACATGGGTACCAAGACTGT
Source organism: Cardiospermum halicacabum (assembly GCA_031304145.1). Taxonomy (NCBI): domain Eukaryota; kingdom Viridiplantae; phylum Streptophyta; class Magnoliopsida; order Sapindales; family Sapindaceae; genus Cardiospermum; species Cardiospermum halicacabum. Next base: position 21,223,053 of record CM062389.1, read on the forward strand.
AGTGGGAAGGAAGCTTCTGTTTTGCAGAAGCTACCTCCACATCAACCGGACCTAAATCAGCTGGGGAGTGATTGACGATGATCATTGGAGCTTCTGGTAGTTCAGTATTAAAAGGAAAATGATGTATTTTGTATACCACCAAGTATGAGCCTGTAATAAGTTGTGTTGTATTAAATGTACATATGAAAATAGGGGAAGTTTGTTATATATTTTCATGTTATACATGGTTGATTTATCGGGGCTGGTCTGTATCATTGGGCTTATTATTGTAATTGTTAGAAGTTGAGGCCCACAACACTTGAAGATCCGGGCCTTTTCTCTGGAGCTGACCCGACCCGCCTCCGACCTGCCTGGAACCCTAACTATAGATTCTAATCTTTGGTATTGTAGCAAGTGGCTACTTCAGTTGTATTTTCTTCTTTGTGTGTCTGATAGGGTTCTCTGCTAGGGTTTCTTCTATCTTCTTGTTTTTCTTGTAAATCTCTATGGTCTTGGCGGTTTGTTGGCTGTAATCTTTGTGATTACCTTGTATGGGTACTGATTCTTGCTTAATAGTGAATTCCTAGGCTCTGTGTGAGTCTATCCCATGGATGTAGCCTTTTAAGGGTGAACCATGTTATCTTTGCGTATTGTTCTTTGTGATTTGTGGCTATTTGTTAATCTGGAACTTGAATCTTGTTTAAATTGGTACATACAATTTTATAAGTGTTTAAACAGTTCGGTAATTAGTTATTTAATAACCGTATTATTAACGAATTCAATTATAAAATGACACAAAAAATATATAAGAAGAATTATTCTTTTTATTTTTCATCAGATATATTTTGCACTATTACCTTCAAATATTTAAAAGAATGTGTTAAATACTTTCATATTTATTAATTAATAATACTAATAAGTAATAATTTTAATAACATTTACTATTTTATATCAACTATTAGTTAAACTAATATATACAAGAAAATAATCTGGTTACTATAATACTAAAAATGAATATTATAAAAAAATTTATTATTAAATATTATAATAAAAAAATATTGAAAATATTAAATATTATTATAATAAATTTTAATTATTTTATTAATGTATATATTAATACAATTCAAATTAAAAGTGTGGTAATTTGATTTTTTTAATAAACCTCTAATTTTAAAACATCTCAAACACTTCTATTTCAGCGTTTTGGACCAAATCAACTAATTAAATTGCTATTAATCAAACTAACTACTTTCGACAATTAGAAATTTAATTTTAGTCAAATATCTACTCCTCCTAAAAACTCTAATCTACCGTTGAGACACGGTTTAACAAACGGACTCATAAATAGTAATATTATAATAAGTAGAATTTTTTTAATTTTATTAATATATTTAATGTTAAGAATTATATTATTTAAATGATTAATACAGCATACAATTTTATAAATTATATATACATAAAAGAAAATAAGGTACATTTTATCTTAATTGAATAGAGGTGATAAATTCTTACTTTATCATAAATATTATTTATAATTATAATTTATTTAAAAATATTTAAAGAAGAGTGGTAAACTCCGTAAAATGATATGTGTTTATAAAATATTAGCTAACTAAAATATAGAAAATTTATGTGAGGTTTGAAATCAGCGTTTTGTGTTTTGATGGTATTTTGTAAATAGATGTGTGGTATTAACTTTCTAAAATAGTATAATTTTTTAAAGTAGTTTGTTGTTAATAAAGATTTCTTAAAGATATTGTTCAGTATTAGCAGTTTGTATGTAATATTTAGCTGTTCGAGTAGCATTTTATGAAATGAATGTCTCTCAATTGTTTTGAGAAGCACTTTAAAAAATACTATACTAACTAATTTTTTTCAAAAGGCTACTCCAACTCTTATTCTAAAACTACCCAAGTACCATGTACTTAGTATTAATAAATACATGTGCTTAACATTAATAAATATACCTTAATATATACACTTTAAATAATTATATCAATGTTTTTTTTCTATTCAATCAATGTTTGAAATATTATACCTACCACCAAACAATGCTTGTAACAACTACTGACACAACTTCAAACTATTAATCGCTACAATTATTCAAACTGTTATTTCAACTATTAATTTTAATATGGGAAGGTGAACATAAATAAAAATTAATTTCTCCAAAATGTTACTCAAATAATTATTTTAAAAAAATTATTCGGTTTTATTATCAACCACTATTTGGTTGGTTTTGTTTTGAGTACTTTTATCTTCATTTAGCGTTTTTTTTATGGGTTTCAAAGAAAATATACGCTTAAGAAAAAATAAAATTTTTGCAATAAGTTTAAACAAAGTGAAGGTATCAATTCATTTTTTGGTTTCCATTAGGTGATTTCAATTTTTTCGTTCCAATTTATTATAAGCGTTGGATTTGTTTACTATTTACTAATTGACCTTCCAGTTATTTTTAATTTTGTTTTTAGGGTAATAGTTAATAAAGATGGATATTCAATTATTTTTTTTCAAGTTCCTTCATAGCAGTTCGATTATTTATTTTTGAAAATTAACTACTTGTTTATTTTTATTGATGGCTTCAAATACATATAACCTTCATTTCAATAGGTATGTGATTAGTTCAACTATGCGCAATCTTTGCTATTAATTATATAATTAAACGTTTTGTCACTTAATTAATATTTTTTTAAATTGAAATTGGTATTTTTCATAACATATATGATTTTTAATGGTTTGTGGTGAGAAATTAGGTAGCATTTATGCCACTTACCGAGAAAATGGGTAAGATGAGTATTGATAACCATAAAATAAATAAATAAACATATATAAAGTAAAAAAGAAAATAAAGAGAGCAAAAATGACATAATATTTTTACGAGGAAAATCAATACGTAAATAATAAAAAAAAACTTTTATTTCTAACTATCTAGCCAAATTACATTGACCAGAGTCTCATAAACAAACTCTCCTTATATGACTCTCAAATGGTAACAAAAATTGATCCTTGAAATTAAGATATCCATGGTCGTCATGTTTTCCAAGCTCCTACCGAGCACCTCCTAAACCTAACTGACCAGATTTTCATTATATCTTCAGTTTATGAATAATAGATATAAGCATCATATTTGTAGCATTAGAATACTTATTCATAAAGTAATCCTAAACAATCAAGAAAATATTTTCCTATCTAGGATCTAAATGATCTTTTTCTAATTACAATCTTCATTGGAAAGTATAATTCCCAATCAATATGATGCTTCAAAAACAGTTTTCAAGTACTTTCCAAATTATCAAACCTGTCGAATTCCACCAAATCTTCCCAAAATTGTGCGTAGCATGAATCTTTGTTCCTTCTTGCCACGGAATTTGTAGGAGGACGTGCGGGTGCGTCTAATATCCAATTGACATAAATTATATATCGTTAGAGTTGTCTCGAAATAAGCTTTCTAAAGTTGTCTTATTCACTCGCATTGAAGTCTGTTTGCATTTCAAAATGACCAAGATAGTTCTTGATACTAGAGTATATCTGAATTTCTCATCACATTGTAACAATACACCCTTTGATGAGAATTCCATTCATCTCTTTTCGATGACCATGACTTAAAACAAAACCATCATACTCTACCATGAAAGTATACCCACTCAAGTACGATCCATCCCAAGATTCATCACTCAAGAACTATCAACCCAAGGCTTTTTCGCCACATGTCGAAACATTTGTTGATAAACCATGATGTAGCTCCCTTAATCACCTTTCACAAAACTCATTAGCCGTTAATACTTTACGCCACATTCAAATTCATGCTAAACAGATATACATACGAATTGTTGACACCATAAAAATATTTCATCCTCTATCATGTCAATCTTAGTAGATTAAAAACATGCAATAAAGACACTTGTTTTAGCATACGATTGAAGGAGAATATCATCGTCTAACTTTTTAAACAAATTTCATAAGTTATAGTCTATTTTTTAAGACAGTATTCAGCAAAACCTTATTTTATCATATATCAAATATCTATTTAAACTAATATATAATAAAATAACATAATATTAAATTTGATCTAAAATAACTCAATTAGACAATCTCGCATACTAACGATTTTAATAAATCACATAAACAAACAAATAAGAGGGTTCTGATACCACTATTGGAAATTTAAATTAAAATAATCTAACTAATAACACCATGGAATTTAAAAATTTTCTAAAAATTCCTATTAAATGAGCCATCACCTATTTTATATATGATTTAAATAACATAAACAATTAAAAAATTAGGTTGAGAATTGTGTACTCTCTTTTGCGGCTCTTTAATGCTCGTCTGTGCGATCCGAATTAAAATTCTTCACATTCTGTCTAAGTGATCAAACCAATAGTACTACTTGTTTGAGTCGTGCCTCAAATAGTATCCACCTTGAATCTAATAACTCAAAATTTGATTATTAGATGATCAGATTGTTAAATAATTTGTTTTTAAATAGATTGTAAAATACTCAGTCTATTTTAAATTATTAAATAAGTAATTAATTTTTTCTAGTTTAAAAAAATTCAAACGTACCTTTTTAAGAAAAGCTTGTTAAGAAAAGTTCTCATAATGTACTAATTGGCCTACATAGTATCATAATTTCTCCACATCCAACTTCAACTATAGAAAACAAAATCCAACCTGTAACTCATACGGTAAATTTATACTCAAGTTTAAGTACTTTATAACCTTTGAGTAGTTGATCAAATCCGGGTAACTTAAATTTCTTAGATGAAAATCTTTACTAATATGCGTCTTATAATTTTCATTCAAATTATCTTATTAAACTTGCATATACATCAAAGTTTATGGCAGTGATAGTGGCGAGGTTGGATATTAGGCTCCTTTCCACTGGCGAAATTCATGCAACATCTTGCAAAAAAACTAAATTACAGGTCCTATGAAATAATCCTTTAGAATAAATATCAGCTGATTTTGTTTATATCTTTACTTATAGGGCCTTAACTAGTACTATCAACTTATTATTTCTATTTTAGTATTGCTTAAGCATTAAACTTTTTATTTTTCTATGGAAATCATTTGTTATTTTGATTTTGTATTTGAATGGTTAGTGATAGCTACTTTGAATGGTTGTTCCATATTTTGTGTTAGAATGTATTTTTTGTAACACCTAGTTGGATTTTGATTAATAGCCAATGATTATTATTGGAATGATTTGCTTGTATGAATATATGGTTACTCTCTTTCTTCTATTCGATTGTTTGGTTATTGGTTATTTATAGCATAAGCTATTTAACTTTATTAAACTGATTTCGGGTGTTGTAAAATAATATGTAGTTTATTTATGCAGATAATGGTTATTTATATTATAAATTAATTAATTTTAGTTTCCACTGCCAAATAAAATCATACAAATATAACTAAAATGAAACTTAGCATATATATATATACATTTTGCATCATGAATTGATCCTTCAATTTAAGTACGTTTATTTCGATCTGGTCTACTTGAGATTCGACATGTTGAAAATAATTATCTTGTCCATAGCTTGTTCCTTCATCAAAGTGTCTTTTACTAATTGTTCCTTATTGTGCTTGTCTTCTGGTCGTTCCTTCATTTGCTTATCTTCTGTTTCTTTCAAAACTTTCATTTCTTGAGGTAGAATTTTTCAGATATTTTTTATATAGTTTTATAGATAATTTTGTCATCTTCGAGATGCTAAAATGTATAAACATTGCACTTACATTTTTTGCAATAAGAATACAACTTTCTAGGATTATATTTTGAACTCGAAATTCTAATTCTTGTCTTTCGATAAGTGCATCGGTGGTTTTGAAATGTAATAACTCGTCCATTCACATTAATATAACGTTGAGATATTTTTCTTACCTTCAAATGCATGCACTGCACTACTGCTATCTGTTGTAATGTTTCCATTCTTCAGCTGTAATTGTTAGTCTTTGGGCCCTTGTTTGTATTTGTGGGCTCTGGCTTAGTCTTTAGATGTTGTCTTGGCCCATCTTCTGCTAGTTGTCTCTTCGCCTACGCCTATGACCCGACCCTGTGTGGATCTGCGCCTTTCGATATCTAGCTGTATTTGGTTGACCTACCTTTATATACATTCTTTTCTTCAAATAGCAGTTTAGAGAGAGAATTTGTTACTTCTCTCCTTCTGCTCTGCTAGGGTTTTCGTTTTAGGGTTCTTTGTGTATTTTGTGTGATTTTTGAGTGTTGTAACTGTGTGATGTATTTGTGGTCATTATGATCTGATTTCTAGTGCCATCGATCTCAGTGAATAGTTGAGGTCCCGTGGATTAGCCTCGTTAGAGGTGAACCACGTAAAGTGTTTGTATGATTTTATTGCTTTTGTTACACAGATCTTGCTATTTTGTTACAGTTTGATATAAGAGATCCAAGTAAGAGCTTGTTTGTCATGCTTTATGGTATAGGGTTTATAGATCTGTGATTACTTTGTGATTTCTGGGTGCTTTCTTAATGATTTGTTTGATCTTTATGATTCTATGTGTTTCTTTGTTCTCACATGTGTTTGCTAACACTATCAATCTTCGATCTCTATAAATCTAAGGTTTATAGTTAGCAACGAGTTCAGTTTAGTGAAACCCTAACAGCGCAGTTTAGAATTTATTCGATATTTTTTGGTTTCTTGTCATTTCTTATTTCTAACAAGTTCGTGTGAGTGACAGGTACTCTTGGAGGTGAATGAGAAGAACTGAAGCTTAAGGAAAAGAAGAGAAAATGTGAAGGGTGACCCTAAGAGAGGTTCCGGGGCACTAGGAGGAAAATCGAGCCTATTAAGGTCGATTTACTAGTTATCAGCAAGAACTGAGCCTTTCTAAACCCTAATTTCCTTTTTAATTCTTTTCTGTCTCTACTTTGTGATATTTTATACTTTCTTATATTACTGTGTATCTTTGGTTGGTTGAGAACCTTGGCTAAAGAGGTACAATCCTCAGTTGCTTATTAAAGTCTCGAACCGCCTGCCAATACGGAACAGACTAGCTTGTTTGAATGTGGCTGAGGGTCACAAGCTTAGTACTTGTTAAAAGACCCAAACAGTGTTAGTTACATGAAAATCTGACTTGTTTGAGGTTCTCAACCCTTGGGAATAATTGTGATAATATTTGTTCTGTTTTTGTGTGAATATCTGAGTGATTTGTTTGTGTTGTGACATATTTTTGTACATCTAAGATTGATTTGTTCATTCTTTGTGAATATTGTGCATCATACTGTCATTGGCTTTCCTCTATTAGTGTCAGTGTATTATAAAGAGTTTTTAAACATTTTTTGAACAAAACTTCTTTATAAAATGTCTTCTAAATCTTCTAGTTCCAATCCAATAAACATTGATCTCTTTGATGGATCTCAAGATTTTGTTTTGTGGTAAAAGAAAATGTTATCTGTTTTGGTTCACCATGGCATTGAAGGGGCTGTGGATAATGACTATCCTTCTGATATTTCTGATACTGATAAGGCTAGAATGACCAAACGTGCATATCATATTATACTGTTGCATTTATCTAATGATGTTTTGACTGCCATGAATAATGTTAAGATTGCTGACTCTCTCTGGAAAACATTAGAGGCTAACTATTTAGAATCTGATATTCCTAATAGGATTATTAGCCTTCATAAATTGTTTAGCTTTAGGTTTGCCCCTAATAAGACGGTAAATGAGAACTTGGTTGTGTTTAAAAGGTTAGTTCAGGATCTGAATAGTAGGAATAAAGAAGCTGAAAGACTTAATGATGAATATCTAGCTATGGTCCTTCTTCATGCTTTGCCTGAGTCCCATAGTGTTGTTAGAGAATTTATTTCTTTTAATAAGAAATCTCTAACCACTAAGGATATCATGGATTCCCTTAATTTCAGATCTGTAGGAGAAGAGATGATTAAAAAGGATAATGAGGGGTTATTTCTTAGTAAGCCTAACACAAGCCATAGGACTAAGAGGAAGGGTAAGAAACCTATTGCTAACCAAAATAATTTGAATAAGGCTGATAACAAACAGAAGGACAGTAGTAAGGGTAAAACTGGTAGTAATAAGAAAGGAAGTGTTATTATTGTAAAAAGACTAACCACCTTATTAAGGATTGCTTCCAGAAGAAGAGAGATGAAGCAAATGGTATTGTTAAACCTGCTGCATCTAATACTGTTACTATTTCTGATCCTTTTGTTGATTGGGTGATTGATTCTGGTTATACACACCATATGTGCAAAATAGGAGTTAGTTTTCAAATCTAGAGTCTATCAAAGGGGTTTTGTTGTCATGGGGTCTGACCATAGGTTGACATAGTTGGGGTAAGAAATGTAACCATTAGGCAGTATGGTGGTAGAACTTTAATCCTTAAAGATGTCAAATATGTCCCTGATCTTATAAGAAACCTTCTGTCAGTGAGTAAGATGGGTAAGATGGGTTTTGAGTGTGTGTTTAAGAACCAGAGGGTAGAAATGTCCAGGCCTAGATCAAATAGAGTTGATCTAAGAGAGAATAGGGTAGGAAACCTGTTCATTCTTGAAAGGTCAACCTTAGAGGCTCTAGCTACCCAAACCAAGCCCAGTGATCCCATTAGTAAGGCTCTGTTGTGGCATAGAAGGTTAGGCCACATAGGGATAGGTGGTCTTAGAGAACTGCAGAAGCAGGGGTTAATATAGAGTGACTTTCCATGCGTTATTCCTACTTGTGAAAAATGTGTTATTGCTAAACAAACTAGGTCACCATTTCACAAAACTGTTTTTAAATCAAAAGTTGTTCTGGAATACATTCATTTTGATTTGTAGGGTCCCACAGGGACCAAAACATTTAGCTACTGTCAATATTTTCTTTCATTTACTGATGATTTTTCAAGATTTTGTTGGACATATTTGTTAAAATCTAAAATAGAAGTAATTAAAAATTTTAAAATTTGGAAATCTTTAGTAGAAAATGAAACTGGAAAGAAAATGAAATGTTTTAAAAATGACAATGGTTTGGAATTTTGCAATGAACAGTTTCACAAGTTTTGTGAGGAATCTGGGATTAGGAGACATAGGACTGTTAGGTATACTCCTTAGCAAAATGGGTTGCTGAAAGGTTGAATAGAAACTTTGCAGAAAGAATAAGAAGTCTCTTGTTCCAAACCTGTCTTCCTAAGATCTTCTAGGGGGGAAGCTTTGAGTTATGCCACTTTCCTTAAAAATAGGTCTCTTTCCTCCTCTATTGACAATAGGACTCCTTTTGAACTCTGGAATGGTAAACCTCCTAGTTTCAGTCACATTACGACCTTTGGCTGCAAAGTTTTAGCTTATCAAAGATTTGATAAGCTTGATCCTAGATCTCTTATTGGTTTGTTCATGAGTTTTCAGGCTGGTACTAAGGGTTACAGGCTCGTCTTTAAGGATAAATCCAGTTATAAATTCATTATTAGTCATGGTGTTTTTTTCTTTGAGACTGAATTTCCTGGATTCCTTAATTCTGAATCTTCTAATCCTATCCAGTACAAGCAGCTTGACCTCTCCAGTTTTGAGATCAAACAAATAGAACCTGAGGATCCCGAGCCTGGTATTGAGTATAATGTGCCTATTACAGAGCCTGATAGCTATAGGGTAAGTGAACATAGAACTAACAGTGAGTCTGAACATTCCCCTAATCCATCTGAGACTGATCCTATTGAGAATCAACCTAATGAGAATATTGATGAAACATACCATGAGCACAATTTGGATGATTATCTCCTGAGTAGGGATAGACCTAGAAGGACCACTAGGATGCCATCCAAATATGATGACTTTGTTGATATAAATCTTGTGATCTATGCTCTTAACACATATACTGAATCAGAATTTATTCCAAATTCTTATCAAGAAGCTATTAACTGTCCAAATGCAGTCATGTGGAAGAATGCTATGGATGAGGAAATAGCCTCTTTGATGAAGAATCATACTTGGGATCTGGTAGAGAAACCTAAACTTAAGAAATTAGTAGGCTGTAAGTGGATTTACAAGGTTAAAGAGAACTTACCAATGGGCTAGATTAGTTGCCAAAGGGTTTACCCAGAGGGCAGGGATTGATTTCTCAGAGGTATTCTCTCCAGTGGTTCGTTATATCACTATTAGGATCATGTTGGCTTTAGTTGCTCATTATAATTGTGAATTAGAGCAGATGGATGTCAAAACAGCCTTTCTTCATGGATTTCTTGACAGGGAGATCTACATGGACCAACCTGAAGGGTTTGTCAAACCTGGTGGCAAGGTGTGTCTCCTGAAAAGATCTTTGTATGGTCTGAAACAATCACCCTGTTAATGGAATGAAAGGTTTAATGAATATGCAGGCAAATTGGGCTTTAAGAGGAGTATGTATGATGCTTGCTTGTATTACAAATCTATTGATAATTCACCTATATTCATGTTATTGTATATTGATGACATTTGTTAATAAGTTCTAAATTGCAGTACTTGGCCACTTTCAAACTTGAATTGAACAAAGAATTGAACATGAAGGATTTGGGGGAAGCCTCCAAAGTCCTTGGCATGTCTATCACTCGGGACAGAGGTTTTAACCTATTATGCATTGATCAAAAGAATTACTTGTATAAGGTTCTAAACAACTTTAATATGAGTGATGCAAAACCAAACAATCTGCCTTTATCTGCCTCTCATAAATTCGATAAGAAATTTTGTGATGATGATCAGATCCTACATGATATTCCATATCTTGAAGCAATAGGTAGCATCAGGTATGCTATGGTCTGTACAAGACCCGATTTAGCTTATTCAATAAGTATACTTAGCAGATACATGATGAAACCTAGGCTCGAACACTGGAATGCTATTAAAGGGCTCCTTAGGTATATTAAAGGCACAATTGACTTTGGTTTAGAATACAGTAAGTGTTCTGATATTGTGAATGTTATTGGCTATACCGACTCTGACTTTGCAAAATATGCTGAATTTAGACGATCTATGACTGCTTATGTGTTCACTCTGTGTGGAAATTGTGTTTCCTGGAGGTCTAAATTGCAATTTGATGTGGTGTTGAGTACCACTAAATCTGAGTATATTGCTTTAACTGAGGGGATAAAAGAAGAGCTCTGGATTCAGGGGCTTCTTCAGAAAATCAAATTACTTGGCCCTAAAGTAACAGTCTTCACTGATAGCCAGGGAGCCTACCATATTAGTAGGAACTCTGTCTATCATGACAGGACCAAGCATATAGGGGTTAAATATCAATTCATTAGATTGAATGTGTTAAATGGTGTTTTGCAGGTTGAAAAGGTTCCAACAGATGAAAATCCCTCTGATATGGGCACCAAGGTAGTATCACTGAAAAAGTTTCTCTACTGCAGGAACTTCCTCCATATTTGTCGGGTCTGAATACAGAGGAACTGGACCAGTGGTGCAATACATTGTAACTGGGAGAGGTTTGGAGACAAAATGATGTAAAAATGATGATCATAGACCAGTTTTTGATGCCTGTAGAATGTAACATTAGGGGAAGTTTTGTTGTAATGTTTCCATTCTTCAGTTGTAATTGTTAGTCTTTGGGCCCTTATTTGTATTTGTGAGTTCTGCCTTGGTCTTCTGATGTTGTCCTGACCCATCTTCTGCTGGTTGTCTCTTGGCCCACATTTGTGACCCGACCCTGTGTGGAAACGCGCCTTTTCATTTGGATATCCAGCTGCATTTGGTTGACCTACCTTTATATACATTATTTTCTTCAGATAGCAGTTTAGAGAGAGAATTTGTTACTTCTCTCCTCCTGCTCTGCTAGGGTTTTTGTTTTAGAGTTCTTTGTGTATTTTGTATGATTTCTGAGTGCTGTAACTGTGTGATATATTTGTGGTCTTTATGATCTGATTTCTAGTGTCATCGATCTCTCAATGAATAGTTGAGGTCCCGTGGATTAGTCTCGTTAAAGGTGAACCACGTAAAGTGTTTGTATGATTTTATTGTTTTTGTTTCACAGATCTTGCTGTTTTGTTACACTATCGTATAATATTACATCCGCTAGCTTTATATTCCTATTATTAGTATATGAAGGGAAGACAAAAATTTATTTCAATTAAGATAGATTTTGAAAAAGTAAAAATGGAACTAACATATGTGCAAATTGAGCAATTGTAAAATGGAAAAAATTGGAGTTTGACAGGAATTAAGTAGAAGAGTAGCAAACGGTTAAAAAACTAACGGCCAGTTTATAGAAAGTAAAATTATATTTACATCTAAAAAAGAAAGCATGCGAATTGGTCATAGATTATTTAATCCTTTGATGACTGGACATATATATTATATATAATGCTGTCTAGGAAGGATTTTTGGTAAAAGAACATTATTCATGACACTTGAGAAAGGTCAAAGTTGTTAACCTTACGCCATTAGCTCAACTTTAACTTTATATAAAACATGTTAGTATTGTATGTGAAAGTGAAGAAAAATGGTCTACATATATAATTTTTAAAAATTTGCTGTTGCTGGTGTAATTTTTTCTTATAATAACTGTCCATTATTTATATAGGGAATTGTTATTTCATATATGCAAATTACTATCCCTAATAATTTTTTTCAATTTTATTCTTTTAATATTTTTTTCTAAAAAAATTATAAATTTATTATGATCCAAATATTTTTAATACAATATATCAATTAAAAAGTTATTTTTTTAAAAAAATATATAATTTTATAATTTTTTTAATTAAATTTAAGTTTTATCACAATAAAATAATTTTATTTATTCAATATATTATTTAAAAGTAAAAGAAATACATGATAAAACAATATAAACAATTATTATGATACGAATATAATCACATCAATAAATCTTTCGTTGTATTCTTAAAATTTATTTCCATATATGAGTTTGCATTATACCAAGATTATATTAAAAAAAATTGTTATATATTATTAAATAAAAAATAAAATCAATGTTAAAATAAAAATAAAAAATAATCAATTTTATTCAATATATTAATTATTATATTAAAATTAGTTAAATAATTTAAATATTATATAAAATAATTAATAATTTAATCATTAAAAAATATTTAAAGTAAATATTAAAAAGTGCTAAGGACAATTTAAAAAAATTGATGTGTAATTTGAATATGAGAAATAGTAAACTGGAGCATATAATTCCGAATAGGCCAGTCAAGTTCAAAAGAAATAGTGGCCAATAATATTAAATACACTTAAAGTTCGTGTTTGAAAATTTAAAATTTAATTAAAAAGTTAAGAACTCTAATTTTACAATTTTAAGTTTTTAAATTCCAAATCTAAATTTAGTATTTAATAATTTTAAAATTTTCAAAATCAAAATTTTGAGTTACAATATAATGATATTTAATGATTTTTGAAAATAGAGAATGAAATAAAATAACAACTTAAATATTTGTAATTCGAAATGTTAATATCTTTTTATAAAATTGAATTTGGTTCGAAATGAGAAATGAGAAATGAGATGGCTAACGCATTCCAACACCAAATTTGAATCAAATTCGTCATTTGAAATAAATACGTATATTCAAATAAATGATAATAAAATTGAAATGTACACATTTGATCCAGCAGCATAGTTAGGGATGGCAATGGGGAGGTCGGGGCAGGTCTTGAGATATTGGACCTGCCCTGCCTGTAGACTGGTCTGCCCTGTTCCTTCCTGCCCTGTGGTGCAAAACAGAAAGTCTTGACCTGTGACCTATCCTGCGGGGATCTGCCCTGCCCCGTGGGGATTTGCATTGCTCTAAAATATGTATTTAAATTATATTTTTATGTTGTCCCTATTTTGTCAAAAATTATATTTTTCATCTAACAACAATAATTGAGTTTGAAAATAAATAATTTAATAATTATTATTAATTTATTATATTATTTAATATTCAACTAATTTTTTATTTAATAAAATTACTTAAATATTATCCATGTTAATGAAAATGATTAATTTTTAATATTATTTAGATGCTACAAAAATTAAATTTATTTAGATATTTATATTATATCTAATATCGATGGTAAATTAAAATTATTTTAAAAAATTAGAGATAAAAATAAATAATATAAATAAAAAAATAAAAACTTATTAACATGACAGGGCAAGCGCGGAGCAGGACGGGCAGGATACCTATCAGATTTGGACTTGTCTTGCCTTGCATATAGGGCAAGGCAGAACGGCCTATATCTAACCCATTTCGAATACGGATCATGTCAGGACACCTTGAGATAGGGCAGGTCCGCGGGTCAGGACGAAAATCGCCATCCCTAAACATAGTACCTATAAGATTTAGATATCCAAGCGGTGAAGCATGTTCAAAATTGGTTAAATATTTCAAAACTGTATGGCATCATGTGATTTGTATCGTCATCTCTTTGACCAACTGTATGGGTTGGCGGCTAGGACTTAATATCTAATTAAATTAAATGAGAGGTAATTTTTTATTTGGTCAAACCACATTATATGTCCCCTGCATATATAATTTTATTAATTATTATTTATATATATACATATATATTGAAACAGTCCGTAATAATTAATTATTGAATGAGGTCTCAAATATATTTATTTTATGTAATTTTGAAAGGGAGTTGAAATATATTTAAAATTTCATCGACTCATAAGCGATTATTATTATAATTACAAGCAACTTCATATATATATATATATAATATAATATAATATATTTTCATATTAGTTCAGATATTGAATGTATTATTTGAAGATGGAAGGAATTTCGTCAAATTCATTTGCCATTTACTTGATATTTAAAGTTCACATAACACCATATTTTAATTTTTTTTTTTAAAATAAAATTGAAATAAATTTATCACACGGGAATCATGCAATATCTTTGAATATATTTAGCGATGTTTGGTATTAGAAGTTACAAGAATTGAATGTTTAATACTAATATTTTTTTATAAATTATTAAAATAATATTTCAAAATTTTTCATTTTTTTTCTTTAATTTATGATTAAGTGTTTGACTAGATTTTTCAATTAGTTGTTAGATTAGTGTTTCAAATAGCGGTAGCAATTAACTATTAAATTAGATTCTAAATTAGTTGTAAGGTTAACTTGTAGGTTTTTTTTTATTAATTTTAGTTTTTAAAATTAGCTGTTAAATATAAAAGTACAAAAAATTTACTATAAATATTAATATAATTGAAAAGATAATGAATGAAATGTTAATAAAACAAATCACTTTTAACATTTAGGTTGAAAATTATCTCTTATAACTTTCATAAACGTTATCTCAAACGCTAATTGGTGTTACAGAACATACAAAATTTGCAAAAGCTATCACACATAACACAAATGGATTAAGATTGATTAGACTCAGTCACGAGTTTTCGGTAGTTAATTTCTTTTGGCTGGGATGATCAAAATTCTAGTTCAAGGGATAAATGGCAAATGTCAAAAGATAATATTGAATATCAAAATTGAGAATTGCCATAAAGCAAAATTAAAAATTTCAAAGAATTTCAATAAAATCCTAAAAGAGCAAATAAATAAAAAATACTAAATTAGCCCTTAGTTAGTTGGAGTTTGGGTTAAAGACCTCTGTCGCACTTTTGAAAGTTGTCTGACTTGTAATTCCCTTTTCAGAAAGTTATTATAGACCCGAAACGGGTAATAAACAAATAAGTTAGGGTTGTTTCTTGTTGGACTTATCTTGGTCAAGACTCTTCAAATACTCCAACGCAATATGTTCCGCATCAAGCTAATTTAGAATTTAATCGCTATTTGAAGTACTAATTAAAAACCATTATCAAACATATACTAAATCATTTTTTAATCTAACACATTTTAAATTGAATTGAATTTAATTTTATCTTATTTTACATTTAATAGCTACTCACAACACTAATATTATCGTCCCACCAATTACAACATTTATTTTAATCATTGGAATGGTTAATATTTAAAACTAAACAATTATCGATATTTTAACGTTCTACATCATACTATAAACTTATAACATGAGTAAAAACTATAAAATGTGATGGAATAATCACGGTAGAATATTAACCTCGACTTTTAATCTAAATACATATTAGTATATTTCCCTTAAATTCGTAAACTTTGAGATGAAATTATAAATACCACTCATTTCTCATCCTCTCATCAACAATTATTTTATTTCAAATATATCCTATAATTATTGGCAATATAATTTTATTTTTAGACTAATAGAAATCTTTCTTAATGGGATGGACAACAAATTAAAATATTTTCTTAATAATCGTGACACGAAATGAAATAGTTTTTAATGAAATAAAATATTTGGGGTGGTTAGGTATTAATGGAACAAGTAGGCATAAGATGTGTATTTATTTAAGTTTTGAGGATAAAGATGAAATTCCCACATCACTGACCACTTCTATAAATACCGACCCAAGAAAAAAGACTGGCTCACACAAGCCAAGTCTCCACATCAAACAAAAGAAGCAAAGGTAGGTAGTTGTGAGAGATTTGTCCATCAAATCATAATAATGTCTTCTTGTTCTTGTTCACAAGTGTTAGAGGTTCAGTACGATGAAAATGGTGTTAAACGCAACACCAGAATTGTTCCTCCAGATCTCTGGGGATATTACTTCCTCGATCTTCCATCTCATCATACAATTGACGAGGAAGAAGTGGAGGAATTGAAAGAAGAAGTGAGGAATATGATTAGTAAAGATGACAAGAAGAGTGTTATGAAGAAACTGTGCTTGATTGATGACGTCCAACGTTTAGGAGTTGGTTATCATTTTGAGGCCGAGATTGAAAATGAATTAGCCAAGCTCTTCAACGATGATGGCAATTATGATCGAGACGATCTTTCCGTTGTGTCTCTTCGATTCCGACTGCTTCGACAAGAAGGTTATCAGATTTCTTCGGGTATGCTACGTTAATATTGTAATATAACATTTTAATATAAGGTTTATTGTTAAACACTCCATTTTTTTTTTTTCTAATGTTGTATTTTGAATCTTTTAATTTTTTATTTTGAAAAGTGATGAAAAATCATTTCAAAATCAAAATAATTTGTTAGGATGGAAATTGGACTTAATATTAGAAATTGTAGAAAGAGATTTATATATAATAGAGATATTTTTTATTCGATTTCAACTTAATTCGATTCGGTTCAGTTTTTTTTCTTAATTCGGTTAAATTAAGTTTCGAATTACTTTTGATTTAAATTTAATCTAAATATAAATATTTATTCAAATTAAATTCAATTTTTAGTTTCGCACTGAACTAAACAGAATTGATATTTTCATATTCGATTTTATATATTTTTGTTAAGTTTTACTGGGTCAAAATTATTATTAATTTTTTATTTGATTCTATTTGACTACAAATCGAACGGAACCCTACAACCAGTGGCTCCGGTGGGTAAGGGTGTTTTCATGATACGTGAATGAGTATGAAAATTATGATATTTTAATAATTTTAAGTAATTTTAAATTTTTAGTTTAATATTTTTAAATATTTTTTTTAGTTTTTATTTTTTAATGTTATAAAATAGTTTAAATAATTTTTAGTGAGTACGTAGTTTGAATAATATTTCATAATTTTTTAATTTTCAATTTAATAATTTCTTTTCTCTTTTGATTTTTAATTTTTAATATTTAATTTTTCTAAACAACCACGGAAAAAAATTTAATAATTTTAAAGAAGTTTAAAAATTTTAATTTAATAAATTTAATAATTTTTTACTTTTAACTTTTAATTTTATTAAACTATTTTTTATGTAGTTTAAATAACTTTAAATTGGAAGAATTACATTTTTGTCATTCAGTAACTTCATTTGACGTTATACATTCTAAGTTAAAAAACTTCACAAAAATAAATTTTCAAACTTTCATTTTAAAAAAATAGTCCAAATTAACTAATTTAGACCTTTTACACTATAATGTGAAAGTGGTATGAGGGAGGATCTTTTAAGTTTTGAAAATTAAAAAATCAAAATTTAAATGACTCAAAAGTATAAATATATATATATATTTTTAATTTTGAATTTTTAAACTTTGTTAGTCCATTTTATATATATATGTATATAATTTTTATTTTTTTTTTTATTTTTTTATATTTAATTTTAAAATTTTAATCTATTCAATTATAACAAAAATTATGTAGATTTTAATAAATTTAGAGCAGTAACAATAAATAAATGTTATAAAAATTAACTAATTAAATAAAATTATTTTCCATTACCCGAAGTTACAAATGAAGCTATAAAAATAAAATTTGGTTTACTTCGATCTATTCTACTCAACAAATTACTAAATGCAGTACCGTAGTAAATTAGAGATAAACAAACTATGATAAGTCAGAGCCGTGGTAAATTAGACATGTCTGTTATAAAAACAAAATATAATAAGTCAATTTCAAATTTGTCGTCCGCATGGGTGCTGATGCATTGGGTTTTCAACATTGATTTTGGGTATGAAATTTGAAATCTAAATTTGACTGGTTGAAGTGAAACGACATTTTGAGTCATACTCATCGCCTCTGGCGATGATAAACGATGAATTTTGGTATTTCGGGATCGTTTAGAGGGGTTTTCGGACTTTTATTATTTTAAGGGTTTCTTAGGAACAGATTTGACATTATATTTTTAGTAAATGAAATGAGCAAACGAATTATTCCTCTTATTCAATTCGCAATACTCGTTCAGCTAATTTACACACGTTTCCGCCATCAGGTTCGCAAATACTCTCGAAAATATTATTATTATTTAAAATTTTATTGTACTAATTTTTTTTTACAAAATTTTATAAAATTATCAATATTCAATAATAGTATAAAAATTTAAAATTTATAAAAATATAATATAATAACTAAATAAAAATATATTATTTATTAAATATTAATATATGATAATTAAAATTATTAAATAATTAAAATACATAAATTTGTAAGGTAATATAGTAAAGTTAAAATTAATAATTAATAATGAAAATCATTAAAAAATTATAAGACTAGTTTATTATTTTTTTTGAAATAAAATTAAATAAAAAATTTGAAACGATTTTAAAAGATTAAAATATATCGTAATTAGTTAAGAATACTCAATAGCTTAGACATCTAATTTAAAATTTTTTTTTGAATGGTTTTGTAAAATTTTTATATATTTAAAATTTTAAATGGAAAAGTTTAGAAAAGTGAAGGTATTATACTCACATAATCAATTCAATTCATGGGTGATAGCAGATGTGTTCAAGAGATTCCTGAATAAGGACGAAAAGTTCAAAGCATCGTTAGCTAATGACGTGGTAGGGATGTTGTCTTTGTATGAAGCTTCATATCTCGCTATTCATGGAGAACCAATACTCGATCAAGCTTTAGCTTTCACCACAGCTCATCTTCAATCAATAGTCAATAATGATCATCATCAAGTGGCTATTGATCAGCTTCTGGCAGATCAAATCCGCCACGCCTTGAAACAATCCATCCGACGGAACATACCAGTTCTTGAAGCAATATATTGCATTGACCTCTTTTCCAAAGATAGTTCAAAAAATCAGAAATTGTTAAAGATGGCAAAATTAGAATTCAATAAGCTTCAAATCCAGTACCAAAAAGAACTCCGTAGCCTCACTGAGTAAGCATTTTAAATTTTTTTTTTTTTTTTTAACCACTTAAAAGATATTTGAATGAGAATTATTTGGTGTTGCAGATGGTGGAAGAAAGTGGACGGAGCTACAAAGTTCCCATACGCAAGAGGGAGATTGGTAGAAACATTCTTTTGGATATTGGCGATAGTTTGGGAGCCTCATAACGCACACTCCAGAATAATAGCTACCAAAATTACAAGCTGCTTCACCGTTACAGATGACTCTTATGACTCCTATTCTACTTTTCAGGAGCTTCTACTCTTCACCGACGCCTTCCTACAGTAAAACATTCTCACTCATGCATACCTTACTCAGAACTTTTTTTTTTTTTTTTTTTTTTTTTTCATTCCAAATTAGGTTAAAAGAAAAGAATCATGAGTTTTTTTAATGAATATTTAAATTTTATATTCAATTTTAAAAATAATTTTTTAAAAAATCAAATATATTTACTAAACAAAATGGTTTATTATTTTAGTTTTTTAAATTTAAAATATTTTAAAATTGAAATTATTTATATTTTTCAAAATTTTTTATTGATAAATTTTATTAAAATAACAATAAAGTTCAATTAAGGTGTTTGATTTTGATTTTTAATTTTTTATTTCAAGGTGGGACAATAATAAAATAGATCACCTGCCCCAAAATTTGAAGCACCTTTTCCAATTGTTTTTTGAAATTGTTGAGGAGGAAAGACACCATCTAGAAAAAGAAGGAACGTCAGAGAATGTCGATTATGGGTTGAATGAAGTGAGGTTTTTTTTTTTTTTTTCAAATAATTAGTAACATGTACATTATCCTTGGAATTCACATGTCGTGTGTGTATCAGCTGAAGAAATTGATAAAAACCTACTTCTTGGAAGCCAAGTGGTTAAACGAAGAGTATCTTCCAACATTGGAGGAATACGTGGAGAATGGGTTTATGTCCTGCTGTTATGCAGCAATTGAAGCATGGGCTATTAGCGGAATGGGAAAATTTGCTACCAAAGAGGTCATGGAATGGAGCTCTCCTTTAAATAATGATGATAACAATCACTATCCTGCTATTATTAAAGCTTCTGGTATTATTTGCAGACTCATGGATGACATTGTATCTCACCAGGTATAACAATAACTTTATTCATTAGTGTACACACAACTTTTTCGGGTACATCCTCTTTGCTAACTATTATGTGTATAGGCTGAGAGGAATAGAAATCACATACCGTCCAGCGTGGAATGTTGCATGAATCAGTACGGTGTTACCAGAGAAAAAGCTGTGGAAATGATACAGAAGATGATAGAGGATGCATGGAAAGACTCAAATCAAGCGTTTTTAAAACCAACGGCGGTTCCAGCAGCTATTCTTAATGTAGTTCTGAATAACTCTCGAGTGATGGACGTGCTTTATAAGGATTGTGATAGCTTCACCAACCCTCGTATGATGAAACACTTGGTTGATTTGGTACTCCTTCAGCCTTTTTCTATGTGAAATATGTTCACTGGCTAAGTGCAGAATCTTTCATGGAATGGTGGTTCTTACTTTGTGGGTCAATCAAGATGTTGATGATTTTCTTTCTATGCTTTGTCTTCCTTGGACAAGGAACATATGTTCTAATATATGGGTAATTGTTTGTGTTGTTTCCCATTTGTTATGTGTTTTCTATTTTAATATTTAAGGGTGCGTTCTACCATAAATGATTGTACCATGATGTCAGATAATAAAATTCGAGTCATTTCTTCATGTATGTTTTAATGCTTTTACACAACGCCAAATTTGTAATACAATATGATAGATATATTTTAGTTCGTAAAACCCGATCAGTACGAGTCGATGACACTTTTTAGTTCACAAGATTTGATTAGTATAAATCATTGTGAAAGGTGTAAAAAAATAAATTAGTGTAGATAATATTAGTATGGGTGGAAAACTTTTCAATTAGTGTTTCAAATAGTGTGTTTAGATTATATATATATATATATATATATATATATATATATATATATATATAAAATGTGTGTTTGGTAATAGCGTTTTACATTTTATTAGTGTTTAAGATTGTGTTTAAAAAAACTATTAAAGCCATACATGTTCGCCATCGCCAAGGACTTCACAATCTTCTTTTACTCCACCAATTCAGCTTGCGAGTGTTTAATAGATCTCTGAGATCTCTCCCAGATCTGCAACTGCATTTCCTTTCTAATTGCTTCTCCTCCTGCAATAGTATAAATTCATTTTACGTCTCCTCTCGTAAAAGGTCCAAGCTCTTTTGAAACCCCTCCCTCAAGGTTTCTAGACTTTTCTCAAAACTTATCCTAGATGATTGTTCTTTCCCATTGGATCAATGCTCTGATACCAATGATAGAATAATGAAAACAAAAATTCTAAAGTTGAAGTAACTTGTATTTCATAAGCAAAAAATAAGTTACAGCCCATACTGAGATTTAAGCATCCTCATATCTCTGTCTTTGGTTCAACATGTCTAAGACAAAATGACAGATGACCTTGGATTCATGTTTCTATCATTTATATTTTCACTACTTCTATTATCAGCAAAACAACCGAAAAGTAATAACAACCTGCTCATACAAAACCAACATTCTCTGACAAACCCACGACTTACCTCACACTGTACCTAATCCACACAATACCCCTCACCCTCTCTCCTAGCTGGCAATAACTTCATCTAAGTTTCAAGATTGTGCTTCTTACCTCTTCTCTTTTATACATTCTAAATAGGATGTCTATCAATGTCACATTAGTATAGATTAATTTGGCAATAAATAATTTGCATTGCTATGTGCTTTTTTGAGAATCTAAATTTCATGTTGTTGTTTTTACTATGGCTACATGAACCTCCTGTTCTTATTTACTATTACGACAATACAAATGGTGCTCCAGTAACACCCTTTTCACATTGATATAACCTTTTATGGAAACACTATTTTTCTATTGGTAAGTTATGTTGTTATAGAGTTTATTAACATTCAATACAAACCTATTTTTTCGTTATATAGATATGAATATAAATACCAAAATTAATAAATTCATAATTATTTGATGAATTTCTTAACCACTCTCCTATCGACCATTATTCAATGTAAATAAATGAATAGGAGCCGCTGAGCCAGCAATCTTATCACGACTAAAAAAAACTTCCTTATAGCCTTTGGAAAAAAAAGCTCAATTAGAAAGAAAACCAACCAAATTCAAAAATCCAACAATTTTTTTGTTTCATATATGACAGTAAACCATTTTTGTTTCATATATGACAGTAATTGACATGTTGACCAAATAAAAAATAAATCTCAAAAGATAAAATAACCTATTAATGTGCTCTAAACTAAAGAACTGAGACTTAGTGGTGGTAAATCTTTATAGCCTGAATTTGTTAACTCTTGAACTAAATTAGAATATACATTTCAAAAAAAGACCCTAATAGATAGCAAAAAATTGTTAGGGTTTGACAAAAATTGGTATTCAATATACTAGTCTCTATTTGGAAGCTGAGAAAGATTTGAAGACTCTTTTGGAAGTGAAAGATTTGAAGACTGTTTTGGAAGTGAAAGATTTCAAGACTGTTTTGGAAGTATTATATTTGACTAGGAATTGTATTTATGGCTTATTAGAATTGCAATTAGGAAAGAATCTTTTTTCTCCTTTTTAGGAATTCTAGTAATAATAGGTTTCCTAGTTTATTATGATTTACTTGGTGAGTAAGTCATGGTTCACTATAAATATGATGCTGTAGTCTTTAATTGTAGAGACACAAAATTTAGAAATCCTGAGTGTCTTGTGAGTTTCTTTCTTGTGAGCTTGGGTGAGAATTGTAATTGGGTTAGAGAGTGTTTTCTGGTTGTGGCTGTAACATCTTTTGCTACATAGTGAAAATCTCTGTCCGTCCTGACGTCCGTAGTTTTTTCCCGTTTTGGGTTTCCACGTAATCTTGGTGCATTAATATTTTGTTTCTTGTCTTTTATTTTGTTTACTTATTATTGATCGAGACAAATTCCGTTGCGACGAGCCTAATTTTCCTAACAAGTGGTATCGGAGCCTGGTTCGTGTGAGTTTCGATTGTTGAAGTAAACATGTCTACATGCAAGATATACATTGGAAGATTCGATGTGGAGAAATTTGATGGAAAAATCAATTTTGACTTGTGGCAAGTACAAGTCAAAGATATCCTGATCCAACATGGATTACATAAGGCGTTGAAGGGGAGAACAATTGCGGTAGTCTCTGAAAGCTCTGGTGAAAAAGAAATTGGTAAAGAGAAGTCTGAAAAGTCCAAAAAATCCCTCATGAGTGATGATGAATGGAAGGAACTCGATGAGAGATTTGCAAGTTTGATACAATTGTGTCTGGCCAAAAATGTTCTTGGGAATATTCAAGGAACAACTTCTACAAGAGAACTTTGGGGAAGACTTGAAGAGTTGTACCAAGCAAAGAGCGTCTGCAATCGATTCTACCTAAAGGAACAATTTCATCTGTTGAAGATGGATGAAGGTACGAAGGTTTCTGATCATTTTGCAGAACTCAATGGGATAATTTCTGAGTTGGAGTCTTTTGGAGTGAAGATTGATGACAAGGATAAGGCGTTGAAATTGATCTGGTCTCTTCCCGATTCATACAAGTACATGAAACCGATCCTGATGCATGGAAACTCGACGGTAAGTTTTTCAGAGGTTGCGAATAAGTTGATCTCTGAAGAGAAAAGACTGAAGAGTGAAAATAATAACTCTGATAATCAGTCAATTCTGATGGCTCGAGAAAAGAATGGAAAGAATGAGTACTCTAAGAAGAACATCTAGTGTTGGAAGTGTGGACAAAAGAGACATCTGAGGAGGGATTGTAAAGGAGAAATTTCGGCAAAGGACTCCGCTGATGGAGATACTCCATGTGTCTCCTTGCTAGAAACTGATGAAGGTGATTTCCTCTAAGGAGGAATGTGTACATCCTCATGGTAGGTCGCTAACCACCATGGTACCATGAAAGAGGATGTAGTACTTCTAGCGGCCACAAGTTTTGCACATGGGCATTGGACTGGCGTTAATGCGGTTGTGTGGTGGAAAAGATGTCGATGGCGTATGAACTTTCTTGAAAGCCAGTTAAGAAAGTTGCACCATGATTTATATCAGTAAGGGTTGTATCGACATGTGCCGGAATAAATCTTGGGATGGATCGTTTGATGGTTCCTAAGTGTGTATATCTTTATGGTGGGATATGATGGCTCGATATAGAGTCATGGTCGTCTTTAAGGGACACAAGTTTAGAGAATTTTTGTCAAGGGGTGGTTTGTTAGGGTTTGACAAAAATTGGTATTCAATATACTAGTCTTTATTTAGAAACTCAGAAAGATTTGAAGACTCTTTTGGAAGTGAAAGATTTGAAGATTGTTTTGGAAATATTATATTTGACTAGGAATTGTATTTATGGCTTATTAGAATTGCAATTAGGAAAGAATTTTTTTCCTCATTTTTAGGAATTCTAGTAATAATAGGTTTCCTAGTTTATTATGTTTACTTGGTGAGTAAGTCATGGTTCACTATAAATATGATGTTGTAGTCTTTAATTGTAGAGACACAAAATTGAGAGATCCTGAGTGTCTTGTGAGTTTCTTTCTTGTGAGATTGGGTGAGACTTGTAATTGGGTTAAAGAGTGTTTTCTAGTTGTGGCTGTAACATCTTTAGCTACATAGTAAAAATCTCTATCCGTCCTGATGTCTGTGGTTTTTTCCCGTTTTGGATTTCCACGTAATCTTGGTGCGTTAATATTTTGTTTCTTGTCTTTTATTTTATTTACTTATTAGTGATCAAGACAAATTCTGCTGTGACGAGCCCGATCTTCGTAACAAGATGATATCTTTTATTATTATTTTTTTAACCAAGAGAAAAGAAAAAGACCCCACACTATAATTTAGAAAGATCAATACTGTAATACCTACTACTACTAGAGTATCTAGCACAATCAATGTCACTGAACTCTGAGCCCCAACAACCCTACACATGTAAGCAATACCATCACCACTTTGTGTCTTAAACCCAAGCTCAAGATAAATCACCATAAAACCCCACCAGCTTGGCTAACTTTTGTCCCTTAATCAATCAACTTCTTGAACCAAGCATAAAACAAACTCTCTTTCTATTTATTCAAACAAAAACAAATATATCTAATATTTATTACCATAAATCTTCAACTCTATTCCAATTTCATGTAATAAACAATTAAAATAAAAATTGTGGTGGGAAAATAACCATAAGGCACCATAGTGAAGGTAAGAGCAAGCAAAGGGAACCGAAGTCCAGAACCAAGCTCGACCGAAGACAGAAGGGGTACCCTAAAACCAAGCTCGACCGAAGACAGAAGGGGTACCCTAAAATCAAGCTCGGCCGAAAAAGAGGGCCAAAGGCTCAAGAAACGCGCCAATCTAGCTCGACCGACATGGCCAAAAGGCCCAATGAAGTTCAACTCGGCCGAGTATAGTAGAGTCCGAACCGAAACGCTCCAGCCCACCGAATGATTACCTAACTAAACACGGATTTCCAACGCCCAATCGGAAAAGGAAGACTTATCATACCAGGCCAAGGATTTCCAAAGTGCGATAGATAAATGAAGACCAACCCCATTGAAAGAAGGAAACCAAGTCCAAAAAGGAGACCGAATTCAAGGAAAACAAGGAGTCCCAATCCAAATAGAAATAGGACCCAAATACCTCCTATAAATAGGAGGTAGGAATGATTGTAAAGGGATCCGATTTTTACTCATTAGAACTAAACTCTGTGAGACCACATCTGTAAGCTATTTAACTACTTTATTCAAGTAATCTTAGCCTAATATTTGGCTGTGGTTTATTTGGCACCACAGTTTGGCGCCCACCGTGGGGCTACGAACCTCACACACAAGGTTAAGGTTTCTTGAAAATTTCAAATTCCATCTATAATTATTCTCCGCATCTGTTCTTACTAGACATGGCTCCAATAAACCCTAGTACACCAACTTGGAAGATCAAGTTCCGAAGACACCTGAGGAACAGCTGGCGATCTTGACAGAGATGTTGAAAAAAGTTGAAGAAGAGAAGGAACAGTGGAGGAAAGAAGCGGAATCTAGAAGGAGATCCACGAGCCTCACCGAGGAAAAAGCCCGGCAACCAAACCGGAAATATTCTCCCCTCCGGAAGCGCAAGCTCAACTTTGAGGACTCCGGTGGGGAGACATCGGAAGAAAGTGATGGGTCGACGGAAAGCCGTAAAAACACAGATCGCCGTGATATGAGCAGTTCCGATGAAGTAGCCAGAGGTCCAAAATCAACCCGGAAAGACCGAGAGAGGCGCCGTGATCGGAAAATCAGAGAACTCAAAGACCTGGTACAGAGAACCTTAGGAAGAAGGATCACGATGAGGTCATCGACAATGCGATATTCCGACATGCCCTTCACATCATGGATCCTAGAAACAAAGATGCCCAAAAGGTTCTCAATTCCGAACATGAAATCATATGACGGGACAACAGACCCTGAAGACCATATCGCCGGATACAAAAATCGCATAGGAACCTGCAATATCCTAGAAGAAGATATGGAAGTAATTATGTGTAAAAGTTTTGGTTCCACCTTGACAGGAACCGCCCAGAGGTGGTATTCGGCTCTGCTAGAGAAAAGCATCAAGTCATACTCATCATTGGTCACCAAATTCTTGAACCAATTCTCAGACAGCAGGAGAAGGAGAAAGACGTAGATGATTTGTATGATCTAAAATAAGGGAGCGCTGAAAGTCTCAGACAATATGTCAGAAGATTCAAAGAGACCAAAATGGCCATTCACGACTGCCGAGACAAAAGCGCCACCAAAGCTTTCATCAAGGGCTTACTGAAGACTTCCAAGTTTTACGAAAGCCTAAAGCTAATCAAGCCCCGCACTTTCGAAGACGTTCTGGAAAGGGCCGAAGACGCGATGGAGTATGAGGAGGAGCTCCAGCCCAAAAATCATAGAAGCTCCCAGAATACACCAAGCTCCCGCGGTCGAAACAGTACTGGAAATTTCGGCCGAACTGAAAGGCCGAGGAGCAACTTCAAGGAGACTGACCGCAGCGGCCCGTCTAGACCAGATTATACCGGCCATAATTCTTCGAGACCAGATTACCCCGAACACGGCCGGAGGAGAAAAGAACTACTACCTTATCCACTCACCATTCCCACAAGAGAAACCCTTGCAATTCTTAAAGGAATGGGAGACAGAGTCAAATGGCCTGACAAACCAGCGAACCCCGCAGGAGCATGGACAGATAAATCCCGATACTGCCAGTTCCATGGAGACCATGGCCACAACACGGACGACTGTTGGACCCTCAAGAAAGAAGTCGCCGAGCTAATAAAAGCGGGTCACTTACGGGAATATTTATCTGAAAAGGGGCGAGAAATCGCAGCCGAGGCCGATAAAAATCGCCGATCTCCGAAAACGGTCCCAGTCGCGAACGCGGAAGAAGAAAGGGTGATCAACATGATCGTTGGGGGATCCAAGACATGCGGATTAACCAACTCGGCAGCAAAGAGAAAGCTGAGAAACTCCCTCAGTATTTATAGCATCAGAGACGGACCCACAACCGATAACTACTCTATCACCTTCACAGAAGAAGAGGCCAAAGGGATCAATGCGCCACACCACGACGCATTAGTGATCAAAATCTCGATAGCAAACCTAACTGTAAAAAGAGTATTGGTGGATAACGGATGCTCGGCCAACATACTATTCCTCGAAACATTCAAAAATATGCAACTGGACGAGAGGATGATGCGCAGAAAGACCGTCTCCCTTATCGGCTTCGATGGTAAAACCACCTCAACAATCGGGGAGATCGATCTACCAGTATTCACAGAAGGGATCAATCTGCACACAACCTTTCTCGTGATAAGCTCGAGGTCCGCATACAATGTGATACTCGGAAGATCCTGGATACACGATATGAAGGCAATCCCATCTATATATCACCAACTCATCAAGTTCCCAACCCCGCGAGGGATAAAATAAATAAAGTGTGAACAAAGCTCTTCCAAGGAATGCTACGCTAACTGCTTAAAGCAGAAGGGGGTTGAAGAATAGCAATTAACGTCTCGGCCGAACACACCCCGAAGCCCGGCCGAAGACGAAGTAGATGAAGTCCCCCTAGATCAGGAAGGGGCGAAAACGGTGCAGATTGGGGCCGCAGTAGAAGGCTTGGAACGGGAAAAGCTTATAGGCTTCCTCAAAGCCAACCAGGACTGCTTTGCCTGGTCACATAAGGATATGACTAGGATCGACCCAACGATCATAACCCACGAGCTGAACGTGAAAGAAGGCGCGAAACCAGTCAAACAGAAACGCAGAAGGTTTGCCCCTGAAAGAAACAAAATTATCAACGAAGAGGTCGAAAAACTCCTCGCAAACGGATCCATCAGAGAAGTCCAATACCCGGACTGGCTTGCTAATGTGGTAGTCGTCAAGAAAAAGAATGGGAAATGGAGGGTCTGCATCGACTTCACAGATCTAAATAAGTCGTGCCCAAAAGATCCCTTCCCGCTGCCACATATCGACCTCACCATCGATGCAACTGCGGGCTACGAGATGTTGAGCTTCATGGACGCCTACTCAGGTTACAACCAGATCTTGATGCATCCCAACGATCAAGAAAAAACTGCATTCATCACAAAGAGGGGGATTTACTGCTACAAAGTAATGCCCTTCGGCCTAAAAAATGCAGGATCTACATACCAAAGGCTCATGAACAAGATGTTCGCTGATAAGTTGGGAAAAACAATGGAAGTCTATATCGATGACATGCTAGTTAAATCCGAGGATGCGGGTCACCATGTACATCACTTGAGCCAGGCTTTCGAGACACTCCGAAAATATAACATGAAGCTCAACCCCACAAAATGTCAATTCGGAGTCAAAGCAGGGAAATTCTTGGGGTATCTAGTCACGAAGAGGGGAATCGAGGCCAACCCGGATCAGATAAGACCCATCCTGAACATAGCAGAACCTTGAAGCAAGAAGGACGTGCAAAAGCTTACTGGAAGGCTAGCCGCACTGACCCGATTCATTCCTAAGGCTTCAGAAAAATTTCAGCCTTTCTTCGAGGCTCTCAAAAAATCCAAAGAATTTGAGTGGACAGAAAAATGCAGCAAAGCTTTGACAAATATCAAGGATTTCTTGACCAGCCCTCCACTCTTGGCCAAACCAGAAGACGGTGAAAAACTCTACTTATACTTGGCACACTCCGAAATTGCAGTAAGCGCCGTTCTGGTCAAAGAAACCGGGGGAAAACAACAGCCAGTCTACTTTGCAAGCAAAACCCTGACGTCGGCCGAGACCAGATATCCTACCCTGGAAAAAGCGATCCTGAGCCTAATATTTGCTGCAAGAAAACTTCGAGCATACTTCCAAGGGCACCCAATTGCGGTCATAACGGCGCTACCCCTTCGAAGCGTCATCCATTCCCCCGAAAAATCCGAAAGATTAATGAAATGGGCCCTAGAACTTAGCGAGCACGACGTATCCTTCGAGGGAAAGATGGCGATCAAATCTCAAGCTCTGGCAGATTTCATGGCTAACTTCGAAGAAGCTCCACCGGCCGAAACAGCCTCAGTCGATATTAACCAACTGACAACACCCTCAACTGACAAATGGATACTAGAAGTAGACGGGGCTAGCAGGCAAAGCGGCAGCGGCCTAGGCGTATATCTCAAGCCCCCTAATCTACCCCTAATACTTCAAGCAATCCGATGCGAATTCCTAGCCACCAACAATGAGGCCGAATACGAAGCCCTTATCGCAGGGTTAAGGGTGGCGAAAGAAAGTGGAGCGCATAATTTAACGATCAAATGCGACTCCCAGCTAGTGGTAAATCAAATCAACGGTACATACCAGGCCCGAAATGAAAAGATGGCCAAGTATTTGAAGATGACCAAAGGTCTTATGAAACGCTTCCAAAAGGCCACAATAAAACAGGTCCCAAGAGAAGAGAACGAAAGGGTCGACGCTATGGCAAACCTCAGAGCCTCAATGCATAAAGACGAGCCGACGGGACCAATTGTATACGCCTTCCTTCCCAAAGCAGCCATTGAGTACGAAGAAACCTTGGCCATAGAACAAAGTGACTGGAGAACCCCAATCATCAGCTACATAAATCATGGTCAAGTACCTGAAGACAAGGCAGAAGCTAGGAAGCTACGAGCCTAGGCCGCTAGGTTTTGCATCATCGGAGGGTTACTTTTTAAAAGATCCATAGGCGGTCCCTTCTTAAACTGCATCTCCCTCCCTGAAGCCGAACTAGTGTTGAAAGAGCTCCATGAAGGATCAGCCGGAAACCATTCCGGAGGGAGAAGCCTAGCATTCAGAGCGCACAGAGTCAGGTACTACTGGCCAACCATGAAGACAGATGCGGCCGAACTTGTAAAAAAGTGCGACAAATGCCAAAGACACGCCAACTACTCCAACCTTCCCACCGGAAATCTACACAGCATTACCTCTCCATGGCCGTTTTACAAATGGGGGATGGATATCATCGGGCCTTTCCCGATGTCCACACAGGGTCGAAAAAGATATATACTGATGGTAACCGATTACTTCACAAAATGGATAGAGGCTGAAGCACTAGAAAGAGTCAGAGAGCAAGAAGTGTAGAAATTCATCTGGAAACACATCGTCTGCAGATTCGGCATACTAAGGGAAATTATCACTGATAACGGCCCTCAATTCATAGCGCAGACTCTGAAAGAGTTCTGCAACCAGTTAAACATAAAACTTACGTACTCGACCCCAAGGTACCCCCAAGCCAACGGCCAAGCCGAAGCATCCAACAAAGCGGTGGTAGACTCACTCAAGAAAAAACTGGAAGGAG
This sequence comes from Cardiospermum halicacabum, assembly GCA_031304145.1. Lineage (NCBI taxonomy): Eukaryota > Viridiplantae > Streptophyta > Magnoliopsida > Sapindales > Sapindaceae > Cardiospermum > Cardiospermum halicacabum. The sequence goes on from CM062389.1 coordinate 21,254,467, forward strand.
CCAAAGGATTGTGACCCGAAGCCCTTCCCGAAGTCCTCTGGGCATTCAGAATAACTCCTAGAACTTCAACATTGCAAACCCCCTTCTCGATGGTATATTGAACGGAAGCAGTACTCCCAACAGAAATCCTATCACCACAAGAAAGGCTAAATGGAAGGGCCAATGAATAAGTCCTGGCTTTCGAGAGAGATACTTCGGATGAAAAAAGAAATAACGCACAGCGAAGAATAGCAGAATATCAAATGGGGATAGCAAGGCAGTACAACAAAAAAGTCAAGGCCCGAGCCTTCCAACCTGGAGATTGGGTACTCAGAAGGGTATTCCAAAACACGAGAAATCAAGCCCATGGAAAACTGGCCGAAAGCTGGGAAGGACCATACCAAGTGGGACGAGCATCCGGAAAAGGGTCCTACAAGCTGCTCACGAAAGAAGGAAAGGAGATAGAGCATAGCTGGAACATACATCACCTTAAAAGGTACCAATTTTGAATACAGCATGATAATTGTAATAACGGGCACCCTTTTCCCCGAAAGGGGTTTTTAACAGGGCCCCACCTTAATGCAATAAAATAGCCTTTTCATCTCATCCACTACTCTCAACGTCTTATACATTGCCAAAGGCAGCCCCTGGTAAACCTGGAGGGTCTCGGGCAAAGACCGACTGCTCAAAGAGCAAAAACTGCCCAAAGGGCAACCCGAAAATTGCCAAAGGCAAGCCCCTGGTAAATCTAGAGGGTCTCGGGCGAAGACGAAACCACTCAATGAGCGATGCAAAAACTGCCCAAAGGGTAACCCGAAAATAGCCAAAGGCAAGCCCCTGGTAAATCTAGAGGGTCTCGGGCGAAGACGAAACCGCTCAATGAGTGATGCAAAAACTGCCCAAAGGGTAACCCGAAAATAGCCAAAGGCAAGCCCCTGGTAAATCTAGAGGGTCTCGGGCGAAGACGAAACCGCTCAATGAGCGATGCAAAAACTGCCCAAAGGGCAACCCGAAAATTGCCAAAGGCAAGCCCCTGGTAAATCTGGAGGGTCTCGGGCGAAGACATACTGCTCGAGCAATACAAAAACTGCCCAAGGGGCAACCCGAAAATTGCCAAAGGCAAGCCCCTGGTAAATCTAGAGGGTCTCGGGCGAAGACGAAACTGCTCAAGGAGCAATACAAAAACTGCCCAAGGGGCAACCCGAAAATTGCCAAAGGCAAGCCCCTGGTAAATCTAGAGGGTCTAGAGCGAAGACGAAACTGCTCAAGGAGCAATACAAAAACTGCCCAAGGGGCAACCCGAAAATTGCCAAAGGCAAGCCCCTGGTAAATCTAGAGAGTCTCGGGCGAAGACGAAACCGCTCAATGAGCGATGCAAAAACTGCCCAAAGGGCAACCCGAAAATCGCCAAAGGCAAGCCCCTGGTAAATCTGGAGGGTCTCGGGCGAAGACATACTGCTCAAGGAGCAATACAAAAACTGCCCAAGGGGCAACCCGAAAATTGCCAAAGGCAAGCCCCTGGTAAATCTGGAGGGTCTCGGGCGAAGACCAACTGCTCAAAGAGCGAAAATCGCCCAAAGGGCAACCCAAAAATCTCAAAAGCAGACCTCATGAGAACACCGGTCAAAAAGATCTCAGACAAATATCAAATAAAACACGTCTCGGCCGAAATCAACCGAACTACGGCTTCGAAACCCTAGAGAATAAAAAATGGCGCATGTAAAAATAATATGCTTGAATCGCAAATAAAAGGCTGGGGGATTACACCCCTCACAAATAAATTCAGCACAAAGTACAATGAAAGAAATTTCGTTAATCAAAAGGGGGGTTACAACGAGTACACGAAAGATCGAAAAAGATACACAATACTCGCACAACTCTCCTCACGAAGAGCAGCCAATGCGTCCAGCTCCTTCTAAGCAGACTCAGGAGTCAAAGACCCTTTGATGACCTGCTCCAAGGAAAAGGACCTGATCGCAACCTCGGTTTGGGCCGCCTCAATGGTAAGACTCTCAACGCGGCCCTCGAGCTCCTCTATTCGACCAAGTGAGGCTCGTTTCACCACCCTCAACTCCTCCAGCTCCGCCGCTTGGCGCTTTAGCTACGCGTCCTTCGAAGCAATCGAGGCCTCTAGCCTAGCATTATGGGCCTCCACCCTCTCAACTGGGCCGACAGCCTCAGCACATTGAGCCGCTGTTTTGTCCAAGTCATCCTGAGCCGCCTTTAACTCGCCCGAGACAGACTGATACTTAGCCTCAAGGGCCCGCCTGTCCCGCAAAACAGGGCCGAAATGCTTGCGCATACCAACCGCCCCTTGGAGCCCCTGAAAAAAAAAGGGGTAAGCATGGGAACTACCTAAGAAAACAAACAAGAGACGAACTTACCCTATAAAGGCCTGAGATAGACATCTCATAGAACTTTGTAAAGGACAATGACTCTAACCACTCCTCGTCCTGGGGAAAGAAGAAGCCATCCGCGGCCGCAATCATCTCGGCCGATATCTCTCTAGTGGAAGAATCCCCTGGGAAGTCAATCACATGACGACCTTCGCCCCGAGGCTTTTGACCAACATGCTTGGTCCGCTTCTTGGCCGGCGCCACGCCACCCGCTATCGGCCGCTTCTCCTTCGCGACCGAGGGGCGAGAAGGCTTCCGAGAACCCTCTGAAACTGTCGGGCGAGAAGTCTCAGCAGCCTCCGAAGGAACAGGACTTGGAGGACGGACAGGCTCGGCGGCCGGCTCAGATCGCTCTTTGACCGGCCCTTCATTCCCAGCAGAACCAGATGCATGGGCCTTCTCTTGTTCCGCCTGGATCTGGCGCATGATGGCCCGCATGGCCAAAGCTCTCTGACCCTCAGGCTTAGACATCACGTAGTCGGATAATTCTGAAAAAAGACAAACATCAGCAAAATTCGATCGAATGAACTTAAAACACAACGCATGCAACTCACTTGTTCTGGTAAAATCCCACAAAAGCTGACAGACAGCTCACCCAGAAGCGTCTTGTAATCTCGAGACTCGGCTGGAATAGCAAGGATGGCCTCACTCCTAGTCCGCGCCCGAGAAGAAGATTTGCAATTTTTTGTCCCGAAGTATGCTGAAAAAGAAAGCAAGAAAAGTCAGTCAACTAGAACGATCGCCCGAAATAAAAAGAAAATAATGAAACCTACAAGAATCACGCCAAAAGGGAGGATAACCCAACCCCTTCCCCAGACGGGTAACGCCTTTGACAAAAAATATTTATCCTTCCATCGAGTCTCGTTGGAAGAAAAACCTAAAACTAAGAGCTGGATGTTTGCCTGAGCATTCAGGACGTATCGGCCAAACTCCGGGTTCTCATGCTTCACGAAGTATGAGTAAAAGAAATCCTCGACCGAAAACTCCAAATTGTGTTTCTCCTTCAAACGATCGACACAGAGAAGAAGCCTAATGGCCATAGGAGTCAACTGACTCGGATGAATTTAGCACAGAGAGCACAATTCCTCGACCAGACCCATGATTGGGAACCTGAGACCGATCTTGAAATGGCGCAGATAAAAAGGTTCCCAACCATCTGCCAGCATATCATCCACTTTCTCTTCAGGCTCGGGCAACCTAGCCCGAATCCAACCTAGGAATTTATAAGCGAAGAAGGCTGACTCCAACTCATCCATGGTCATAGTGCTCCTAACATTGAAAAAATGAGGCAAAATGCCTTGGGGACTAGACTCGGCCAGGGAGTTACGAACCGACGAACACTCCTCGCCCACATCCTCCGCGGTCGAGAATTCGGAGGTTAAACGACCAAAAGACGACGTGTCCAAAAAGTCAGTAGACATCTACAATCGATCGAGAAAAACAGCAGGTTAGAGACTCTCGACCGAAGTTAGTACAAACAAAAAGACAGAAAGCGAAGGCAAATGACGCAGATCAAAAAAAAAAAAGAAAGAAAAAAAAAGGGAAGAAAAACAAACTAAGCAGACGAACAGACACAAAAGCATAAACACAGATCCAAACCCAGCAACTCACCAAGAACCAGAATGCAGGTAAAACAAACCATCAACGACAAAGATCTGAGCAAGGAAGGCTAACCTTGACCGGAAGTGGAGAGAAAGGGCCTCGAAACGTCACCGAAAATTCGAAACCGGCAAGGGAGGCAGACGGTCTTCGAAGATAGAGAGAGAGAAAAGATTTAAAAATGAAGAAACTAAGAGAGAGAGGCAAACCACCAACCTTTATATAGGCAAGCCGTCATGATGGCAAATCTTAGACACGGCAGTCGAGGAGCCGCCATGATGGAAAATCTAGGGCAAAACAATCGAGGAGCTGCCAAATCTAATTGAGACGACAGCCAGGGCTGACGTTGTCCACCAAGGAAACCACAGAAACCTCGGCCGAAAACAAAAACAAATGGAAGCCCGAACTCGATCGAGATAACGACAAATATTGCCATGCTCGAAAGATTCAAGCCATGGCAATGGGGGATTACTGTGGTGGAAAAATAACCATAAGGCACCATAATCGAAGGTAAGAGCAAGCAAAGGGAACCGAAGTCCAGAACCAAGCTCGACCGAAGACAGAAGGGGTACCCTAAAACCAAGCTCGACCGAAGACAGAAGGGGTACCCTAAAACCAAGCTCGGCCGAAAAAGAGGGCCAAAGGCTCAAGAAACGCGCCAATCTAGCTCGACCGACATGGCCAAAAGGCCCAATGAAGTTCAACTCGGCCGAGTATAGTAGAGTCCGAACCGAAACGCTCCAGCCCACCGAATGATTACCTAACTAAATACGGATTTCCAACGCCCAATCGGAAAAGGAAGACTTATTATACCGGACCAAGGATTTCCAAAGTGCGATAGATAAATGAAGACCAACCCCATTGAAAGAAGGAAACCAAGTCCAAAAAGGATACCGAATTCAAGGAAAACAAGGAGTCCCAATCCAAATAAAAATAGGACCCAAATACCTCCTATAAATAGGAGGTAGGAATGATTGTAAAGGGATCCGATTTTTACTCATTAGAACTAAACTCTGTGAGACCACATCTGTAAGCTATTTAGCTACTTTATTCAAGCAATCTTAGCCTAATATTTGGCTGTGGTTTATTTGACACCACAAAAATCAAATTAACGAAATTAACAATCAATCATATTTACACATGTAGCTAAATCAATTTATTCAATATATATATATATATTTATTTATTTATTTATTTGGTAACCAAATATTCACAATGTCTAATAACTATTTTTTTTTATCTATTATTATCATTTTTAGTTATAATTATTAATTTTTTAATATTCATTCTATTATGTATTCACTATTTTTTAATTTTTTTAATTATTTTTTATATTATTTATGGACTTGTTTTAATTATTTTTTAAAATTATTTATTTACTATCTTTACTATTTACTTTTTTATGTTTGTGACTATTATTTCATTTGTTTTATTTTTTTAGTTTGTGACCATTATTAACAAAGACTTCAATAAGATAATTTACTTTCCAATAAAGTAGATTCGTTTAGGAAAGACTAGAGATTCTAATAGCAAATGACCAGCTTGATTACCGAGAGAGAGAGAAAAAAAATATTCATAAGAATTATATAGCCAAAAAAATTATTGATTTCTCATCGAAAAACTTAAAAATATTTTATTAGGAGTAATACGACTTTTTTATTTAAAATACTCCTGAAGAAGAAATCGAAATTAATGAAAAAAAAATACATCTTTTATCCCGAAATGAAAGGTTCCAACAAAAATCTTCGTACAAGTGGGATGGATATTAACACATCAAAGATATAATTTAAATATGAAAAATTATTTAGAAAAAAGGAAATATGTAGTGAATTAAATGGAAATTATTAGAACTTTTTCATTTGTTTCCCTTCTAAGAAATATGCTAATGGTGGGATTTTATACTTATATATTATGTTTAAAAAAACTTTAATTTTTTTGCCTCTTTTTTTATTATTATTTGTGTAGTTAAAATGAGTACAACCAATTTTTTAAAATATTTATTTTCTTAACTTTTTTATGATAAATTAATTAATTAATTAATTTTATAGTATTTTATAAATTTATATATTAATAATTTTTTAATATAAAATACATATTATTAAATTTAATGTTTTTCTTCTAGAAAAAATTAGTTTTGAGTTGGACAATGAATTTAAATAATAAAAAGTATTTAAGTAAATTTATTTATTTATAAACTTATAAAATTCACTAAAAATTCATTTTGGGTATATTTAATATTTTAATTAATTAAATTTTAGGGTGAATTATTTCAATTAATTTAAATTTTCAGTATTGCAGATTAAATTAATTTGTACATTATATTAAACAACAAAATTAATCACTTTATAATTTTAATAATTTAATGTTTAAAATTAAGTAATTAATAAATTTATCAAAATACTCATTCTACCCAAAAAAAAATTATTACTGTTATATACTTTTGTAGGGTTAATCCAAAAAACTACCGAAAGTTTGTTAAATTCTCCAAAACAAAAACACATTATTTTAAATTTCTCCATTTTATCACTTTTTATGTTAATTGACGTGGGTTACTGTTCATCTATTTTTGAAGAAAAGTGGTAAAATGGAGAAAACTCAAATTGATATTTTTTTTTTATAATTCAATAAATTTGCGGTGGTTTTTTTTTGGATTAACCCTACTTTTATATTAAAAAAAATATAATTTTTGATATATTGATGCTTTTAAAAAGTAATAACTAAAAAAATTAATTTAATATAAAAATATTATATTAATTATTAGAACAATAATAAATACAATTACAAAAATAATAATTCATTTCTTATTTATTTTAATATATTTATTATTATTTAAATACAAAAGGCACACCTCAATAATTATCTAATTATTAAAACTATTCGGATAAAAGCTAGCATCAGTGATTAAGCAGTGCAAAACTCGTGATAACTGAGGCAGTGTCAGATCTGTAATGAACAGTAGGAAATGGAGATGGTGTTTGGAAGAAAAATCTGCCGCACCTGCACATTGACGGAATAACAAATTGATCCTTGATTAAGCAGTAGTAATAGACAAAAATAGTCATCAGGATTCATTTTCATACTCATTGTTTCGTACACAAGTAAAACCCATCTCATTCAATAATAGCAAAAACACACACATCAAACACCAAAGTTTGCTTTATTTAGATTAATGTTCATCCATTACACAACCTCTCCCTCTCGTTCACTCACTTCCGACCACCATCTCCAAATGAGGAGATGTTCCAGGAGGACAGAACACGACCCTGTAATCAGTAATCCCACTTGGGCAAGTGAATGTACTTGTCGGCTCATCTCGAGGGTAACTAAAAGCATCAGGACACTTTGTCTTAAAAAACTCGGAGTAGTTTGTTGGTCCACAATTACTTTCTTCTTCTGTGCAACAATACTCATTAGTGTTGAAAACTGTACACGGATTGTTGCATCCACCTGATGAGGCCTTTAGTTCTATAGGACACTGCCCATTTATATCAGCGGTGCATTTGATATTCCTACACTTAGTAGACCCTGCTCCACCTATGGGACTAAACTCCATAGGAATATTGAATCCATCAAGCAAAGATACATCATAGAAGTCCAGATTGCCATATTGGTTGAGCGAATACTCAGCTACCCCAGCTAAAGCAATTTAGGACTCCCCCACAATCCCCAGTTTGACAATGCCCTCTTCCAGATTTATCGAATTTGCAATTGGTTCGGCCCCATATGCGTGCCGTGGCTGTGCCTGCAGGTACATTCAGTTGCCATTCTTCTCCTCTGTTTAGGCGGCGTCCGCCTCCAGGGGAGGCTGCTGCCCAAACTGGGTATGAGCATTCGTTTCGGATTTGGAAGAGGGTTGCATTTGTAGGGATGGTGAGGAGGAGAAGCAGGAGGGATGACAAGAGGGTTGTTTTGATCCAGTTGGTCATTTTTGTTGATGGTGGTCAGGATGAAACGTTGATTTATAGAGAGGTGAAATGAAAGGAGGGGACAAGAATGGTTTTATTTTAGTTATGACGCCATGCCTTTTTATGACTTTCTTTCATTATTTTATTTTCATGCAGGGCACATTCCTTAACTCAATAAATGTATCTTATCATCTTATCTTGTCTTCATATTAAATTATCACATTGTGGGTGGGGTACTTTCTTTAATTTTTTGATAAGTGAGTTAATTGCACTAACACCCTAACACCCTCAATGATGGTAAATTAGACAAATAAATATTTTAGTATTAATACATACTCACATCCCTTTACTCAATAATAAAATTTTGTTTAATTAATAAATTTATCAATATAGCAATGAGATTTGGAATTCCGAATACATCTATATGATGTAATATTCATTTAAAGTTAATTTTATCTTATATTTTTATTAATTTTTATGAATAAAAGGGGTGTGATTGTATATTAATATCAAAATATTCATATATGTGTAATTTGCTATCGTTTAGGGATTATGAATGTGGTCATCACTATCAAATCTCACAAACAACTTCTTTCCAGAATCTCAACGGACAACACTGCACAACCCTTTTAAGTAAGAAACTATAGAACTGGATACTATGTGGCACAAAAGTCCTGTTCGGAAATAGGCAAAGGAAACAGCAAAGTAAAAGCTTTATGAAAGTGGTGTGAATTAAACTAAGAGATCTATAAGCAATATAAGCAGCAATCACCAAAACAACACAAGAATCAATTACGTGGTTCACCACAAAAGTGGCTAATCCACAAAGACCTCACCAAACAGATAGGAGCCGGTTGCACTATGAATCAGAGAACATTGTACAAGTTACAAGGACTCAAATCATCAAAAAAATCACAAAGAATCAAGCTTACAGACTCAAGAACAAAACCCTAGTAGAGACGGACGAGAGAGATGAACAAATCAACAACAGTTTCTCTCTCTTCAGAGTGAACAATCAAACAAAAGAAGACTTAAATAGGTAAGATTCAGGTAATTTGGTATGTAGGCACGGATGTAAGACGGGTCGATAGAGGCACCATCTGGATTCAAAAAAAAAAGAACAAGGCCCACAAATAAATAGTCGAAAAGCCCACCATAAAAAAATATACACAACAGAATAGGAAAATGATGATATATTACAACAAAAACCTCCCCTAATATATCAAACTAGTAAAAAGTCTTCTCATCACATTCAATCCTTGTGTCATCCAAAGTCTCTTCTCTCTTTTGAAGCATCAATGGTCTCAGGTTCTTCATGATCAGATCTGGTTAAGATGCAAGAAACTTCTGCAAAACAGAAGCTTCTTAGATAGAACAACTTTTGTACCCATATCTACAGGATTTTGATCAGTGGATATCTTTTTAACCTGCAAGATACCATTCAAAATATTAAGACGTATAAAATGATATTTAACACCTATATGTTTGGTTATGCCGTGATAGATAGAGTTCCTACTAATGTGATAGGCACCCTGGCTATCAGTATATATTATTTCTTTTCTGTCAAGTAACTTGATTTCCTTAAGCAACCCCTGTATTTGGAGTGCTTCTTTTTAGCCCTCAGTCAGAGCTATATATTCAGCTTCAGTAGTTGAAAGTGCTACTTCAAATTGTAATTTAGATTTCTAGGATACACAAATACTACACACAGTAAAGATATAGGCAGAAATAGAACGCCGAAATTCACCATCTTTAGCAACATTAGAGTCAGTATACCCATCTATACAAACATGATCAGTAAACTTGTCATATTCCAGTCCATAATCCACTGTTCCTTTCACATATCTCAGAACACCTTTTATTGCATTTTAGTGTTCCTATTTGGGCTTCATCATAAAACGGCTTAATACACTTATTGAGTAAGCCAGATCAGGATGAGAATAAACTATTACATACATTAAAGACCCTATGGCCGGCCTTAGCATAAGGAACATCATAAAGAACCTGATCATCATCAAGGATTTTTCAGTCAAGTTTATGACTGGCAGACAGTGGAAGACTATTAGATTTGCAATCCATCATATCAAAATTCTTTAATACTTCAACCAGATAACTCATCTTATCAATATGAAGAATACCCATATCACGGTTCCTGGATATGCTCATCCCAAGAACCTTAGAGGCTTCCCCCAAATCTTTCATTTCGAACTCCCGCTTAGACCCGATTTCACATTATCCCGTAACTTCATAATAGGACTGATTAATAGAATATCATCAACATATAACAACATAAACACAGGATATTCATTCACTGTCTTAAAATACAAGCAAGCATGATACATGCTTCTTTTGAAGCCCAATTTAATTGCATATTTGTGAAAACGTTCATTCCACTACCTTGGGGATTTTTTCAAACCATACAATGATCTTTTAAAAAGACACACTTTGCCACCATAAACACAAAAACCCTCAGGTTGATCCATACCTATCTCCCTGTCCAAAAACCCATGTAGAAATGCTGTTTTGACATCCATATGCTCAAGTTCCCAACTGAAATGAGCAGTGAGTTCCAGCATAATTATGATGGTGATATACCTTACAACAGGTGAGAATATCTCCTAAAAATCAACACCCTATTTTGGGGTAAACCCTTTGGCCACTAGTCTAACTTTAAACCTGTTGGGATCAGATAGTGGTAGGTTTTCCTTAACCCCGTAAATCCATTTACATGCCACTAGACGTTTATTCCCAGGTTTGTCAACAAGGATCCATGTTTTATTCTTTAACAGGGCGGCTATCTCTTCTTCCATAGCTTCTGCCATTTCATAGCATCAGCACTAGATATAGCTTCTTTGTAACTGTTAGGAATAAAACTGGACTCAAACTTAGTGTTTAAAGCATAAATGACTAGATTAGTGTTAACATAATCATTGAACCTGGAGGGTAATCTAGTTGACCTCATTTCTCTATCTCTAGCAAGGATATAGCCATCTAAATCAGGTTCATGATAAGTCTCATCCATATCTGGTCCAAGAGGGTTATCAGCCATTTCAGAATCACTACCACAATTTTCTACAAGTGCAAGATTCTCTAAATCAATTCCAGATTCATTATAAGGAATGTTTATAGGGTCTATTTGAGTTTCAGTCACTGGATTTTGATCCTAACCAACAGGATTATTGCTATTAGAATCTTGAATATCAAAATCATGCATTTTTAAGTGTTGATATGAAATAAATCTGTCTTGCTTGGAGACAAAGCTGTCAGGAAATTTAGATTCTGAAAATACAACATCTTTGGAAACTAAAAACTTATAGACAGAGCCTACTTTATAAGCTACCCTGATACCATTTGTACCAGATTGATAGCCCATAAAGATCCCAATAATAGACCTTGGATCTAGCTTATCAAGTTTTTAATGAACAAACACTTTACGACCAAAAACTCTAAGATTTTCTAGACATTGAGGTTTGTCATACCAAAGTTCACAGGGTGTTTTGAAACCTATGGTAGAAGAGGGACACCTATTTTTCAGATATGTGGCATAACTAAGGGCTTCACCCCAGAGGATTTTAGAAAGATTGGCTTGGAAAAGCATGCTCCTAATTTTCTATAACAAGGTACGGTTTAGCCTCTCAGCAACTCCCTTCTGTTGAGGGGTGTACCTAACAGTATGGTGTCTAGAAATCTCATTTTCTTTACAGAACCTATCAAATTCTTCATTGCAAAATTCTAGGCCTTTATCACTTCACAAACATTTTATTTTATTTCCTTTTTCATTTTCAATCAAAGTTTTCCAAATTTTAAATTTTCAAATACTTCAGTTTTGATTTCAGTAAAAAGGTCCAAGAAAATCTGGAGAAATCATTAGTTACGGATAAAAAATAAATGTTATTTCCAAAAGTTTTGGTCCTTGAAGGACCCCCGTAAGTCAGAATGCAAGTATTCTAAAACACCTTTTGTTTTAAAATTTGATTTTTCAAAAGGGAGCTTGGTTTGTTTTGCTAGAACACATTTTTCACATAGAGGAACCTCACTAGGAATGTTTCTATCTATCAGCCATTGTTTATGAAGTTCTCTCATTATTCCCTATGTGGCCAAGTATTCTATATGAAGGATGGTTTTGTCTAGGTTTTGTCTAAGTTTGATTTTGGAGGCTAAGGCTTCTAAGGTTTCTCCTTCTAGGATGTACAGATTGCTTATTAAATTGCCTCTCATAACAACCTCTCTAGTGTTAGCCCTAGTGGCAACTACAAAATTCCCTTAAAAACACATTCAAGGCTTGCATCACCTAAACTGCTCACTGAGAGTAAGTTTCTTCTTAGTTCAGGGACCCACTGAACACCACTAATGGAAGTTATATTACCATTATACTGCTTAATGGCTACAGAACCTAACCCTTTAATACTACACCTATGGTTTGAACCCATTAACACAAAACCTTCCTTATTGACCTTAAGGTTAGCAAACCAATCCTTATTGGGAGACAGTGGTGAGTACAACTAGAATCAGTCACCCAAGTATTCAGATCATGTTCAACAAAATTCACATTATGCAATTCAATCACAGCAGTCAAACCTTCACAAAATTGATCAACAATAGCAGAATTAGAAGATGCAGTGGGTTTAATTATGCCATTAGCTTCATCTTTCTTCTTTTGAAAATAGTCTTTAACTAGGTGATTATTCTTGTTACAATAATAGCATTTCCTATCAGATTTTTGACCTGATTTAGCCTTCCTTTTACCCTTCTGCTTATTACTGTTATTCCTATTCTAGTTATTCTTTTTAGGTTTCTTACCCTTCCCCTTAGCCTTGTTATTATTATTGTCAGGTTTAACAAACAGACCTTCATTTTCTTTCTTAATAACATCTCCCCCCTACAGGCCTAAAATGCAATGCATCCATAATGTCCTTAGTTCTGAGGGCCTATTTGTTAAAGGAAATAAATTCCCTTACTACACTGTAGGTATCAGGTAAAGCATGCAGTAGAACCATGGCTAAGTATCATCACTGTAACTTTCAGCCTCTTTGGTTCTACTATTAAGGTCTTGAACAAGTCTCTTGAACGCTGCAAGATTCTCATTCACCGATTTATTCTATGCAAACCTGAAACTAAATAATTTATGTAGGCTAATTATTCTATTAGGGATGTCAAACTCAAGATAACTAGCTTCTAAAGTCTTCCATAAAACATCAACAGTTTTAACATGAGCAACATTGGTAAGAACATCATCAGACAAGTGCAAAAGAATAGTATGATATGCATGCTTAGCAATTCTAGACTTTTCAGCATCTGTAATATCAGCAGGATAATCAGAATCTATAGCCCCCTCAATTCTATGGTGAACCAAAACTGACAGCGTTTTCTTTTGCCATAACATAAAATCTTGTGAGCTATTAAAAATCTCTATATTAATAGAGTTTGTATTGGATTTTGTAGATATATTTTATTATGAAAAAGTTTCAAAATTCTAAGTAATTTCAGAAAAAGTTTTTTTTTTTTTAGGACTGAGACAAAGATTTCAACTAAAACCAGAGCTGAAAAGGTGCAACAGTATATACCAAATGAATAACAAATGTCAACAATTATCAGAACAAACACAGAGCAATTAAGGCAATCAGTCGGAATAAATACAAAGAGATTTTGAATCTGTCAATACAATCGAGATCAATCACAAACTACAAGTCAATACAACCTTAAACAAGCTGTGTTTCATACCAGCAGACGTTCGGGACTTTTAACAAGAACAAAGCTTGTATCCCTTCAGCCAAGTTCAAACAAGCCAGTATGTTCCGTATTGGCAGGCGGTTTGGGACTTTCAACAAGAACAAAGCTTGTATCCCTTCAGCTAATACCCAAAGTCACCACAAAATTTCACAAAGAAATTTAAAGAAACAAAATTTATCAACACAACAAGTAGGAAAGTAAAAAAGGAAAGGGTTTAGAAACGCTCAGAAATTCTAAGTTGCTCCGCTACAGAATCCTAAACTTTTCAGGTTCTGCTTTCCTCCATAATTCCGATTTCTCTTAGAATTGCCTTCAACCGCTATTATTCCAACTCTTCCTCTAGTAGTCTGAGAAGTTTTACTCAGATCTACTCTTCAATTCCAGTAGTTAAGCTCCTGGTACCTGTCAACTCCACAAAGGTTTGTTAGAAACAAACAATGACAGAATAACTCAAAAAATAGTCCTAGACGCCTACATACTCTGCTAGGGTTTCAAAATGTTCACAACGAACCTTCAAGAATCTCTCAGATCTATCCAAATCTTAGCTAACCTCTACCGATTCGGCACTTAAAACGAATCACAATAGTTTGACCTTAGATCTAAAAGAATCTAAGAATAGCCACAAAGAAATCACAAAGATCTTACCTGGAACACAAAGAGCAGTCAAGTAATAGAACTCACACATAGAACAAACTAGCTACAGGTTTGATTTAACTCACAAAAACATGCTCTAATACCAGTTTGTGAATTAAACTAAGAGTCTATGAGAAATATAAGCAATCACCAAAACAACACAAGAATCAATTACGTGGTTCACCACAAAAGTGACTAATCCACGGTGACCTCAGACCAAAAAGAGAGGAGTCGGTTGCACTATGAATCAGAGAACATTGTACAAGTTTCAAAGACTCAAATCATCAACAAAATCACAAAGAATCAAGCTTACAGACTCAAGAACGAAACTCTAGCAGAGACGGACGAGAGAGATGAACAAATCAGCAGCAGTTTCTCTCTCCTCAGAGTGAATAGTGGAACAAAAGAAGACTTAAATAGGTATGGTTCAGGTAATTTATGTAGGCGCGGATCCAAGATGGGTCGGTAGAGGCACTATCTGGATTCAAGAAAAACAGAACAAGGCCCACAACCAAATAGCCAAAACGCCCACCATACAAAATATGTACATAACAGAATAGGAAAAGGATGATATATTACAACAAGTGGAGACCAATGAAAATAATTTATAATAATTAAAAATTATTTAAAAAAAATTATTAATTATCTAAATTTAAAATAAAAATAAAATATTCGTAACATAACAGCAAAAAGTCCACCGAAATAACAAATACGCACAAAAAAATAAATTAAAACAAACTACTAATTATTTTCGGAAAATCAAATGGTTTTCTCTTCTGGCTCATCAAGTGATAATTCTGCAAACCGCAAAAATCCTGAATCCTCCAAGGAACCAAAAGTATCCCCACCAGTTTCCCATATATTTGTATTTTCATCTTCTTTATATTTTTTTAGAATTTCTTGATAGAAGGTGTAAGTTGTTACTTTATATTATTTAGAATTTATTGATAGAAGATGTATCATGTAAGTTGTTGTTGACATAAACCAAATCTTCAGCACGCTTAGGGGTCTACCTATTTCTTTCTAGTGAATGAATGGAATTGTAAGTAATGCAATTATGTTCAACACAATAGGAGGATGTAGGTTGCCCCAGCAACCGAAAAGTCAATCTTTGTAGCAATGGAGAACTGGAGCCAAAATTAACTCACCAATTCCAAGGCTTCGCCATGCCTAGAGCTGGCAAAATGTGTTGGCGGGTCGTGTTGACCCTTAACACGAACAAGAACCCGTTTAACTTGACATGACACGAACACGACATGATTAATAAATGGGTTGTAAACCCTCGACACAATTAAGAATGAGTTGACACAAATGCAACACGATAACACGATTAATAAATGGTTTATTATTCAATCTGACACGCCAACACGAAATTGACAAGTTAACCCGATAAGTAAAAGGGTTGACACAAATTTATTTAATAAAAATTAATTTTATTTAATAAAAAATCATAAATGAAATATTAAAATTTAAAATTACATATATATCCTCAATAAACGGGTCAACTTATGACACGATTGTACCAGTGCGAACACGATACGATTATTAAACGGGTTAAATAATTCGACATGTTTAATGACACGAAACGATTATATTCAACCCTAATTCTTAATAATCGGTTTCATTTCGTGTCAAATCGTTGTGTCACGACCCATATTGCCACTCCTAGCTGTGCCTCACTTACCAATAGAAGTTAAGTCTGCAAAAAGACCCAAATTTAATGAAAAATTAGCATATTCATCCAGGACTTTGTCATAACCATCATCACTTGGAAAAAGCCTATGAAAACATTTTGTTCTTTCTTGAGAGACTTTTGCATCCCTATGAGGAACCAATCTAGCCAGATCTTCATTCAACCATTCACCGTTGTAAAACCTTCGAATAAATCTTAAAAAGAAAAGGAGTTACATAGTTAGAAATAGGAAATCTTGCAAAAATGAATGTTGAATAAATATTAGATAGCAAAATAATACCTTAGATTTAATGAGTGAGTTAAACAATAAAGTGGTGAACTACTTTTAGCCAATCGGGAATTTAGAATTCTATACACTTGATCATAGAACGGACTTACTTGATCAAGATGACGACATTCTTTTTTTTTGTAAATAACTGATTTTACATTCTCAATCATTTGAATCCCACATTTCATAAACCAAATGAAGAGTAGGTTTATCCGTATCACACATTCTAATCATATCATAAACAGGTGCGGTAAAATAGAAAATGTAACTTACTTGTTCCCACCAATCATCATCATTCATTTTCTTCTTAACAAAACTAACCTTTTCCAAGTCATCTTCCCTGAGAATCTCATTTTTCATTAGCAATCATTATCCTAAGATGATTCTTAATTAATTTAAACCTCTTAAGCAACATAATAATAGTGGCAAAATGAGTCTCGGCAATGGAAAGCAACTTCTATCATGTGAACTTCGTAAAAATTGTTAATCTCATGCTATGGTTCATAAGGAAGTTCTTAATTTGCACTGCATCATTGTAAACTAATGTAATCTAAGAAAACTCCAAATAGATATCCATATTAGCATGTGTGATCTTTGGCTCACATATATTTTTCAATATAAGATTAATAGAATGAACTACGCACGGTGTCCAATAAATGTGAGTGTATATACCTTCATTGATCTCACCAACTACCTTCCTTATAATGTCCTAATTTTGGGGTTTGATGATTCAGTAATTTTGAGTCGTTTTAACTTTTCAATCAAATTGTTCTATTGACTCTATTATTCATAATCTTTTGTAATGAACTCGGAGCATTACACGTGCTAAATGAATTTTGTGAGAACGATAATCATTATGATTTTGACTTTACATCCGACCGGAGTTGGAAATGAATTCGAACGAAGAAGAATTTGGAAGTACGCAGCACTGCAGTTGCTGGCGACATAGGCCTTATGTCGCTAGCTCATGTATTAAAATAAGCCATTGGATGTCATACTGTAGATGTTGGCAATATAGGCGTTATGTTGCCAGCCATGTAGCCAGACACCATCTCAGTCAATACTTAGGACTAGACACTAGGTTCTGGCGACATAGGCCTTATGTCGCCAGCCTTGTTGCTAGAGACCGACTTGGTCGATTTCTACCTGATTTTCAAAGGCTATTAAAGTGACTTTATTCTTCTCTTTTTTTTCTAAAACGTCCATGTCATGTGTTTGGTTTTTCTCTCAAATAGCTCATTACAAATTCAACGTCGTGACTCTGTTAAGTGATCTCTATAACCCTAAACCGATTCTCAATTGTTATAGACATGATTGATAGGGTGAATAGATTCGTCAATGGTAGATTTATGTTGTTCTATATTATTAGTTTTATTGGGAATCTAATGGTAGGAAACCTTAGTTTTTGTAATTGAATCAAATAATGAATTGGGATAAGCTTTGAGTAATAATTATTACCATTTCCAATTAATGGCCACTGGATCATCAAAACCCTAAGTGGTAGAATTAGATTTTAGTTTGTGTGCCAACTGTTCGATATATTATCTAAGAGGATTATTGTTATTGGTTAGGCGAAGTGGACGGTGTCGAAACTCGTACCGGTAATGCTTAGCTATTGTCGTCGGAAGAAGAGTTAGCAACCTCATTTTATACTCTATAGTATGCTTGTTGAATGTTTGGTGATTGTGCATTAAACTAGTTAATAGTATGTCTACATAGATTGATTAAAAAGTACTAATATGTGATTTTAATATATTGAGATAGTGATATTGATATTGTATAAATTCTATTTGCATTAATAGCTACTGTTTATATATATATATATATACTTACAATGTAGACTTTGGCTTTAGTTAGACTAGAGCTGCTGAACATAAGTGGATAAGGTACTAGTAATGTTACCAAAAATTGTTGAATGAAAGCCATAGATTGTTAAATGATTTGTGTGTTCTTTTCACCTAAACTAATAAAGGATTATCGTAGTCATATTTGAATTAATGATGGAATGATATGTCATTAGGATAATTGAGAATTCTCAACCTGTTTGAAACATAAGTCCTTTGGTCTAGCTAGCCACTATTGAACTGAGTGACAACTTCTATTGGGTGTGACGGCACCACCGCCTGCAGGCATATTGTATTAGTGGTCTTCGGACCTTATTGATGAAATTTTAAGGTAGTTATTGGTCCCGAGGGGGAACAAACGACATTACGAATTTCGGTCTTTAGACCATATTGTAACGCACAACCCCTAGTCACGGCAGAGCCGCAAACGAAAGCCGGAGCGCCACATTACATTTAATTGTTCATTACAATTTATGCGGGAAAATGTAACCTAAACCTATTTCGAAAACACAATCATAATCCATATACAAATTCCATGAATTGAAAATATAACCTATTCGTAAATATAACAATCATCCAAATGGCAGTTTACATTCTTTGAAATAATATGTCCATTACTATTATCAAGTTCAACAAGGTGATATAATCATCTAGTTCCAATTATTTCATTAACAACATTTAACATTATTAGATATCCAATTAGGTTATCCATATTCATTTAAGAACCCCCTAAGCATATCAACTATCCACTAGCATTCATCACATAGTAGCAATCACATTAAAGTTCCAATTTTATTTGACTGCCACTAATCAAGGATCAATAATAAAGCGGGGCCAATTAGGCCGAAGCCACCAATATAGTCCGAAGACTGAGATCCGTAAAGTCATTTATTACCCCTCGAGACGGACTACTACCTTAGAATCCCATCAATTAGGTCCGAAGACCACCAATAAAAATATGCCCGTATGTGGTGGTACCGTCACACCCAATAAGAGTCGTCACTCAGTTTTTCAATGTGGTTAGCTAAACCTAAAGTCCTATGTTCCAATAGGTTGAGATATCTCAATTACCCCTAATAAAATGTCATTCCATCATAATTTCAACCATGACTAGGACAATCATTGTTCAATTAGTTAAGTGATCAAATACACAATTTTCATTTAACAATCAATCATTTTTTTATATCAATCCATTGGCTTTCAATCAATATGTGTCAGGTACTTTACTAGTGCCTTATCCAATTATTTCCAGCTCTTACTAACCAAAGCCTAAGTCTAACATGCAATAGACTTACTAGCATTTCTATATCACCAATTACCAACAATAAAGCAATCAATATCCTATTCTATCATTCACTATCTAATCTATCATATTATCAATTCATGTGGTTATCTCGTTAACCAATTTAATGCACAATTCATAAAGCATACAACAATCGATATAGAGTTCAAAATTACATTGCTAACCTTTCTTCCGATGATAAGTTAAGTTAAGCGTCGCAGACACGATCCTCGGCACCTTTCACTTTGCCTAATAATAATAAGGAACAATATTGGTTTTTACAAATGATCAAAGACATGGCGTGCGAAAAGAGAAACCTATTATTATCGCAAAGAGACGATAAACAAGCAAATAATAAACGATGACGAAAACACGAATATACCAAAACCCAATCCAATTCTAATAATATATCATTCAATCCACTTTTCCCCAAATCTTAAGGTTTTCCAAAAATCCTAACTAATCCAACACTTTAAACAATAAGGTCACTTCCAAATCTATCATCAATCATGCTTGAACACAAAGGAAACAAGATTTGGGTTAATCGGAAACTTACCGGAGATACCCAAACGGAGAGATTGCGAAGAAATTAAGAGAATGACCACTTGAAAGAACAAAGGATTCGAGAGAGTGAGAGAGAATGAAAAGGATCTGGCCAAAATAGGGTTTTAAAACCTGATTACGATGATTGGCGACAAGGCTGGTGACAGAGAGCCCTTGTCGCCAATCGCTACAGCAACTCGTCCAATGATTTGCCTGAAATCGCTCGCTAGCGACAAGGCTGGTGACATGCTTGGCAACATAAAGCTTATGTCGCCAACACGACCAGTGCTCAGCACTTTTGTGACTTCCTCCGTTCGATTTCGTGTTCGCTTTGGTTTTCAAAAAGCAACCATTACAATACCAATAGATATTCTCATAGCAATCCAATGAAGAAGAATATCATTTCATTAATCAAAATGTTCAAGAGTTACAAGAATGGTTCAATAACTCAACTGTCAACTTTAGTTCAAAAGCTAGAAAACGTTTAACCTTAAAATTGGGACATTTCACATATTGTGTGACTTTAGTCTAATTGATCCCGTTTCATTATTGATACAAGATTAGTGACACTCTATAACGAAATGAAACTACTAATATGATTGAAATTTAATGATGATATGTTTGGATTGAATTGCATGCATAGAGGTTTAAATGACTACTAATGAACCCATTTAGACACTAGGTAATATCAAATCAACCCAAACAAGCATAATTCTGTGTCCACTTGTTTGTAAATGTTTGCGTTAGAGTGAGGATTTATTTCTAATAAATGAATGATAGCTCCTAGGTGCATTTACGTGTCTACTTCGTGATTAAATGTTAATTAGACGCATTTGTATGTCTATTTCGGAGTGTGAGCTTGCTAACTAGACATCTATAGTCATATGTTGCTTATTTTCCATTTTTCTTGTCTCTTCTATTGAAATGTTACTAATATTCTCAATCAAAATAATCAATTTGTTGAATTGGTTCTCAAGTTGCACGCCAACAAATTCTAAACATTTCACTAAAAAACTTAAATTGATGTCTAGATGAAGAAACTAAGTTCCAAAGCGCCATAACCTTCCAAATTAGTTGTGCATAACTTTAAATAAATAAAAATCAAAATATTTTGCAAGCTTGAGTCTAACCCGTAAAATCCTCCATATTCTAATTCTACACTCAATATTTCAATATTTTAAAATAAATTAGTTAATATACACTTAATAGTTTAACATAATTTAGTTGTAACATAATTATTTTTTTTAAATTATATATATATATATATATACTAGGTAGATTGTACAAGCGAACACATCTAGCACTCCACTTCAGTTCTTGAAATAATATTCCTTAAAACTTAAAAATCATTTCTAAATTTTAAAAATATATAAAAAGTAGAAATATATATATGTCGAAACATATAGTATAATATAATTAAAAAATATTTTAAAATATATTAGTGTTGAAACATATAATATTTGGAATAACATTCTTCAAAACCGGTTCCTTTAGGGGTTCCAATTCAATTCCATTACCAATTCTTGTTCCGGTCCGATTTCGAACCGGTTCCAGTTAAGGAACTGGAACCGGTACGAAGAAATATAATTTTCAATACCGATTCTGATATGGATAAAAAATGACCGATTATTTCACAGTTCCAGTACTAGTTCCATTCCGGTTTCTGATTCTGGAGCGGTTCTAGGAGGAACCATGCACGACCTTACCTATTTGGCTAGATTATCCATCAGAGAAGCTAGTAAATTTATGTGTGAAGAAGATAGTGAGACTATATAGGATTCCATCATTGACCAATTGTGACCAGGATCCTAGGTTCACGTCTTGATTTCGGAAGAAGATTCAATAAATAAGAAGGACTAAGTTGAATTTTAGTAAAGCTTTTCGTCCATAAACAATAGGAATCTGAAAGGGTAATTCAAACCTTGGAAAGTATGTTATAGTATTTATGCTAGAGTTCAAGGGGTTATGGGAGAAATACCTGCCTTTGGTAGAGTTTGCCTACAGTAATAGCTACTAAGCGAGTATCCAAATTACTCCATATGAGGCATTTTATGGGAGAAAGTGTAGGACTCCCATGTGTTGGACCAAACTAAAAGAAGCAAAGATCTGTCTGAAGATGATTAATAAAGTGGAGGAAAAAGTAAAATTCATTTAGGAGAAACTCAAGGAGGCATCAGATTGCCAAATATCCTATGTCGACTTGAAGAGAAAGTAAATTGAATTTGAATTGGGTAAGTGTTTCTCAATGGAATAAAGTATCCATTTTATAAAGAAAGGGAAATTGACACCTCGGTGTGTAGGACCTTATGTGATCCTTGAGTGTATTTTCCCGGTTACATATAGATTACCCTCACCACTAGAATTGGAGAACATTCACCACGTCTTCCACACATCAATACTATATAGATATTGATCTTGTACGTCTCATGTATTTACACACAAAATGATAGAGATTCAGCCAGATTTGTCATATAAGGAAGAGTTGGTCGAGATCTTGGTTAAGTGAAGTTATTTAGGAACAAATCGGTACCTCTAGTCAAGGTCTTATAATGCAACCATGTTGTCAAGAAGGTAACATGAGAGATCAAGGAGGCTATGCAGAATAAATATCCTCATATGTTCTATTCAGGTAATTTTAAGAAGGAAATTGGGGTGGAATTTTCAAATTCTAAGCCAAAACTTTTCGATTTCTTTTAAAAATTTTGATTTTTGGTCAAATTTGAATTTTAAAAAATTTCATGTAGGAATGAATTGAAAGTTCACTCTATAGGATAAATGGTAATTAGAGAGTATAAATGGAAGAATATGGTTAAAAATAATTTACTTAATGTGTTCACAAGGTTATTTTCATAAAATCATGTTAAAATTTAAAAATTGAAATTTTTAGGGCAAAATGGATTGTTATAACAAAAATGGATTTTCGGGGTATTGAAAATAAATTAAAACCAAATGATGTTTTTAGAACCTTTTGTGAGAAGAATAGGGGCATGAATTAGGATGAGCAAATTGGTAGGCAAAAGGGTCAAATGGGCCTAAAATCTATTAAAGCCCCCATCAACACCCTCCAAACCCTACCAATCACCCTCTCTCTCTATCACACTCTCAGACTACCTTAAAAATCCCTCTCACACCTTGCTCTCTCTCAACTCATGTTTGAAACACACCCACCATACAACTCTTCATATTTTCATTCTTAAGCAACAAACAATCAAATTAGCTAGTTTTGAATCTTTAGTGCCCTAAAAAGGTTCTTGGATTCTGTCGCTCTCTACTCTAACATTTGGAAAGCTTCACAACAATCGCTTTTATGGTGTCTTCAATTTTT
This sequence comes from Cardiospermum halicacabum, assembly GCA_031304145.1. Taxonomy (NCBI): domain Eukaryota; kingdom Viridiplantae; phylum Streptophyta; class Magnoliopsida; order Sapindales; family Sapindaceae; genus Cardiospermum; species Cardiospermum halicacabum. Next base: position 21,277,664 of record CM062389.1, read on the forward strand.
GCTTTCCAATATCAATAGAAACATGTAATTATGGCTATAATGGATAGATTATGCTTCCGAAATGTAGCTATTGTGCTTAAGGTGCCTAATGACCAATTTTGAATAAACCTTATGTGATCAAGCGCGAGATATTGTGGAGTTTGGAAGAAGCCAAACTAGCAGCGCATATGCATGATTGCATTACTTAAAGTCTCATAGACATTTGTTTTTGTAAAATATGTAATAGAGGAACTTGATTTTGAACTTGTAGATAACAATACTAGAAGTGTTTCTAGTGATCTATGGATACATTATGTATAGTTTAGAACTAGATATTAATGTATATATATAGTGAAACATGTTAAAATTTTTGGTGACATAATTATATTAAGGACTTGTTTTAGTGTTATGAATGTTCAATTATTTTATCATGTGTCATGAGGTGATTATTTATAAAATTGGAAGAAAAATTCAACTAATTATGAACCGGTGGATGTTCATAAATTGATTTGACAGTCATTGTCTTGTGACTCTTACTCTTGGTTTGGTTCCTGCTAGCCAAGGGTTGGACATGATAGTTAAATTGAAATCCTAGCATAGAATCGAAGACTTATTGTTAAATCAAATTTATAGCATTCGACTTAAGTCCTATCACTAAATCAAAGTTCTAATTAATCTTGAATGAAATTTCTAAATGGATAACTATGTCCACGATAACTAAGTAACTTTCACAATTAAAATTGTATAATATACTTCTAAGTCCCTAAGACATGTATTTATATCATTCTATATATGTATATGTTAGAAGGCATAATATTATAATTTCTTACACATTTACTTTGTCTATTGTTAAGATATTTAGGTCTCTACACAATACCACTTTTTGAGCATTTAGTCATTTTGTATATACGTAACAAAGGTACATACATTACAATCATCAATTCATAATTAATCATTAATCATGTTATTAGTATTTTTAACAAAAACATTATAAGACAATATATCTCATATACCATATCATTTAAGCTTTAATATGTTAAACGCATCAATAGACATTTAGGCCATTTTTTTTTTTTTACATATAATCATCATATCATTATATATCACTAGTTATCATATCTGTAGCATCTAAAGTAAGTAGACATGCTTTCAAAACATCAAACAATAACAATCAATTGTTAAGATATAAAAAGGAAATGCAAACCTTTTAGGAGTTTTTCCAAGTTAAGCCTCCATTTGTTATTTGTCCATAATACTTTGATTGTTATTGGATCCAAGAATAATTATCCTTTAATATAATTTACTATTTTAAGCACATTTTAACACATTTCAAAATGAGCAATTGAGTTTAAGGTTTCAAAATTTATTTCAAATGAAATACACCATTGACAATAAGCTATTACACATTTCCAAAATTAGTAGTATTAGGGTTTAAAATCATTTTCTTTAGGATCTTTTTGGCACATTGGATAAGGATAGGATTGACTAAATTTAATTTTTTAGTTGATGAAGTCTTGTACTTGGTGAAAACATGAATAGTAAACAATCAATCTTGTTAATAATATTGTCCGGCGAGTTATGGGATAAGAAATCTCGAAATTTTCATGGGATTCCAAATAATCCAATCATTTAGTTGCAAATAGGAACCATGTGATACACAATTCAATTTTAACATCAACACAACTTAATTTGAACAACATCATCTACACTCCAAATGAGAATCATGTGATACAAAATTCAATCAATTTTAACATCTCAACCTAATCTGAACATCACAGCATCACCTACACAATATCACCACCCAAAAAAAAACTGAATAAAATAAATTAGAGAACCATGAAATAGAGGACTAAGAGAGCATATTCATATCTTTACGCATCTCAACACTACAATAGATAACATCTACAAAAATGTATGACCACATAAATTTGACTATTATTTCAAAAAGTGGTGATTTAATAATAATTGAAATTGGTTAAAGAATCGTGATGTGAAGAAAGATGAAGAGGACAACGGAAGGTGGTTATATGGAGAGAAATCGAGAAGATGATGATTGAGGCGGCGGAATTCATAAAAGATTTTGGTAAGAGATTAGGTTATATATATGAAAAATAACATAACAACCTCAATTTTGTGAATAATATCAAATTAATGTTTAACAAATATTTAAAACCTATTTAGTAGGTTAATTTAGATTTTTTTACTATTCCAATCCTTCAATGTTCCAAAAATTACACACTACTATAAATAATCCAATCTCATATAATGTAATTCAATCCATCCTAGAGCTTAAAAATAGTGCAATCATATCTTAATTTCATCATGTATACCAAACATACCCTAAGGGATTTGTTTAGAAAAAAAGTTTTAAAACATCATATTGTCATTTTTTTTTTAGTTGAAAGTTATTTATAGTGATTTTTGGATTATTGGGAATAAGTGGATGAGGAGTTGAAAGGTAAGTGTTTGAAATGTGAGAGTGAATGGAAGAGATGGTAATGACGTGGTGTTGTTATCAGAATGTTGTTTGCTTTTAAAAATCATTTACGATATGAAGTCAAAATTTAAGTTTAAAGTAGATTCCTAAGATGAAAATAATATTTTTAATTTTGAAATTCCATTTCTGATCTATTTCCACTTATTCTCAGTTTTGCTCTATAAATCTCTTATGAATATTTCGATTTGGAATTCTAAAAGTTAGTTAAAAAAATATAAAGGACTCTTAAAATGAAAAAAATAAAAATAAAATAGGCCAAAATTTTGGATGGTACAACCATAACCCTTTTTGAAAACTTTTATCCTTAAAATTTACTTGAATCAAATAGGTTAGGATATTTATTTCCCATAACGTCCTTATTTTTCTATGATGGCTCATCAGTAAAACATGATTTTGCCATAATATCTTGACTCGAGAAATCTATTTGTTTCTCAGTAGTTTAAGTTTCCTTGATAATATCTCTTTTGGTGCTTTTTCATATAACATATCCGATCTAAATTCAATTTTATCTCTAGCCAATACGTAGAAAGAATCTAGATGGTTATGTAACATTGAGGAATGAAGATCTTATCAATCTTTGTAACTCGAAAGTGAAGATCTTATTAATATTTGTGACTCTAATGGTAAAACTAATTGATAAACAACAAAATTGATAATTTCCAACACTTCTTATAATACGATAAATCTAGTAATTATCCTAATCTATACAGTAATCTTGACAAATGATGGTCCTTGTGAAGGTATAGTATGGACAAATTATTATACAAACACTCTACCTAAAGTAGATGAGTCTTTTTTAAACCTATTTAATTTTAATTTTGGAATTTTTTTTTAAAAAAAAAACAAATTCCGAAGATTTATTTTTTTTTTTACCATAACATTTGGATAATTCTCTAAAATACCTCAACTATTTATATAAATATAGAAAAGAAATTTTTTTTTGGTCAAAATTATTCTATAAAAAACTTTTGTCAAACTATTCCATCGGATCGACTTTGACTAATCTTGAATCTGACGATGAAATTGAAATTATAAAATTAGATATTTATACAAGTGGAGTATAAGCTCAAATTGTATAAGAGTGAATTTGAGTATGAGAGGTTCGTTTATAATATTAAATGAGGGTAAGTATGAAGATTATTTTGATATGTGAGTAATGAATACGGTATGTTTTATTTTTATATTTGATTTCAATATTAGTCGTAGCTATATTATATATATATATATATATTTTGGGTCTAATATGTGGATCGCATATTAATATGTGGATTTAAAATCCGAATCGTTAAATCAATCTAACGGGTAATCTTTCAATGTTTTAAATTACATTATTTCTCTAGCATCTCTCTCCATTAATTATTTTTTAATTACCTTTTTTAATTTTCTCTTATTGATTTATTTTTTATTTTGTTATGTTTTAAATTCAAGTTTTCTTCTTCTGTCGTGTCTTATTTAGAGGTGTTCATAAATATCCGATCCACGATATCCGTCCACTATTCGAGATGATCCGATCCAAAAATCGGGTATCAATCCGGTATTTTATATTCTGAATATCCGCATTCCGGATATCCGCAAAAACAGGATCAGATACGGAATGTAATTTTAAATTTGTGGATATCCATTTTTTGAAAAATGAAATATTATTGGTGTTAGCTAGGGGTGTTCATAAATATTCGATCAACGATATCCGTCCACAATCCGAGATGATCCAATCCAAAAATTAGGTATCGATCTGATATTTTATATTTCGGATATCCGCACTCCGGATATCCGGAAAAAATCGGATAAAATATGGAATGTAATTTTAAATTTTTGTATATCCGGTGGATATCCATTTTTTAAAGGGATAATGCATATTTAGATCCCTGAAGTTGACATAACTTTTCATGGGAACACTTAAACTTTCGAAATTTCAATTAGACCCTCTAATTTGTCAAAAGTGTTTCAGTTGGACTCTTAAACTTTTCGAAGTTTCAACTGGACCCTCCAACTTATCAAAAGTGTTTCAGTTAGACCTCTATTAAAGTTATATGAGAATCAAATTTTATAAAAATATTTAACAAATTTGAGGGCCCATTCGAACCTTCGAAAAGTTTAAAAGTTTAGCTGAAACACTTTTAACAAGTTAGAGAGTCTAGTTGAAACTTCAAAAAGTTTAAGTGTCCACATGAAAAGTTATACCAACTTCAGGGGTCTAAATAAGCATTATCCCTTTTTTTAAAAAAAAAAAAAAAAAAATCCTATTAGTGTTAGCCATATTAACTTTAATGACTTTAATTTATTTTTTTTTAAATAAAAAAAAATACCCAACCCATAATGAAGTCCCTTTTTCCTAGCTTAGTTGTACAAATTAATAACTATATTTTTTTGTTACTTTTTTTTCACCTATTCGGTGATGGAGTTGCACAAAGAAGAATAGCAAATGCTTTTATTTTCATCTTTGTATTGTCTATTAGTTTATAATTATGAAAGAGTAGTTCAAGGTGGTAAGCTTTATTCCACCCTCCAAGCTTGGATCATGTTTGGATTTTCATATAATAAATTAAATTAAATTTATTAGGTGTAAACTTTCACATCTTTATGTCTCTGTGTTGGTCTGAATTTTGGTATAATAAATTAAATTAAATTAAATGTGTTATGAGGACTTATCAATTTATTAATTTCGGATAATCCGCTGATCCGATATGGTATTTCTAGATATCCGAGTCCGGATATTTGGAAATTTTCAGATTGGATATGGAATGTGTTTTTGCCGATTCGAAAGGTTCGAATATTCCGTTCACCGAACCGGACCGGATCGGATCAGATTGGTATGTTTGAACACCCTAGTCTTATTCATTATTTTTGAATTTTTTTAGTACAACAATTGAAAATTCAATTAATATATATATATATATATATATATATATTTTCCCTTTCACTCGTACTAGTATACTGAATGTGTGAATGTGTATATGCATAGTTATTTATAAATTTTATTTATTTCCTTTTGTCTTTCCTTTTCTCATGTATGTACTTCCAAGTTTGAATGATAAGATTTTTCTTTTTCCATTTACTAATAATATTTTATTTTTATTTTTTTTTCATATTTTAATATAAACGGACTCAATTCAATTATAAATACAATTATTTTTCCATATCATATTATTTTCACTTTCAATAAATTGATGTATAAATATAATTTATACATCAATTTTCTTATGTATTATTATTTTCTTATGTATCTTTTTAGTCTGCATAAATTATATTAGAACTAAATATTTATTTTGATTATATTATAGTTCATGTTATATTCAATAATGTTTTACTTTTCTTTGCTTGTATGGAGAAAATTATAAGTTTATTTTTTCATGATATTTAATTTTAACTTTTTAAAATTATAATTGTATTATTTCAATGCTATTTAATATTATAATTGTATTATTTCAATGCGATTATAATTGTATTATTTCAATGCGATTTAATTTAATTTTTGAAATTTATAATTATGCTCTTTTTCTGCCAGTAGGTTGTTAAAAATATTTTTTGTATTTTGAAAAATAAATTTTAGTAGAATAATTAATGATATAAAAATAAATCCATTAATGAGAGAAAATTTAAAAAAAAAAGTTTATTAGAAAAAGACTGATGCAGAGAAATGATAAACTGAATTAAAAAAAAAAAAATTAATGAAGAAATGTTAGAGGAACAATAATTTTTTTATAATTTATTAACGATTCAAATTTTATATATATATATATATATATATATATATACCCGCGCGCGTACAAGCGAATCCTGAACACAAATGAAGGTGGTTTGAAGGCTTTGTTCACCAAGATCATAAGAAATAAAACATGTTCCATTTTCAAAATAAATGAGTTTCATTCTAAATAAAATAAGTTATTAAAATTATATATTAATTAAGAGTAAAAATATTTTTTAATCTATTAAATTTTAACTAATATTATAGGTTGGGAATTATCAAATTACTCAGGGAGAAAAAAAATAAATTCTTGAAAATTTATTCAAATCTCGTTTAATTAATTATTTTGTGAATAAATTGAAATAATTAGTTGAAGAGATTTAATTATTATTTTTAATTTAATTATAAAAATATTAGAATAAGTAAAAAAAAAATTATAATATTATACTTCAAACATGGTTTCGGAAAAATAATAATAATAATAAATTTTTTTATATAAAAAATATAATTAATTTCACAAAAATCTATATAAATACAGAGCTGACAAATACACTAGCCTAATGTGAAACATAGTTTAAAGTGCCAGTAAAGAGACATTGCATTCCATATTTTCAATACTCTTTGCATACATGAACATTACTTGAAGGCAATATCATATTCTTCACACCCACATCCTTTTCAGTTGAGTCTTCATAATACTTGGTTCCCCGTAATGACTCCAAGCACTCATGCTTAGCCTCAGGAGGTGATTTCAGGAGTTTCTTATCAGTTAACCTCCATTCCCATCCACTGAAATCGTCATCTATATAAATACACTTCCATCTAATCTCACTGAGATTGCATTAATACTTCTTATATTTCTAAATAGATCCTAAATGGATAGGTCTAATCTCACTGAGATTGCATTAATACCTTTTATATTTATAAATAGATCTTAAATCGATCCATCTGCAAATTCAACAAATCACACGTTAGTATAAAAAGTTCTGATTTTTTTATAAATTATTATGGAAACTATTTTATTTAACAATTATATAGTAACTTACTTATATATAAAATTTATGGTGAATTGTTGCTCCAATTACTATTGTACTGAAATATGACCATAGTAAAAATATTGTAACTTTATAAATAATCCACCTGCATTATATAATAAAAAAAATTAAAAATATTATAATAATATTTAATTGATGAAAATGAAATTATTTATTAACATGAATAAAAATCATTTATTAGCTTAATATTAAAATTAATAAAATCATTTATCAAATTAATATTATAATATTATATAATTTGATCAACATAAAACTTAAGATAATATTAAATTTATTTTCAATTCATATAAATCTCAATTTTCATTTTAAAATAAAATTAATTATAAATAAAAAAAAATAATTCATAATAATACTATTATTTTATAAATTATAACTCATAAATTTATATGTATATATAATTTTATCAAAGTTAAAACTTTCGAAGTGCTATAAATTTATAAATGAACCTAGTTCTAGGCGAAAAATTGATTTTGAAGAACCGAAAAGACAGGATTATAGGAAAGATAAGCTAAATAATATAATCATCACAAAAGAAACATACTAATAAGAATCGAAACCATCCTCCAACACTATTCTTGAGATGATGAGGAAATGGACTCAGAATATTATTTATAGTGTAATTAGAGTCAAACTATTTAATTGTAAAAAGCATATTCTTAGAATAATCTTAGAATATTCTTTAATCCTAGTTTATTCTCAAGGTACAAAATGAGTTTTAATTGGAAATAAAATAATACTATTTAATGTAATTAATTTTTTTTCAATATATCACTTAAAAATATTTTAATTTAATATTTAACCATATCCATCATGAAAACTATAAATAATATAATTATATATTGTTGGGTATATATCTACTCCTACACGGAAAATTATAGAATATGAGCTTTCCAAACTTTAATTTTAAGTAAATAGACCATCCAAACTTTATTTAAGTTTATAAATTTTTGAAAGTTTAAAACTTCAAAAATGAACCAAATTGACCAGTATATCCTTAAAAACACGCTTTATGGCATCACCAGTCTTTGAAGCGCGCTTCACAAGCCTTAAATTAGCTGGTGAAGCACGCTTCACAGACTGGTGATACTGTGAAGCACGTTTATAAGGGCATATAGGTCAATTTGGTTTATTTTTTAACTTTCAAATTTTCAAAAGTTTAAAAACTTAAAATAAAATTTGAATGGTATATTAACTTAATTTAAAGTTTGAAATGACTAAAAATGAAATCATCCCCTATATTATTTTGCATGAAAATTAAACTTTCTAAGAATCTATTAATGCGTTTGGAGTTTATTTAAATTGATTTTAAAACTTTGAAAATAGGTGAAGGGCATGACAAATCTGTACACAATATTACAATATTGAAAATGTCCAGTTTGCAAATCATATTTGACTAGATGATTCATTTAGCATATTCATATTTATACTTCTATCATATATTAGCAAGGGTATTTACGGGTCGGGATCTATCATATATTAATAAGGGTATTTATAGGTCGGGTTCGGATCAAACCTGACCCGACCCGTTTAATCATAAATTCAAATTGTATGTTAAAATTACGGATCAGATCGGATCCGATAACATTTCGAATTAGTATCAAGTTAAAATTGGTAAAAGAAAAATAAAAATTTAATTTAAAATAACTAAAAATTATTAAGTTAAAAATTAAAAAGTATTTAAAATAATATATTTATCAAAAACGACCTACGAACCACTAAAACTATTTACCCATTGAAATCCGTATTTATTTTGATTTTGAAAATAATTTTAATAAAACAAATTATAAAATATAAATTTTATTTAAATAAATAAATTATTTAAATTTTATTTAAATTTATAAATTTAAAAAATAAATAAATTATACTAAAAACGCGTTTTATCACATTCTCAGCTCGTGGAGCTTGACAAAACTTAACGACAAAAGTTAAGTTAACTTAGAAAGCGTGGTGAAGTATAAAGTGCGTGACGTTATTTATAATATATAATGTCTAAAGCAGAGAAAATGCATGTAAAATATAGGATGATGGTTAAACCAAAAACCCACAAGAAAGATTTGGATAAAAAATACTAAATGAAAACAAAACTAACCGAGGCACAGGGGAAGATAAAGTTTTTTCCATATGAAATATTACCGTCAAAATAGTTATTGTTGTGAAATCGCATTGCATTTAAAAGAAAGCAAATCACAAAGAATGTGACATTTTAATCAAAGATGGAGATGGTGTTATTAATTTGAAAGCCCCATGAATTCAATTCCTTCCTGGGCCACACCGAACGGAAAATTTTATTTCTCTAAAAATTGATAAAAACAGTCTTGCACGTATCTTATTTTTTACTCTTATAAATTATGTCTCAGGTTTTCAATATGCATTTAATGAATTATTCGGCTTTTTCTATTAAGCTGATAAGCTTGGTTGCTTTACTACTGTTGCTATTTGCTACTTACCTTTTGTAGTGTATAAAAACAGTGCACTACAAAAGCTAAACATATTTCATCAACAATATATTGCAAGAAATATTAGAAATGGCTCATGTTAGATATGTAAGATTTCTCTAAATATTTTAGTTGTAATATGTGCTGCTTTTTTTTTCTATTATAAAACCACATATGTTGTACAGTCTTTTGCAATAGGATTATGGATATGGTTTGCAGCATTAGGTATATATATACTATGAAAGTTAAAAATACAGAGAATAGAAATCAGTTTTACAGCATTTTTTGCTTCTCCTTTATTGTCTTTTTTTATTGTCTTCATATTGGTTTGTCCTGTTAGTTTTGATTTTGGAGCGGTCTTCTTAAAGGCCCATTGTTGTTGTTTTTCTCTTCTCTTTCACTTGGTTGTTGAATATTGTGGAACCAAGTCATGGCTTCTGGAAATAATTCTACCATGAATCCTCCCATGTTTACTGGTGAGAACTACCAGGTTTGGGCATCAAGATGAAGACATATTTGAAGGCTTTCAACTTGTGGGATGTTGTGGAGCATGGAGGAGATGCTATTCCAGAATTAAGGAGAAATGCAACTTTGAATGGGATTAAGAAACATGATGAGTTGGTGACTAGAAGTCTAAAGACTCTCACTTGTATACATTCAGCAGTTTCTGAAGTAATTTTTACAAGAATAATAGCTTATGAGACAGCAAAAGAAGCATGGGATAAGTTTAAGAAGGAGTTTGAAGGCGGTAGCAGAGTGAATGATGTGAAGCTTTTGACATTGAAGAGAGAATTTAAGCTCTCGAAGATGAACAATTCTGACAATGTCAAAGACTACTCTTCAAGGCTGATGGAGATTGTTAATCAAATTAGAGTACTTGGTGAAGACTTCTCAGATCAGAAGATTTTGGAGAAGATTCTAATAAGTCTTCTAGAGAAGTTTGAGTCAAAAGTTTCAGCTATTGAGGAGTCTTGTGATCTATCTACACTTACATTGGCTGAGTTAATTTCTAAGCTATAAACTCAAGAGAAAAAGATGATAATGAGGAGTGAATGAGCATCTGAAGAAGCTTTTCAAGCAAGGCTAAAATCCAAGCAAATTAAGGAAGTTGTCAATGTTACTAATGATAAATTTGGGAAGTAGAAATCTAATGACAATCATGGTGATCATCAAGAAAAAGAAGTCCAACATGTAGTGTTTGTAAGAAGACAAACCATCTGGAGAAGAGTTATTGGCAGAAGAAGTGTAGGTCTATCAAAATTTTGGACATATTGAGAAGTTCTGTAGACAGAAGCAGAACAATGGTGGTTCATCTTCCCAACAAGCCAATTTCACTGATGATCACCAAGCTACAACATAGGAGGAAAGTGTTTCCATTGGTTCACACTCAGCAGAAAATGGAAAATATGTCTAGTATATTGACAATGGATGTACAAGGCGCATGGCTAAAGATGAAAACATGTTTTCTACCTTGGAGAAAACTAATAAAACCAAAATAAAGCTGGTAAATGGTGCATTGGTGGAAGCTCAAGGTAGAGGGTCAGCCAATTTTTCTACAGACTTAGGTATGAATCTTATTCATGATGTTTTTTATGTGCCAAATTTGACTCAAAATCTACTGAGTGTTGCTCAAATGCTTCATAATCATTACTCTCTTGTTTTCGAGAAGAAAGCATGTGTTCTTTATGATCCTAAAGGATTTGAAGTTGCAAAGATCTCTACGGTAGATAATTGCTTTCCTATTTCTTATTGTTATGATAGCTGCTCCTTTAATATTGAGTTGAATAATTCTCTACTTTGGCACAAACGATTTGGTCATTGAAATGTAGCTTCACTGGTGTATTTGCAATCAAATGGTTTTCTGCTTGATGTTCCTAAAATGGACATGAGTAAGAATGTGTGCCAATCATTTCAATATAGTAAGTTGCATAAACAATCCTTTTCAAAAGGAGGTCATTTGAGAGCTAAAGAGAGGTTGGAGCTCATTTATATGGATTTTGTGTGGACCAATGAAGACAGCTTCTTGAATGGAAGTAAATATTTTCTGTTGTTTGTAGATGATCTCACAAGAATGATGTGAGTTTACTTTATCAACAGCAAATTCCAAGTCTTCTCAATTTTCAAAGAATTCAAGGCAATTGTTGAAACGGAGAGTGGTTGCAAAATAAAGTATATCAAGACAGTCAATAGATCTGAGTATACTTCATATAATTTCAACAATTATTGGAAGGATTTGGATATTCAAAGACAGCTTATAGTGAGCTATACGCCAGAGCAGAATGGAGTCTTAGAGAGAAAAATTGGACTATGATTGGGCATGAAATGCACAACATTTCTACCTTATTTTATTTACAATTCGAGGACTTTATTGAATATATACTATCTAATTGCTCTATTTATGTATTTGTTGACAGTTTGAAGGCAATTGTGAAGTATTGAAGAATTCTGGGGGTTTAAAGCTGGATTTGCTAAAGACAAGTCAACAAGACCAAGTCAATTTTATCAGAGCTGTTATATTTTTAATTCTCAAATTGAAAGTGTGATTTGAACGACTGAGATTTTGATTTAGAGATTTTTATGAGTTCGTTTTAGATTTTCTGGGGAGGATTTATCTTAGGAAGAAACGATTGTAAAAGGGCTCTCCTTCTTCCTTTTGATTCTGAATTTTTATCGAGAGAAATAGGAAAATACTCTGGGTTTTTTATTCTCTCTGGAATGATCAATTATATTAAGCAAATGAAGTTCGCCGCACCCATGAGGAGCTAAACGAACCTCATCCAGCTAAGTCAATTCTAATTACTGTGTTGTGAGAATTGTTTTATTCTGCTATATTGTTTGATATTTATGCACTCTCTATGGGCATGGTTAAATGCACATGTTGATTCTGATTAATTAATTAAGTGCGCAATTGATTGGTTAATTAGGCTTAACATATTGCATGTCAAATAGCTCGTAGTTAATTTGACCTAGGTAGTGTTGAGAGTGTATAATCATAATTCAAGAATGGTCGTACCGATTCAATTGGTTATGGTCACGGGTCTTTTCTAATTCATAATGCAATCTACGTGTTAGGTTAGTGATTGATTCAAAGGGTCGTACCCGGTCAATCTATCTAGGAAAAGATTGGTTATTAGGCACGTTGTCAATAACTATAACTGTGACTATTAAACAACATAGATATTTTTAGCTTCGATGATCAACATCTGATTCGAATAAATTGACTTAGCTAGATGTTTAATTATAATTGATTTTTAATCTCCGATTTAGATTTATTTTAAATACTCGCATAATTTTGAAACCCTCATTTATTTTGATTTGGTCAATACGATACATTTATTAATTTCCGTTCTCTGTGGATCGACCCTGTTTGCTACAATTATTTGTATTTGCAGGTTAATTTAATACTGACGGATTCGACACCCGTCAGACTATCATGGAGATGGCAAGGAGTATGTTAGCTAAGAAGAAGTGCCAAACCAGTTTTGGGCTGAAGCAGTCAATACTGTTGTATACTTGTTGAATAGACTGCCAACTAGAGTTGTTCATGGCATGACTCCATTTTAAGCTTGGAAAGGTATAAAACCTTAAACAAAGGATTTGATAGTGTTTGATTCAATATGCTATACGCATATATCAAATGTTAAAAGATCGAAATTAGACATTAAGATTGAAGTTTGTGTTTTTTTGGTTACATTACAACATCTAAGGGTTACAAAGTTTATAATGTAAGTTTGAAGAAGGCAAAGTTTATAATGTAAGCTTGAAGAAGGCTTTTGTGAGTAGGGATTTAATCATTGATGAGTCTAGCCATTTTGATTGGGATAAAATGGTTGTTGTGAAGGATTGTGTTGTTACTCCAACATCTCCAAATCTGTAGAAGACTGATGATACCATATCTGTTGTAGAAAAGTGAAGATCCTACTATAGATTCTCATGTTCTTAAAACTAGATCATTGGCTGACATTTGTGAGCATTGTAATTTTAATCTTGTTGAACCTAGTTCATATGAAGAAAAGAGTGGAGGTTAGCAATGGAGGAGGATTTGACCATGATTAACAAGAATAATACATGGGAGCTGGTTGATAGACCGGAACAGATGAAAGTTATTGGTATAAAGTGGGTCTATCAAACAAAATTCAATCCTGATGGCTCCTTTTTCAAGCACAAAGCCAGACTTGTTGTGAAGAGTTATGCACAACAAACTAGAGTAGATTTCAAAGATACGTTTGCTCTGGTTGCTCGACATAAGAAGTGAGGATGTTAGTTGCTCTTGTAGCTCAGTATAAATTGAAAAATATTCCATTTAGATGTCAAATCTTCCTTTCTTAAAGGAGTACTTGAAGAGGACATATATGTTCAATAGCATGAAGGTTTCATAATTGAAGGAGAAGAATCAAAGGTCTACAAGCTCAAGAAAGCTCTCTATGGGCTCAAACAAGCTCTAAGAGTATGGTACAACAGATTGGACTCTCATCTATTGTCACAGGGCTTTAATAGAAGTTTGAATGAGCCTACTTTGTATTTTAAAAGGTAGAATGATGGAAAAATGATAGTGATTTCTGTATATATTGATGACTTGATGATTACTGGTGAAGATTCCTCTATTGTTCAAGAAGTTAAATCTCATATGGTAAACAGTTTTGAGATGTCTGATTTAGGTGAGATGAAGTTCTTCTTGGGACTAGAGGTGAATCAATATGCTGAAGGAATTTTCTTATCTTAGAAGAAAAATTAAGTATAACTCTTCTGTCTGCACTGACAAACGATTTCATCTTGATGAGAAATGTCGATGCATTTTCCAAATCAAATATGAAACGGGACATGAAATTAAATGTTGGGCTTCAATATACCTGAAAAGGTTAACATAATATGCAATCTTAAACATACATACTGCATTAGAAACATAAATTTCGGATAAAGATAGAATACTAGTCAATCGGTCGAACAATAACCGCAGTACGTGGTTGTACAAACTACCATCGTTATTCAATTGTTAAGAACAACAACGTGACACAATCAAATTGAGTCACAAAAGTTGAAATTATCATCTTTGATTGTCATCTCTTGTATTCCAATAAAATGCAAGTTGAGGAGAATAGAAAAATACGTATATTTTCCTTTTTCTGTGTCTAGAAATCGAGAGTTCGATTATTTCTAAAAATCTAAGTAACTTTTAAAATTTTGTTTTTTACTTATTTTTTCAAAGGAAAAAAAATATTTGTATTCAAATAAAATAATATGCATAAGATATATTTTTTTTCAAATTGTTTTTTTTATTTGATGAAAAATTTTGGAAAATTTTATTTTTTTTTGGAAAAATATTGGCCATCAATGTAAAAAATAATAATAATAATAATAATAATAAATAAATAAATAATAAAAAGTGGGAAATCATATGAGTATTTTCAATTGATCAAATTTTTTTTTTTTTCATAATAGAACAATTTGGCGCTAAATGTTAAAATAAATAAATAAATACTCATTTAGGTCGGAAAAATAACTTGAAAATAAATAATAAATGCATTGCTAGTTAAGATTTCTATTTGGGATTCATATTATCCAAGGTTTCTTTTTTTCACGTCCCACAGATAATACAAATTGAAATACTGTTGGAGAGTTTTTTTCTCACAAAATTATTTATTGTCCTCCGTAACAATAGAAATTCATTATTTAGATAACCTAAATGGAGATGCTCTTACTGATGTTTGAGGGAGATGAAAAATTAAGTTTTTTAAGTGGAATGCAACAGGCTGACCCTAAAATATTAATTGCTGCTACCAAGAAGAACAAGATGAAATTTACTTCATTAACTTGTAAAGAATGATGAATAGTGTATCTACCATAGTCACAAACTTGTATTTTTTTATATTCTATTAATAAGAATTAAATAATTTAATGGTATTTTATTATTACTTTTCATGATGTCGTATCAGTTCTTTTAAATATATCTCCACATTCATAATAAAATTAATTAATTAATTATATTTTGTTGCCTTACATATCCATGATATTGACAGAGTGTCTATGACAGAGAATAATATTCAATCACCTAATCTCATTTTATGTAGACCTATTCTAACTCTTTCTCAAAAAGTATCTACTCACTTCTCATAACCATCCATTCACATCAAATGGATGAGACTGAAGTAACTACCCAACAAATCACTAGGTAACTTCAAACATTGACGACAACAATAAGGCTACGCCTCTTGGGTGTATCTATACACCTAGACCAATCTAATTTCCAATATACTGGTTGTGATTTAAAGAAGATCCTACAACCATGGTTAAGTTTATATTCATGTGTGCACAAGTGGATCCTCGAGGAATGGCTTTTGCAAAGGGAAAACAAAATAATGTTACTGAAATAATTGGATTGAAAGCTGGTTGTCGATCCTTTCCAGCGCAAAAAATAAAAAACAAAAAAAAATAAACAAACAAACAAAAGCTATTACAAAACTTAATTTTTCTTATTGCTTACCATCATCACTATCTCTGCGCAAAGCGCTTCTACAATTCAAAAAGAATGAAGATTTTAAGAATGAAGTTTCACAAAATCAGATTATTACAATTAATCTTGTACCAAATGTCACACATTATTTTGTTAAGAAAATTGTTGACATTTCAATAAATGAAATTTCTCTGCATCTCGATTCATCTACGTTCTACTACAATGAGGGAGAAGCAAGCAAATTCATGGTAGACATCAGTAGTCCGTAAACTCATATTGTTATTGAAACATTCTAATGAATTAAGGAAGAAATCACTTATTACTTTCACAAGCAGAGAATATTATCAATGACAGGTTGTAGCCAAACATGTTTCAAGACAAAAATCGAAAAATTATAAACTTCCAAACATGACATACCGTTTTAAAGGTTTTTTTTTTACTGTGAATGGTGTACACAATTTTGGGATATTTGATAATGATAAGGAAGGTCATAAGGAGTTATGCTTAGAGCATTTCCAATTGCATATCTAATTTTAAGAATCTGTTTAAGCCACGTCAACTAATTTTGGCTCCAACGTGACATCAATAAAATAAAAATTCTTAAAATCATCCCTCATGAAAAAAATTGTTGAGAATTTTTATCTATTCAACAATCAAACATTAAAACATGTTTCTTTAATTATTCATTAATCTAACTACTTTTAATCTAAAAATCGAAGTAACTTTCCAAATTTTTACTTTGACTTTTAGTTTTTTAAAGAAAAAAAAAAGCATTTGTATCCAAATAGAATAATATGTATATGAAAATTTATATTTTTTTGAAGAAAAAAATTATTTTTTTGCGGAAAAATTTTGGAAAAATTTTATTTTATTTTTTTGGAAACAAATTGGCCTTAAATGTAGAAAAAAAGTGTGGGAAATCAAATGAGTATTCTCAATTGATCAACTTTTATTTTTTCGTAGTGGAACAATTTGACGCTAAATATTAAAATAAATAAATAAATAAATCATTTGGTTGGAAAAATAACTTGAAAATAAATAAATATAAATGCATTGCTAATTAAGATTTCTATTTGGGATTCATATTTTTCAAGGTTTTTTTTCATGTCATATAGATAATATAAATAGAAATACTGTGGGAGAGTTTTTTCTCATGAAATTATTTATTATCCTTCATAACAATAGAAATTCACTATTTAGATAACCTAATGGAGATGCTCTTATTGATATTTGAGGGAGATGAAAAATTAAGTTTGTTAAGAGGAATGTAACAGGTTGACCATAAAATATTGATTGATGCTGCCAACAACAATAAGATGAAATTTGCTCCATTAAATTGTAAAGAA
The DNA here is from genome assembly GCA_031304145.1 of Cardiospermum halicacabum. Lineage (NCBI taxonomy): Eukaryota > Viridiplantae > Streptophyta > Magnoliopsida > Sapindales > Sapindaceae > Cardiospermum > Cardiospermum halicacabum. Next base: position 21,295,112 of record CM062389.1, read on the forward strand.
TGATGAATACTATCTATCATAGTCACGAACTTGCTTTATTGATATTCTATTTATAAAAATTAAATAATTTGATGATATTTTATTATTACTTTTCTTGCTGTCATATCAGTTCTTTTCAATATATCTCCACATTCATAATAAAATTAATTAATTAATTAATTATATTTTGTTGTCTTATACAGAGGATATGGAAAGAGTGTCTACGACAGAGAAAAATATTCAATCACCTAATCTCGCGTTATGTAGACCTATTCTCACTCTTCCTCAAAAAGCAGCTACTCACTTCTCATAATCATCCATTCACATCAAAAGGATGAGGGTGAAGTAACTACCCAAAAACTAACTAGGTAACTTCAAACATTGACAACAACAATAAGGCTACGCCTCTTGTGTGTATCTTTACACCTAGATACAACCTATGTTCCAACATACCCGTTTTGATCTAAAAGAGATCCAACAACCACAGTTCATTTTATATTCGTGTGTTGAGATGTGGTTCCTGTATTGACCTGTTCTTAGTTGTTTGTTTATATTTTGTTGCAACTATCAGTTTCCTAGATTTAAGGCGGTGAGCATTAATGCAGTTTGTGTTTTGGTAGGTTGTTACCAAGTATTACGTAGTGTTGATTTTATATGTTTATCTCTATTTAAAGCGTCTGATGTATTGGTTGAATATACAGATTAATAAAGCATGTGTTTTGCTTTTACAAAACTTAACATTTGGTATCAGGCTTTTGATTTGAGTGAGAGACTTAAGTACAAACACATAAAGTAAGTGCATACGATTGAGTTGAGTTTAAACACAGAAGGTGAGTGTATACAATCCAGTTGTTGTAAGAAATAATATCTTCTGAATATTTTATTCAGCCCGTTATTCCACGCTTCGATGGTAATTATGATCATTGGAGTATTTTAATGGAAAAATTCCTTAGGTCTAATGAGTATTGGCAGGTGGTTAGCAACGGTGTGCAAGAGCCTACAGTAGATACGGTTCTGTCAGAGGCAGCAAAGACAGCGTTGGACAGTCTAAGGTTGAAAGATCTAAAGCAAGGAATTATTTATTCCAAACTATTGATTGCTCAATTCTAGAAACCATTCTTTGCAAGGACACTTCTAAACAAATATGGGATTCCATGAAGAAAAAGTATCAAGGTACGGCGAAGGCAAAATGAGTACAACTCCAAGCACTTCGAGATGAGTTTGAAACTCTATGTATGCAGGGCAGAAAATCTATGACATAGTATTTCTCAAGGGCGATGGCTATTGCTAACAAAATGAAAATTCATGGAGAAAAGCTAGAAGATGTTACCATCATTGAGAAAATACTGCGTTCAATGGCAGTAAAATTCAACTACATAGTTTGTTGTATTGGAGAGTCTAAAGATATTGATACTCTCTCAGTTGATGAGTTGCAAAGTTTTCTATTTGTTCATGACCTGAAATTGAACCAACAAGAGAAGGAAGAGGTAACATTGAAGGCAATAACGCTTCCAAAATCTGTTGATCATGAAAAAGGCAAATGGAAAGGGAAGAATGCAAACAACAAAAAGGAGAAGAAAAAAGCTGGTGATCCGAATGGGAAAGCTGATGATTCAAATGGGAAAGAGAGAAAGCGTGACAAGTCACATGTCGAGTGTTTTCGTTGTCATCGATACGGTCATTATCTTAGATTATGCTACCAATTTAAACAAAACCATGGTGGAAAATCAAACTATACAGAGATTAGGGAAGATACAAAGTCAAAATCTAAATAGGAGGTTACTCTCTTGATGGCTTGTACTTCTAAATACAAGGTAGCTACTAAATAATGGTACCTTGACATAAGCTGTAGCAATCACATGTGTGAAAAGAAGATAGCATTTTCAGAGTTAGATGAAACTTATAAAGTTATTGTGAGATTCGGAGATGATTCCATTGTCTCTGTCGTGGGGAAAGGAAAGGTACAAGTCGTGACCAAAGACAACTCTTTTCATACCATTGGTGATGTTTTTCATGCTCCAGCTTTAAAGAAAAACTTATTGAGTGATAGACAACCTTAGAAAAGGGATATGAAATTCATTTCAAAGGTAACATTTGTGAAATACGAGATGCTCATTGGGGACTGATTGCTCAAATTTGCAAGTCACCAAATCGTCTATTTCGTTTACATCTTCACAATTCCACACAATTTTGCTTCTCTGCTAAAATGAAAGACAATGTTTGGAGGTGGCATTTCCGTTATGGACATTTAAATTTTAGAGGCGTGAAGTCCTTACAACAGAAGGACATGGTGGTTGGACTACCAAAATTGAATTCTCTAATTGGAATTTGTTAGGAGTGTATTTTCAGTAAGCAACATCATGATCCTTTTCCAATAAACAGATCCTGGAGAGCAAACAATGTGCTAGAATTAGTGCATTCCGACATCTATGGTCTCATTAATCCTAAATCCATTGGAGGTAAAAGTTATTTTATCAGTTTAATCGATGATTATAGCATAAACATATGGGTCTATTTTTTGTAAGAAAAATTTGAAGCATTTGAAATATTTAAAAAATTCAAAGTGCTTGTGGAAAAGGCAGCTAGTTGCGAAATTAAAACCTTGCGTACTGATTGGGGCGGAGAATACAATTCACAAGAATTTATAGAATTTTGTGAGAAAATGGGAATCAAAAGACAACTTACAGCAGCATACACAACACAATAAAATGGTGTATGTGAGAGGAAGAATCACATAATTCTTGACATGGTACGTAGCATCTTGAAGATAAGTGGCTTACCGAAAGAATTTTGGGTAGAGGTAGTTCTTTGGAGTACTCATATATTGAATAGAAGTCCTACTAGTTATAATCAATATATGACACCTCATGAAACTTGGAGTGGACATAAGCCACATGTTACTTATTTTTGCATGTTTGGATGCATCGCATATGCACACATTCCGAATGCTACAAGAAAGAAGTTAGATAAAAAAAAAAGGTCAAAAATGTATTTTTTAGGTGTTAGCAACAACTCGAAAGCCTATTGTTTATTTAATCCTACTACTCAAAAAATTGTTATTAACCGTGATATCATTTTCGATGAAGAGGAAACTTGGAATTGGAGTCACAAAAATGATTCCCAACATATCTTAATTGATCATGAAGAAGATGATTATTCATCTACACATATCTCACATGCAGGACCAATAGTTCAAGTTAGTGGAGATGTAGAAGATCAGTCACAAGATGTTCAGATTAACAATCAACGTCCTCAACGTATAAGACGTACACTAGTGTGGCTTTAGGATTATGAGGTATCTGGTCATTTTGCTTTACCTTCTGAATTTGATCTTATAACTTTTGATGATGCCATGAAAGATCTCAAATGGAAACAAGCAATGAATGCAAAGATTAGTGCAATTGAAAAAAAATATATATATATATATATACTTGGGAGCTAACGGATCTACCTTAAAATCAAAAGACCATCGGCGTCAAATGGGTCTACAAGACAAAGTTGAAGTAGAATGGTGAAGTTGACAAATACAAAGCTTGTCTTGTTGCGAAAGGTTATAGTCAAGTATATGGTATTGACTACGATGAGGTATTTGCTCCGGTTGCAAGTTTAGATACCATACGATTAAATTGATAATTGCCATAGCTGCCTAGAATGAATGGACTATCTTCTAGTTAGATGTAAAATTTTCCTTCCTACATGGTGAAGTGCAAGAAAAGGTATTTATCAAACAACCCCCTGGATATGTGAAATTTAGTGATGAAAAAAATGTTTATAGATTAAAAAAAGTTTTATATGGACTAAAACAACCTCCCAAAGCTTGGTACAGTTGTATAAATGTTTATTTCTTAAAGGAAGGATTTCGAAAATGTCCAAATGAACACTCTTTATATAAAGAAAAATGGATTAACATCCTAATAGTATATTTATACGTGGATGACTTGATTTATACCGGAAGTTATATAGGCATGGTTGAAGATTTGAAGAAGTCTATGATGGTGGAGTTTGACATGTATGATGTATTATTTTTTTAGAATAGAAATAAAGCAATCAGCTGTTGGAATCATCATTTCTCAGAAGAAATATGTGCAAGATATTCTTGAAAGGTTTCAGATGAAAAATTGCAATCCCTCAAACACACCAGTGGAGAAAGGTTTGAAACTCAGTAAAGAAACTGGAGGCATAAAGGTGGATAGCACTCTGTATAAACAGATGGTAGGGAGTTTAATGTATTTAATAGCAACGAGGCCTGTTGTGATGCATGGTCTAAGCCTTATTAGTAGGTTCATGGATTGTCGAAATGAGATTCACCTACTTACAGTAGAGAGGATTCTCAAGTATTTTAAAGGTACTAATGATTTTGGAATTATCTATCAAAGAAAAGTTATTGGGAATTTGCTTGGTTATACTGACAGTGATTATGCTAGAGTTCCTGATGATAGAAAAAGTACATCTAGATATGTGTTTATGTTAGGTTCTGGAGTTATTTCATGGTCCTCGAAGAAACAACCAATCGTCACATTGTCAACCACCGAGGCAGAGTATGTAGCTGCAGCATCATGTGCTAGTCAAGCTATTTGGTTCAAAAGTATTCTTGAAGAACTTTAATTCAAGCAAGAAGGTCATACGTCTATCTACTGTGACAATACTTCAGCCATTTATCTTTCCAAGAATCCAATTCTACATGGAATGAGTAAACATATTGACGTGAAATATCACTTTTTGCGTGATCTTGTAAGAGAAGAAAAATCAATCTTGTTTATTGTAAAATTGAGGAACAAGTTGCAAATTTGTTTACGAAGCCCTTGACATTCTCATCATTCTTGAAGTTACGTGAGTTACTCAGAGTTTGCAAAGTAAACTGAAAAAGATTTCAGTTTAAGAGAGGGAATGTTGACATGTGGTTCTTGTATTTACTTGTACTTAGTTGTTTGTTTATATTTTGTTGCAACTAATAATCAATTTTCTAAATTTTAGGCGGTGAGCATTAGTGCAGTTTGTGTTGTGGTAGGTTGTTACCAAGTATTACGTAGTATTGATTTCATATGTTTATCTCTATTTAAAGAGTCTGATGTATTGGTTGAATATACAGATAATGAAGCCTTTGTTCTACTTTTACAAAACTTAACATCGTGTGTGCACAAGTGGTGCCTCGAGGAATGGCTTTTGCAAAGGGAAAACAAAATAATGTTGCCCAAATAATTGGATTGAGAGCTGGTTGTCGATCCTTTCTAGTGCAACAAAAAGCTATTACAAACTTAAGTTTTCCTATTGCTTACCATCATTAGCATCTCTATGCAAAACGCTTCTACAATTCAAAAAGGATGCAGATTTTGGGAATAAAGTTTTACAAAATCAAGTTAATATAATGAATCTTATACCAAAGGTCACACATTATTTTGTTAATGAAGTTGTAGATATTTCAATAGACAAAATTCCTTTGCATCTCGATTCATCTATGTTCTACTACAAGGAGGGAGAAGCAAGCAGATTCATGGTAGACATTAGTAGTCCTTATACTCATATTTTTCTCGAAGCACTCTAATGAATTAAGGAAGAAATCACTGACTACTTCCACAAGCAAAGAATATTATCAATGACAGGCTATAGCAAAACATGTTTCAAGACAAAATCGAAAAATTATGAACTTCCAAACATGACATACTGTTTTAAAGGTTTTTTCTTTTATTACCATTAGTAGTGTACACAATTTTGGATATTTGATGGTGATAAGGAAGATCATAATGAATTATGCTCAGAGCATTTCCAATTGCATTATCTAATCTTAAGTTTTTGTTTGTGCCACGTCAATTAATTTACTCATTTTGGCTCCAACGTGACATCAATAAAATATAATTTCTAAAAATCATCCCTAAGAAAAAAAATGAAGAGAATTTTTATCTATTCTACAATCAAACATTAAAACATGTTTCTTTAATTATTCAATAATCTAACTACTTTTATTCTAAAAATCGAAATAACTTTCAAAATTTTTACTTTGACTTTTAGCTTTTTAAAGAAAAAAAAAAAAGAGCACTTGTATCCAAATAAAATAATATGTATATCAATTTTATTTTATTTTTTTTCGGAAAAAATTCAGAAAAATTTTATTTTTTTGGAAACAAATTAGCTTTAAATGTAAAAAAAATGTGGAAAGTCATATGAGTATTCTCAATCGAAACTTTTATTTTTTACGTAGTGGAACAATTTGGCGCTAAATGTTCAAATAAATAAATCATTTGGGTCGAAAAAATAACTTGAAAATAAATAGATATAAATGCATTGCTAAATAAGATTTCTAATTGGGATTCATATTTTCTAAGAGTTTTTTTTTTTTCACGTCACATAGATAATAGAAAAAAATATTGTTGGAGAGTTTTTTTCTCATCAAATTATTTATTGTCCTTTGTAACAATAGAAATTCACTATTTAGATTACCTAATGGAAATGCTCTTACTGATATTTTAGGGAGATAAAAAATTAAGTATGTTACGAGGAATGCAACAGGTTCACTATAAAATATTGATTGTTGCTGCCAAGAAAATAAAAGATGAAATTTGCTCCATTAATTTGTAAAAAAATGATGAATATTGTATCTAGCATAGTCACAAACTTGCTTTTTTTTACATTCTATTAATAAAAATTAAATAATTTGATAATATTTTATTATTACTTTTCTTGCTACTATATCAGTTCTTTTCAATTTATCTGTACATTCATAATAAAGTTAATTAATTGTATTTCGTTGTCTTATACCGAGGATATTGAAAAAGTATCTACCATAGAGGAGAATATTCAATCACCTTATCTCGGGTTATATAGACCTATTCTCACTCTTCCTCAAAAAATAGCTATTCACTTCTCATAACCATCCATTCACATCAAATGGATAATAAGACTGAAGTAACTACCCAAAAACTAACTAGGTAACAACAATAAGGCTACACTTCTTGGGTGTACCAATACACCTAGACCTAACCTAATTTCCAACATATCGGTTGTGATTTAAAGGAGATCCAACAACCACAGTTAACTTTATTTTCGTGTGCACAAGTGGTGCCTCGAGGAATGACTTTTGCAAAGGGAAAACAAAATAATGTTGCTGAAATAATTGGATTGAGAGCTGGTTGTCGATCCTTTCTAGTGTAACAAAAAGCTATTATAAAACTTAAGTTTTTCTATTATTTACCATCATCACCATCTCTGCGCAAAGCGCTTCTACAATTCAGAAATGATGCAGATTTTGGGAATGAAGTTTCACAAAATCAGATTATTATAATGAATCTTGTACCAAAAGTCATATATTATTTTGTTAAGAAAGTTGTAGACATTTCGATAGATAAATTCCTCTGCATCTCGATTCATCAATGTTCTTTTACAATGAGGGAGAAGTAAGCAGATTCATGGTAGACATCAATAGTCTTTATACCCATATTGATCTTGAAGCATTCTAATGAGTTAAGGAAGAAATCACTAAATACTTCCACAAGCAAGGAATATTAATATTAGGCGGTAGCAAAATGTGTTTCTAGACAAAATCGGAAAATTATAAACTTCCAAACATGACATATCATTTTAAAGTTTTTTTTTAAAATTTTTTTTACCATTAATGATATACTCAATTTTGAGATATTTGATGGTGCTCAGGAATGTCATAAAGAGCTAATGCTCAGAGCATTTCTAATAGCATTATCTAATTCTAAGTTTTTGTGTCACGTCAACAAATTTATTCATTTTTGCTCCAACATGACATCAATAAAATATAAATTCTAAAAATCATCCCCATGAAAAAAAATGAAGAGAATTTTTATCTTTTCTATAATCAAACATTAAAACATGTTTCTTTAATTATTCAATAATTTAATTACTTTTATTCTAAAAATCTAAGTAACTTTTCAAATTTGTACTTTTTTTTAGTTTTTTAAAGAAAATAAAGAACATTTGTATCCAAATAAAATAATATGTATATGATTATTTTGTTTAAGAAAAAAAATATTTTTTTGCCGAAAATTTTCAAAACTTTTTTTTTTTTTTTACAAAAATTGACCTTAAATTTCAATAAAAAAAAGTGGGAAATCATATGCGTATTCGTAATTGATCAACTTTTTTTTTTCATAGTGGAATAAATTGGCGCTAAAATTTTAAAATAAATAAATAAATCAATCATTTTGTTTGGAAATATAACTTGAAAATAAATAGATATAAATGCATCATTGCTAATTAAAATTTCTATTTTGGATTCATATTTTCCAAGGGTTTTTTCTTTCACGTCACATAAATAATGGAAAATAAATATTGTTGGAGAGTTTTTTCCTCACTAAATTATTAATTGTTCTTCAAAACAATAGAAGTTCTTTATTTAGATAACCTAGTGGAGATGCTTTTACTGATATTTGAGAGAGATGAAAAATTAAGTTTGTTAAAAGGAATACAACGGTTGACCATAAAATATTGATTAATGCTGCCAAGAAAGTAAGATGAAATTTGCTCCATTAACTTGTAATGAATGATGAATATTGTATCTAGCATAGTCACAAACTTACTTTTTTATATTTTATTAATAAAAATTAAATAATATGATAGTATTTTATAATTACTTTTCTTGCTGCCACATAAGTTCTTTTCAATATATCTCGATTTTCATAATAAAATTAATTAATTTATCATATTTCGTTGTATTCACACGGAGGATGTTGAAATAGAGTCTACGACATAGAAGATATTCAATCACCTAATCTCGCATTATGTAGACCTATTCTCACTCTTCCTCAAAAAAATAGCTACTCACTTCTAATAATCATTCATTCACATCAAATGGATGAGGCTGAAGTAACTACCCAATAACTCACTAGGTAACTTCAAATATTAACAAAAACAATAAGGCTACGCCTCCTCTTGGGTGTAATTATACACCTAGACCCAACCTAAATTTCCAAAAAAATGGTTGAGATTCAAACGTGATCCAACAACCACGGTTAACTTTATATTCGTGTGTGCACAAGTGATGCTTCGAGGAATGGATTTCGCAAAGGGAAAACAAAATAATATTGTCGAAATAATAAGATTGAGAGGTGGTTATCGATTCTTTCTAAGTCAACAAAAAACTATTACAAATCTTAAGTTTTCATATTGCTTACCATCATCACCATCTCCGCGCAAAGCGCTTCTACAATTCAAAAAGGATGCAGATTTTTTTAGTGAAGTTTCACAAAATCAGATTATTACAATTAATCTTGTACCAAATGTCACACATTATTTTGTTAAGAAAATTGTTGACATTTCAATAAATGAAATTCCTCTGCATCTCGATTCATCTACGTTCTACTACAATGAGGGAGAAGCAAGCAGATTCATAGTAGACATTGGTAGTCCTTATACCTATATTGTTCTTGAAGTATTCTAATGAGTTAAGGAAGAAATCACTATTACTCCACAAGCATGGAATATTATCAATGACAGGCAGTACCCAAACATGTTTCTAGACAAAATCGGAAAATTATAAACTTCCAAACATGACATATCATTTTAAAGGTTTTTGTTTTTTTTTTTTTTCGTTAGTGGTGTACTCAATTTTGGGATATTTGATGGTGATAAGGAAGGTCATAAGGAGTTATGCTTAAAGCATTTCCAATGACATTATCTAATTTTAAGTTTTTGTTTGTATCACGGCAACAAATTTACTCATTTTTGCTCCAACATGTCATCAATAAAATATAAATCTTAAAAATCATCCTAATGAAAAAAAATTGAAGTTTTATCTATTGTACAACCAAAAATTAAAACATGTTTACTTTCCTAAAAAATTAAAGTAACTTTCCAAATTTTTACTTTGATTTTTATTTTTAAAAAAAAAAAAAAAACATTTATATCCAAATAAAATAATATGTAAATGATTTTTTTTTTTTTTTGCATAAAAAAATTATTTCTTGCTTAAAATTTTTAAAAAAAATATATTTTTTTTGGAAAAAAATTATCTTAAAAAAAAAAAGGAAGAAGAGTGGGAAATCATATGAGTATTTTCAATTGATCAACTTTTATTTTATTTTATTTTATTTTATTATTATTATTATTATTATTATTATTATTATTATTATTATTATTTTGCAGTGGAACAATTTGGCGCTAAATGTTAAAATAAATAAATAAATAAATCATTTGGGTTAGAAAAATAACTTGAAAGTAAATAAATATAAATGCATTGCTAATTAAAATTTCTAATTGGGATTCATATTTTCCAAGGTTTTTGTTTTCTTCCTCACATAGATTATACAAATAGAAATACTGTTGGAGAATTTTTCTCTCACCAAATTATTTTTTGTCTTTAATAAGAATAGAAGTTCAATATTTAGATAACCTATTGGAGATACTCTTACTGATATTTTAGGGAGATGAAAAATTAAGTTTGTTAAGAGGAATGTAACAGTTTGACCATAAAATATTGATTGATGCTATCAAGAACAGCCAGATGAAATTTGCTCCATTAACTTGTAAGAATGATGAATATTGTATTCAGTGTAGTCACAAACTTGCATTTTTGATATTCTATTAATAAAAATTAAATAATTTGATGATATTTTAATATTACTTTTCTTGCTGCTGTCATATTTGTTCCTTTCAATATATCTCCACATTCATAATAAAATCAATTAATAAATTAGGGTCTTGCTTGTCATCAGACATTGAATAGCATATCATTAGACAAAGAAGACTAATATTAAGTCATTTTATTTGTTTTTGTTTAAACTAATGAGTGGTGATTGATGGACTGATCAGAGGGTCCGACCCCTTGGGTGTTCTTTAGTTTCGGCCTCAAGACTATGTGACTAATAGGGTTCTACCATGCAATGGCTGATGTGATAAGGCCTTCTTTTGGATGAATTGGGCCCACATCCTATTTTGAGCCAGCGAAGTAGTGTTCGAATTTGAGGCCTAAGTATAAGTGCGGTTGCATAAAAATGTCTATTAGGTTCGGCAAAAAACAAATTGGCATAAGGTCTTTTTAGGAGAACTAGTTGGGGCCATGGGGAGTGCCAACGCGAGTTGGTTCGATTCAGTTAGAAACTTCTCTGAATTTCTTGGGAATCTAGGTAGATTTCTATTAGCATTCTTAATTCAGTTAGGAAAGATCTCTTATAAAAAGGGAAATTGATACCAATTGTAGGTCTCCTTTACAGATCCAAAAAATATACACATCAAATAAAACCATCTAGAGGTCTGAGATAAGGAAAGAGGAGATCTGCCAAGAGGATAGCCCCAATCTCTAAAGGGTAAGACGTCTCATCGAAAATCGACCCCAACAGTTTGGCGCCCACTTTGGGGTAGAGCTGTGCATTTCTAGATACCAGATTCGATCCAAATTTTCAAATCAAGAAAACAATGATCCATATCTGATCCGAAAAAATCGGATATCCGAAAAATTTTATATCCGATTTTTTTGATTGGATATTCAATACCTGAATTTATTCTTTTTTTATAATGTCAGATTTAAAAGGAAGAAATAACTAAAAATAAATAAAATTATTATTTTATATTTTGATTAAAAATTAAATAAATCAAACTATATAAGTATAAAGCGAATCAAAAGGAAACTGATTGTATAATTTTCTTTTTCTGGATATTAGGATAATCCGAAATGGAAAAAATTTCAATCCGTATCCGATCCAGATATCCGGTTTTGAAATTGAATATCCGATCTGAAAATCTGAAATTATAAAAATCAGATCAGATATACGAAAATTCAAATTGGATCGATAATTTTTCGGATCGGATTATTTGGCACACTCCTACCGTGGGGTCTCCTTTGTTATCGATCTCCCAATTCATCGCAGACAAGGTGTAAAAACATCTTCAAGCGCAAAATAGAACAAGATCAAGAACCGATCAAAGATGTCCACAACAGTACATGGGAGCGAAGATCCGACAACACCCGCCGATCAATCAGAAGGTGATCATACACTTCAATCCTGCCAAATCGACTCATTGGCCCAACTAGTAGCCTCATTCGTGGCTCTCAAGGAAGAAAACAAGACTCTAAAGGCTACTATCGAAGGGATGCAGTCACCACCGAGAATATCGGCACGCACTCTAAGACTAATTGGCAAGAAAACCGATCCAAAGGAAGATTTGAACCAGTAACATGTGCGCCGCGACTCACTGTTGAATACAGGCTCGATACTCGACTGAAATGAATGAGAAAACTCAATTAAGAAATAGGAGTCGGTGTCAACGACGAATGTACACTAAATGAGTTACCACGATTGAGAACACAACACGCCAAGGTTCGCAACTACACTTGCACATAATCTAGTAATGCTAGAAACAAAAAGACTTCGTCCACAGAACGCCTATGTTCCTCAAGAAGTGTCGCTTAGGTTGCAAGAAATGGAGGATATAATCATGCCTACTTCCTGGTTGATACACCTAAAAGCAGACATAGTCAGACTGCTTCCCAATGTGGTTGACCAAGAAGTAGTTCAAATTATACAAGCTTTTTGGTAGCCAAGCTCATGATGCACCTACCAACATGCCCTCCATTAGATAATATGATAAAGGGTTAATCCCAAAAAACCCACATACGTTTGCCAAAATCACCAAAAAAACCATGTCAATTTCATTTTTCACCAAAAAACCACTTTACCGTTAAGGGCTGTCAAATTTACTGTTTAATCACATCAGTAAACATTTGGAAATTTGGATGCGCATACAAATAAGGGTAATTATGTCCTTTCAATATTAACAATTATTTTTTAAATTAAAAAAATGAAAGAATCATAACAAGCCACGTAGTCTACAAATTAACAACAACAACAACTCTTCTTCATCTTCCTGGAAAATGGAAATTAACATCAGAAACCCAAAAGCATATGCTTCTTCTTCTTCCTCATCCAAATAATTTTAAATGCTTCTTCCTCATCCAAATAATTTTAAATAATTAAGAAATATTATTAAAAAATTAGAACACTATAATCATCATCATCACATGGATCTGTTGAAATCAAAAACCATTTTCATAAACAATATACAACATTAAATCAAAACTCAAACAACATAATCAAAAACCAAAACCAAAAACCATCAAAATTCACAACACCTTGTTCTTCTCAAAATTAAATAAAATAAAAATAATCAATCCATCACAAAATCCAAATCAAACTCAAATACCATAATCCAAAACCAAAACAAAAAATTCAGTATGTTCTTCTCTTCTTATACACAAAAACAGTAAAATAGTCAACAACTAATTTAAAATCCAGATTTCAAACAAACCCAGATCTACAATCAAGAAACAACAATCCAGATTTGCAAACAAATCGAGATTTACAAAAGAGAGACTTAGATCAAAGAACTTTTAAAAATTCAAAATCCAACTCGAGAGCATCAAGTTGAAGAAGCAGGATCGATGCAAAAGATGTAGTTGAAGAAGAGAAGCGGAGAGAATAGTGGTGGTGTATGATATTGGATTCATCGATGCCAGTGGAGGAGGAGATTTGTATAGGAAGTGGAGGAGCGAATCAATATTGGAGGTTGAAGAGTGAAGAACGGAGGAGCGAGAGGAGAAACAACGATTCAGTGGTGATGGATTTTGGAGATTGTGGATGACCGAATTGCAGTTCTGTTGTCTAGTTCTTTTGTTTTGTTTTGTTTATTTATTTATTTATATTTTTATTAAATTTAAATAAATATGAACAGTAAAAGGGCATAAATACCCCTAGTTGTCTGCATGTGTAATTGGAAACTAACTGGAAGGAACAGTAAACCTAACAGCTCTTTACAGTTAAGTGGTTTTTTGGTGAAAAATGGAACTGATGTGGTTTTTTGGTGATTTTGGCAAACGTATGTGGGTTTTTTGGGATTAACCCTATGATATATAAGTAAATTCGGAACAAGTACTTACTCTCTCTTAGATCTAGGAGTAATAAAATCTTCAAATCCATCTGAGACCTCACGCGTAGTCGGTACACCATGAAATTCCTCCGTAGGAAACATCTCAATCATTGTTGGGTGATCCTTTGGCAATGAACTTACCTTTGTTGGAGCTGGTCTCACAACCTTTTTTTTGTCTTCTTTGACTTCTTATTTTTACAAATTATTGCCTCTTTAGAAGTAGATCTGTCATCATCGACAAAAAATTCTCTCTCTTACTTACTGATCTCTCTTGCCCCTCCTCTAAAATATAGAAACAATAATGAAGCATAATTATGAAGTTGACATGTAATTAGTGAATTGAAAGTAGAGAGAATACTTACTAAGCCAACTGATTAACTATTAAAGTTTGAGTGATTATCGGTTGCGCATCTTCATTGCTAATTACTGTCTAATCATCCGGCTTCGCATCGGATTTTGTTGTATTAGATCTTGTTATAGCAACTATGAGTTGACTAGATTCTAGGTTCACTTCCTATGCTTTCCTTAACCCCCTCCTCTTCACCCCCATATAAAGTCTGCTTCACCGGTTGATAATGTTCCAAATTATCACTAACCTCTCCAATAAATTACTGCTTATCATTCTCTTTTTTATTCCTCCTCTTCTGTTTTTTTTTTATCTTTCTCTTGATTTTTTTTTTATTTTTTACTCTCCTTCTCTTCCTCTTCTATATTTTTTCCTTCTCTTCGTCTTCTTTATTCTTCTTATTCTCATCCTCTTTTTTCTTCCTTTCCTTCTCTTTCTTTTCTTTCTCCCTTTCCTTCTCTTCCTTTATTTTCTTCTCATTCTCTTCCTCTTCTTTCTTCCTTTCCTCTTTTTTGTTCTCTTCATTTTAATCTCTTCATTTTGTTCATCTTCTCTCTTACTCTTCCCCTTATTCTCTTCATCCTCTTTCTTCTTCTCATTCTTTTCGTCTTCTTTATTCTTTTCATTTTCATGCTTACTCACCAGGAGCACTAAATGTCTTAATCTCCTTCAGAATCTCCATCGTTTCCCTTTGAGCCTCAATCTTCTACTGAATTATAGGATATTAACTGAGAATGAATCAATCCCCTCCTATTCCTTCATCATCTTTATTATCATTTTATTCATCTTCTTCTCTAACATAATCTTCATCATCTTCTTGATAATCTTCATCATCATCATCTTCCTCTACTTCATTCGTTAAAAGCTCATTTTCAGTCTTTTTTTCGTTCTCCCTCAAGCATTGTTCGCGTTCACTTCTCTCTTCATTATTAATTGCATTAGGATCAAATTCAAAAGTTAGTCTTACAAAATATAAGACCAAACAAAATATTTTCATTATGCTTCCTGGTGTTGATGATCAAGAAGTAATTGATATAATAATAAAATAATAGGTGCTTCCTAGCCCTTTACACTAGGAAGCATAATGAAAATATACGTGCTTCCTAGTATGGTTGGTCAGGAAGCACATGTTACTTTATTAATGTATTAGTTGCTTCATGGTCTCCATTACCACGAAGTAGTCATATTTTGCTACCGCTCTCTAGTGCCGGCGGCTAAGGAGCACTTGAAACAGTAATAATCATCATAACAATTCACCATAACCAAATATCTACATTTGTACACCCAACGTAGGAGAAAAAATAAATATTGTATATGATACATACATTCTTCCCCCTTTACCAATTTCTAGCATATGAATTTCAACTGGGCAATATCTTTTGAGTTTTCCTCCACTTTATTGAGGATTTTAGTAAGTAAATTCAACACTTAGTCTTTTGCATAAGTTCCTTACTTGCATATTCCTAATGCTGAACATTTGGTGTACTTTCGTGGGACTTATCATTTGTTGTAGTTCCACGATGCTGAACATCCGCTGTTAGACCTCTAACTCATCCTACACATTAAAAATTAAAATAATTTAAACAATTATAACCAATACGCCAAATCAAGTAAAATTTATGAAGCTCGCCATATCATCAAGATTCAGATGTCTGGCAAATTATTGCTCATCAAGATACCGATCATCCTTTCCTAATAGAGCATGGTCACATGCGATAACCCCAAGCTCAAGATCGGTCGCTGACATAAAAATACTTATTCTTCTTCTCTTTGATGGTTGATAGCAACTTTTTCTTACAAATGTCAATTCCTTGCACATTATTACAAAATGAATATTACATTAATTGAAAATTAGGAAAGCAAAAACCTTTTAAAATGAATATACATGAATAAATACTCACCTTTTTTTATAAAGGTATCTGAATCCTTACTTGCAAAATCATTGATCTTCCATTTAAGACACCTCGGATACTTTTGAATTTTCCTATCACATGTAACTTTAAGGAACTCTACTAGATTTGGACAGATCTCTAATAGCCACCACTGCATTACCAAGATGAATGAAGTTACTTCATCGATAATATCAAATAATAATAAATCATATTAGTTATAAGCTTACCACTAATGTCCATGAACATTTGTAGTAGTTGAAAGTCATTACGGAATCACCCTTTCCTCATGGACAATACGGACGCTATGAATGATGCATGAATATCCAAAAGTACCCCACAGAAACTCGTAGAACCATTCCAAGTACTCCACCAGGTGCCATAATAGCTTCCTCATGGGCATTCTTTCTTCCGGACTAATAATGAACTTCTAAACTAATATAGCATAGCAAATCTTCAATGCATCCTCTGAATTCATTTTTTTTGGGCATCATTTTGCTAAACCAGGACATTTATGGTCCAATATTTTCCTTCTAAATATGTTGTATAAACCTGTTATAAACAGAATTACAGTATTCGGAAGCATGGTTTACTTTCCTCTACTTCTTAGATACCATGTCAAATCTCAGCCTGATTATTAACGCATAATCCTCTCTTCCAAATCAGATTGTTGAGTCCCCAATCCCAAATCACAACTCGTCGCTCTTATAATTCTTTTAATCCAACAACCTCGCGATAAACCACAACACGAAGTTGCCAAGAAATGCCTCTTCTACCAGTTTATGTAAAGGAAATGACCAAATGGACCACTTTTCCATCTATCAACTAAGTTGAAGGCCTCTAATCAGTCCTCTATTAGCTCCATTACAAAAGGCTGCCCATAATTATTTAGCTTGACATCTAGAAAATCCTTTGCCAAATGCCTAAAGTACCTTTCATCCTTGTATAGAACCTTCTTTGGGGCCTCATGTAACATAACAGAGTAACAAACCATTAGAAACACACTAATAAATTTCCAAATATATAAACAAATTATGTAGCTTACTAGTTGTGACGACTAGGAAGCAGTTCAAAAATCAAGTCTGCTTTTCGGTCTTCAAGAACAGGAAACAGCCTGAACTATATGACTTTCTGGTCTTGAAGATCGGGAAGCAATTATATAATCAGACTACTTCCCTATTTTGACTACTAGGAAGTTCTGTAACACTCGAACCCCCACCCTGACGGAAAGGACGCGGAGAGTGGATGCTACACACAAAACAAATGGACGGACTCAATATAACATATAAGAGCAGATACATTAATACAAAACAATCATCAAAAGATATTCATTATTGAAAGTGTATCAAATCTGATAATTCAATTAAAATCCATTATACTAAATCGAAAGCCAAATTCGAAACTGACTAATCAAAAACAATTTCCCAAAGTAATGCAACGGTACAAGTTTTGAAAAAATAAACTCAATAAATATCAAGAAACAAAATCAACATCAAAATAACATAATAAATCAAGCTGAAAAATGGATGCTAGATGATGACCGATGCTATCATGCGTGTATGTATCCTTACTACTCCACTTGTTTGCTTGGACTCAGCAATTCAATTCCAAAAGGGGTGCAAAATATCCAAAACAAAAAGTAAAAGCCACAAGGGTCAGACTATTGATGTCTAGTTAGTAAGATAATGCCCAAGCACACACTGGATGCGTCTTATTTAACATATCAAAATGACACACAAATCAAGCTACTTTCCTAACAAACATGGTTCCCAAAACATGGGCAAACAAGATGATTATTAATCCAAATTATCCCTATTCTAATCCCCTTTAAGTGATCTATGATAAGTGATTACTGTTTATTGTAATTACCATATGAAATTTGCTTTAAAAGTTATCATATTATTTCGAGGGAATGACCGTTGCCGAATTGTGAATTCGGTATGGATCTCAGCATACAATTCGGACTGAAAGCACTTTAAGCCTTATCGAATTGTAATTCGGTAGTGAGCTTGATAGTGAACTCAAACAAAACAGTTATCATGGATTCCTGCAGTTATACCAAATTATGCATTCGGTTGCTAATTCGGACAGAAGGTGCTATTAGTCTCAAAGTCTCACCAGATTGTAATTCGGTATGAAGCTCAGTGAAGAGTTTGGACAGACATCCAAAACTATTTCCTAAGTTACACCAGGTTGTATTTTGGTAGCTCATCCGGTACCTAGTTCGGATAGACAGTTTTTCCTCTTGGTCTCAAGTTCCACCAAATTGTGATTCGGTACACGGCTCGGTAAAGAGCTTGGACAGATCCTAAGGTTATACCAAATTGTAGTTCGATAGCTAACTCGGTATTCAATTCGGACAGAGAGTATTACTATAGGTCTTGAGGAGCACCGAATTGTAGTTCGATATCTAGCTCGGTGAAGAGCTCTGCCAGAGACTAATTTACATGTTTTTAGCCTATTCCAGTTATGCTTTTCGCTAATTGAATTTGTAGTATCTAGTTGGGTCTACTCTTATCTCTTATGGCCAGTTAATAGTCAAAATTTATGCTACCCATAGGTTAGAACCCAATTATCAAACAAACAAGGAGAAACAAAAGCAATTCATATCAAATATACAGAAGCGATATCAATATCAACTCTTATCTTATCAGAATCCAGTTTATCATATTATCATCAGGTGTTTAACTTACCAGGCTTGTCCTTAGCTTAATAATCAAAATAGGAACATAAAATAGAAATAGGGTAAACCTCAGAGTTGGATCAAAGATCCCAGAATGATATCATCACTTCTAGAATGAGCAAAGCTCCAGAATGGATCAGAGATCCCAGAATAATATCGTCGCATCCAGAAACAAATTAGCATTCAAGGCCTAATACGTTTTCACGCATCGATGTATACATTTAATTTCCCTACACCATGCTGGTCTTATCGTATTAATCTAGGACAAGACTTTAATACAGATTATAGAATTTGTATTTCTGTTTTAATAGAACAAATATAATCACAATTCATATACCCACATTATAGCAACATAGTGAACAAATAATCACAGAATTTAATAAAATCATATGGATATAATTACAAATATAGTTTAGCATATATATATATATTAAGTAAATCATACTCAAATTCAGCTAAAATAATAATCCAATGGTAGAATTTCAGATATTCATATTGTATTAAATTTATTAAATCATACTCAGAGAACAAACAGAGACATACAATCGTGGGGCTTAAACATGACTACTAACATTTCAACGCTAATCCTAAAACCAAATCACTCCGGCTGACGTTCCCCAATTTGATCTAATCCAAATCAAGAATAAAATAAATCAATACCTAATTCTGAAAGTTAGGGCTCATATGGATCATCGTATAGGATAAGCACAGAATAGTATAAGGAAAAAGATTAGGATAAAAGTTTTATTTAAGGATTAAGTTATCCATAAATTGTATTTGGTTGGTTATCATATAAATAACATAATAGGATAACAAATTACTAAACCTATATTTGGTAAACCTCGATAAGTAATAGGATAACAGTATGGATTACTAAAATACCCAAAAACTTGACAAGTAATAAAATAGTTATTTACGGATTAAAAATAAAAATAAAATAAAATCTAATAAAATGTAATAAAAATAATACATTATATATTTTTTAATAAAAATAAGTATTAGGAATAATTCTAAAAAACCTATGAGGGTTTTAGAAATTTCTAAAAAATCTCCGTAATTTTTTTTTTCAATTTGCCACTTTGCTGTCAATAAATGTCCAATTTACTATTATTTACTATTTGTCTTTTTTCTACAAATTTTGGAAGGGTAAATTGGTCATTCTAATTTTTAATTTTAAAAATAAAATTAATTAAAAATAGAAATTTAAAATAATATTAAAACTCTAAAAGGGTAATTTGGTCATTTTAATTTTCAAAAAAATTTCTTAAATCTTCCCGGAGTTTTTGGGATTATTCCAAAATTTTACGTAGATTTTTTTTTCTAATTTTATCGCAGGATAATTTAGTAATAACATGATGAACATCTAATACGAAAAGTACGTGATAAAGTTGTCGGAACATTTATCAATGATAAAGTTATCCTATATGTATCGTATAAAATTATCGTCAGTGTTAATTTATCCTATTTTAAACAGCAGCCAAATGCTAATAAATAAATCATATTAAGTTATCATTTCCTATTTCTTATCCTATAAACCATGTGAGCCCTAAGGTTTTTAATTTGAGCAGCGAAAAGAGTCCTAAATCAAACCCAATTAAACTTGTAATCAATTATTTAAATATCAAGGGTTTCAAAATCCAAATCAATTGAAATCAAAACCCCAATTTCAAAAACCTTAATTAACTCTTGAAAACCCAAAACAAAAATTAAAATGATTTAGTCAAGAAGGAAATCAAAATCACTCCCTAGAGCAAAAGTAAATCAACGAAAAATCAAGAGTTACAAACTTGAATCCTTAAAAGACGAAAGTTAGAAATCTGGGGTTAGGGTTTTAGTTGAGAGAAAAGAGAGAATAAGGTTTCAAGAGTTTTTCTAAATTGGATGGAAGTGATTTCTAAACCTATCTTTTTGCTTATATGCTTATGGAAAATATGAAACTCACAGATTTCTGTTTCATTTTAATGTGACCCAAACAGAAAAATAATTACAATATATATCGAAACCCCTTTTTGTTTTTCCAAAATTGTCCTAAAAGTCAAATCAGTCAAAATATATGGTCAAACCGAAAAGTCAATATTTTCAAATGACTCTTTTACCTTTAAAGGAAAATAAAATTAAAATTAAAAGTCCCAACTTACTGATATGACAAATTCAATAGAATGCTTCCTGGTAATTAAAACCAAGAAGTATGCTTATTAAGATATAAGTTTGCCAGCCTTCAAGACCTGGAAGCAATATGTTTTAAACTATTTCATGGTCTTGAAGATGGGGAAACAATTTGTTAATCTGTCTACTTCCAAGTCTTGAGAACTAGGAAGCACTGGTTAACAAATTGCTTCGTGGTCTTCAAAGTAAGGAAATAATGTAAAACAACTTGCTTCTGATCTTGAGCACTAGGAAGCTTTGACATTTTTAATTAAAAAAATGTTTTCCAGTGTGTACAATCGGAAAGCATTACGTTATTTATACGTACTTCTTGATTTACCTGCAAACACCCACAATTCATAATTATTCAACATCACCAAACCAAAGCACATATGAATTAATTGGCTGGGGAAAAGCTAATTTAACTAAAGCCCTTCCTCCAAAACCTGAAGCAAGATTTGAAATAACCCTCTTTTATCAAGATATCTTTCTCCGCCAACCGATCTAGATGAGATAGTTGCAGTTATTCTTTAAATTTCGGTTAATTGGTCCAAAGAATCCATTCGAGGATCTGATGGCATTTGCTTTCAGTGATAGTTCGATTCTCGATAGTTGAAAAGGCTAGATTTCCTTCTTAGTTAAATTTCTTAGAGTTCAGACATTGCCAAATATCTTCTCAAATCAACATAATAGACCTAATCCTACAATCAAATCAAAACCGCAACCTTTTTTCCCTGAGTCTTCTATTCGATTCTCTTCTATAAAGGGGTCAAAGATGTTTTAGTCTGTATCTATGTCACTTTCACTTTCTTTGCTGCCTTCACCGCCTTTGAAACTTTGTTCTTATGCTTGCTCTTGCTAGGGCTTTTAGTTGTCCCTAAAACTAGGTTTGTCAAACCCTTTCGCATTTTTGTTGGTTCTCGCCATTTAATAAAAAGTAAAATTAGATTCGGTTCTCTAGGCGGTGATATGGATAGGATATGATTCTAGAAGCGACCGTCGATAATTTCTAAAACGTGTTTAAACATATTAATATGGAAGCAAACTCCTTGATTAGGTTTCAGTCCTAGATAAAAAAAAAAAAATGATGTGGTATATAAATCATAATAAATACTTTGAATACTGGGTAGTGAATCAAAGAAGATGACACACCGATTTGATGAAGATGAAAGGAATGGACACGTTTCAATCAAAGATGAAGATAAAATAGAATTAGCTATTACGATTGATAGTAATAGTAATGGGGAAGGTTAGTTTAGGTGTTTTATTGTAATATTTTTATTTATTTTTTTAAAATATTAAAACTTAAAGGCAAATGGAATTATCAAGTTTACTATGAAAAAACTCATTAAAAACATTTTTTTTTTTACTATTTTTAATGTCGGCAAAAATAATTTTTATTAATTTATTTGGATCCAAAAGTCAGAATTATTATTATTATTATTATTATTATTATTATTATTATTATTATTATTATTATTATTATTATTATTATTATGTGTATTTATACTAACGTGATTTTTTAAATTAGATAGTTTTTTTTTTTTAGTTATGCAATACTTATATTCAATCATTTTCTCATGTATTTATATTCTGAATTTAATAGAATTTTTATATTTTAATTTCTTTAAATCAACAACCCGACCTCTAAATGCATAATATTCCGAACAACATAACTTTAATAGATATTAGTCCGAACAACATAAATAGAATAACCTTAAAGCTAAACAGTAATTTCCTTTAAAAAAATTAAAATTAAAAAATAAATAAAAAAATCTTAAAACTTAAAATTTTAGCACTTCAAAGATCACTTTCGCGTAACAGATTTGGGATATAGAAATGTACCTCGGCTGGAAATGTGAAAACATTCCATTAACATGGCTCAAAACACAGCTTTTAAAATTGATAAAATAACACCCATTTCTTTTAGATTTGGTCATGATTTTAAAAGGCATTAAATGACACCATTTCATAACTAAAATTAGTAAACATTGCAAAGGAAAAGATAGTGTAAAAAACAACATGAGCTTATTTCAACAAATCATTAGTAGCCCCATTTCCACTTTTGTTTAGATTATTATTACTCTCACACTGTAAGAAAGCACCCCATAAACATAAAGCACAACTAAGTGCACAAAGTGCCATTCTACATCTAATACACAAACTAGAATTTTACATGACCTTTATTTAATGATAGTTTCAAAGCCTACCTTACTGGATTCAGTTGCAGTCACCTCAATATCTCTTACTTGCTTCCAACCACCATCTCCAAATGAGGTGAAGTTCTAGGACAGAACACAACCCTATAATTAGTACTCCCACTTGGGCAAGTGAATGTGCTTGTAGGATCATCTTGAGGGTAACTATAAGCATCAGGACACCTTGTCTTGAAAAACTTTGAGAAGTTTGTTGGTCCACAACTACCTTGGCCTTGTGTGCAACAATACTCATTAGTCTTGAAAACTGTACATGGATTGTTGCATCCACCTGGGGCCTTTAGTTCTCTAGGACACTGCCCCTTTATATCAGCTGTGCATTTGATCTTATGACACCCTCCTCTTATTGGACTGAACTCCATAGGAATATTGAATCCATCAACCAAGGATATGTCATAGAAGTCCTTGTTACCAAACTGGTTCAGTGCATACTCAGCTAGAGTGTTTGGAGGTTGTCCCCAAGCATTGCAATTTAGGACACCTCCACAATCACCAGTTTGGCAATGGCCTCTTCCACTTGAATCGAAGTTGCAATTGGTTCGACCCCAGATACGTGCCATGGCTGTCCCGGCAGGCACATTTAGTTGCCATACTTCACCTCTGTTCAGGCGGCGTCCGCCTCCAGGGGAGGCTGCTGCCCAAACTGGGTATGAGCATTCGTTTCGGATCTCAAAGAGGGTTGCATTTGTGGGGATGATGAGGAGAAACAGGAGGGATGACAAGAGGGATGTTTTGATCAAATTTGTCATTTTTGTAGGTAAATGATGGCTGTGTTCGATATATTCTCATGACGAATAAACAGAGATTTATATAGAGGTGGAAAGGATGTGAAGTGTGTACCTTAATTAACATGACGACAAGGATGATTATATTATTTTAGTTATGACAGCTCTCTACGTAATTGACAATATGAAATATGTCCAAAGTCTCATTGGCCTATATAAAGTATGAATGATTACTTCCTATGTAAAAAAGGTAAATAGAATTTATGAGAAACACTCAAATATTTACACTAGTATAATATTCCAACTGATGATATTATGGAAAAAGACGTTGATTTTACCCCATATGAGTCATTATAACAGCCTCAGACACCAGCTATAACCATGTTTGTTTCATATGAAAATTAACTACATCATACATTGGTAAGACAGATATCTACAGGTTGAGGCGGCTACTTTAAAATGTTTCAAGTCACAAAGTAGAATTTCAGTCAAAATTTTGGAAGTTGCGTGATGTATAGCAACATCAAAAGATATATTCTCAAAGATGCTTAGTGTTTCAGTCAACACTTCCTATCGAAATATGACACCTTAGGTACTTGAAGAAATTTGAAATCATAGCTGTTCAAATGGTGACGGCCATCACCATCGTTTTTCTCATATACAGTATGCATTTATTATCTAAATATTCAAAAGCAAAATTTAGAGTATAGACGTGGAAAAAGTAATTCAATTGTTAGTTGATAAAGAATTAAACTCGAAAATGACATTATACTTTATTTAGTTTATTCTAAAGTAATTACATATATATTAGGGTGGTGTTGATTATAACTTATATGATTACAATGAATAATTAAATCAAACAAAAACTATGATTACATGTTAAAACACAAGCATGTATAACTACCAACCTTATTGATTCTGGCAGCTTCAGTATCAAACCAATGTAAGAAATGCTAATTTTGCTTACAGATGGAGGGGCTGAAATCCTTCTATCGACTCATGCTTCATTCACATCTCAATGTCTTCCAAATCTGGTAAAGGGAAGCGAAGAATGGCTGCAATGCCAGTTATCTGTGCCAATTCTGGGTTTTTGCCATAGAACCAGATTGAAAATTATTAGAATAAGGTAATCATATTCTCACGACGTAACATAAAATGATGTCTTACGCTCAGAAACATAAACACTCACGTTCGCCTGACACGTGCATTGATGAAAAAACATGAGCAGTACCCCCTGAACTCTTAACGGAGTTGACCAAATCTACATACTTTTTTCTTGTTTCTACATCCGCATTCCTGGAATCCAACGGAAAACATATGAGCCCAAACAACATATTGGGACATTAGGGTCACACAAGAATGCCCACAGGGAAACTTATACAAATTAATCTTGCAATATTTATCCCAAAGAAAACAAGGAGTTGTGAGCAATTTTATATTAAAAAGTTACTAATAAAGCCTGAAACAGAAAGTGAAAGTATGATAAGCGCAAATGCATGCATAAAGAAGCAGGGAAGTATGATTACACAGAAAAAGATAAAGAAACAACACATAATTTATCGGAGTTCTGAAAAATAAAACAAGCTAAGCCAATAGTAGGACTTTCCATTCTCCACTTCTGATAACAATCTCCACATAGGCAACTACGCGTTGATTCAACCAGATTGCATAATATAACATGTTTAATTCAACTACAGCTAATTGATCCTCACAAGGCCTTTCAACTTCAGCAAGTTCTATTTAAATATATATGCAACACACATGTAAGGATGTCCTGAAGGTTTTAATCATGATAGCCAATGAAATGCAGCAGGTTTATATGAATCAATTAATAAGATAAAATCCAACTAGAAAAGAGAAAGCAATAAATGAGTTTGATTGGTCATACTAATCAAAACAAAATCTAAGATGTCCTGATAATTGAACTATATATATAATATATGTACACATATTTGTTGTATTATATATCTTGCATCCTATTGCATAACAAACATTCTGTTAAAAATACCAACCTAAAAAGCTCATCTGTTATAAGAAGTGTTTGAACAGCCAATCGCTCATGAGCGACCTCTACATGCTTAGGTCCATAGCATGCTCGTGCAGGATCCTACAAAATAGCCAAAAAGAGAAAAATCAATGACAGTAATTGGAAGAATTGAGAAAAGGAACAAATAAGAAAATAATTAGACAGGGTAAAAGATTACACATACTTATATAAATACTTCAACAGACACAAATCCATCCAAATATTTAATGCTACTCAGCTACTTTGATTCTATGAAAGACATAGTGTGTCTCCTTAAATAGAATGTTAACATTAAAATGGGTAAATATAACTGATTTCAATCAATTAAAGAGGACAAAAGGTTCATAAACAAACAGGATCAAAATATTAAAGTAGAAGAATGGAATATTTTCTAAAGACTTCTATTGACATATTTTGACAAATTTTCATATTTTCAAAGGGATTTGACGGTCAAAATTTGAATGAAAGAGGCAACAATGATTTCAAACTTTGATTTTATAAATATTATCCGTAGATAATGTCATATTAGATTTGTATACTCTTTTCCATCACTTAATTCTGTTGCAAATAAAAAATTTTCCATCCCCACCTACCACTGCATAATGTCATAATATGTTGGAATTGGTCTACACCTGTCTGATGAAGGGTGCCATTCATCATCCAGTATTTTCAAACAACTATTAATTCAAAAACAACACAGAAGCAAATGAACAAAATTGACAAATGTTCAAAGAAAGAACCTACATTTGAAAGCATGTTAAAGAAATCCTTGAGAGCTTGAACCTGTGAAAAATGAGAAGGAAGAAACTATTATTAGCCACAACCACCAGTATATAAAATTCTTTCCCTTTTCTATTGATAAGCATAAAATAATAGTTGCAAAAACAAACTATTGAGTAAACAAAGCAACAGAAAAAAATAAATAAACAGCCTCCAAATTGCAAAAGATAAAAATACATAAATGAGAAAATAATGCAAAAAAGAATTAAAAAGCAGATCCCTATTCATTGATTCAGTTCTCCCAATAATTTAAGAAAAAGGAATACATCCCTGATTTCCCATACTTATTACCACTGCTTTAACAAGAGCAGGCTTTTGGATTTACAAAACAGTGATAAAATATCCTCCCCTTTGTAGTTTCATTCTAATTCACTATTGCCATCCTCACAGAAAATATTCCTTATGCAGGATATTTCAACATTCTACATCAACCAATTGCCGTTACGATTATAATACAGGGAGTCAACTGTTCTTAGCGCTAAAAATTTATCTACAGGTTCCTACCAGCTTAAATGTCTTAAGTTCACTGGTGCCTGAACACAATAACAGAGTGTATTGACAGTAAAGATTTTTATAAACAAAATTTCATTGCTTGTAGGTATTCAAATCCATATAAAACTTCTGTAAATGACTTGATCAAACAGAATCATTTCGGCTACTACTAGTCTACTCAACAATTCAAAGAAAGTTACAATCAAGGTTCAGCAACATCTTGATATAAAGGACAGGTCAATTTGGAATGATTAGCAGAAATCAACTCTTACCTCTTGAGCTGCTTTTGTGTCTTTAATCATATTCATAACATTTGGAGCATCCAACACTTCTCTAAGACTATGCCTGCATATCAAAATTAATGTCAGGTAATAATAATCATAATTTTAGTAGGTGAAAAAAGAACCTAACACTGAACAATATGAAGTGAAATCACATTAACACCATACAAATAGACTGATTTCTTTTTAAATAGCACAATAACAGTATATGCCTTATGGTCTAGAATATAAATGTCCCGATAGATATAGATAGTATAATTCATGAGTCCTATAGCAACCATACAAGTTAAGAATATGGCATACTTTTGTGTTTACTTCTCTATAGGTCCCACAGTCCCAGACACAATACTCAACCATGGTTATACATTTAAAGCATGCTAACACATTAAAGAGTACACTCAACTTCTTTTTAAACACAATTCTACCAAATTCCTATCCCTGTCTCCACCCGAACCTGAAATACTAACTGTAAACAACATTTTAACCTTACTTATATCCAGAAGTGGTATGAGCAAGAATTATCCGTGATTTGTTCTCAATAATTGGTCTCAATTGTTTTCTTTCTGCCTCTAACAATAGGTGGCGGTGAAACTGATCCTGGATCATATGGAAAAAGACACTTTTAAACACAACAGATTCATGGAAAATATCTTACAAAAGCTTTTCAACACGGAATTGCAATAGATTTAAAATTCAATACCTTTGTGAAACCAGGACTAGCAATTACAGCACACCGAACAACATTAAAGTCAACATATTTGAGGAATGCCTGAAACATGGTATCAATAACTCTATGAATCCTAAGACATGCATGAGGAAGCGCATAAGCAAAGGTACAACAACTTAAATAAACCTTACCTGTAGAACATTTCCAAAGAATTTATTTAAAGCCTATCATGACATCAGTGAGAAAATAGATTAGGACAGTATCAATGTAGTACTCCGAATCCCGAAAGTGTGTAGCAAGTTTTAGAAGTAAAAAAATTTAAAATACTAATATCTCGTCCAACACACATACCGACTCATAGCCAGCAATAGCAGGTCCATGCTTCCGAGGAATCGACGTCTCTATCCGTGCACGAGTACTTGTCATACTGCATATTTTAATCGCGTGAACAGAATTTTAAAATCTCAAATAGAGCAGCATACATGAGAGTAAAAATGCATCACATATTAGACACTCAAACTGAGTTATCAACCTATCAGTTTTGACCCATTCCTTCTCTATTTTCAATATCTTATTACCAAATTCTATGCAGTAACATAGATAGAGGTGTCAGAGTTGATGTCCATAAAAATCCATACAGGATATACATGAGTAGTTAGTAATGAAGCTTTTAGACATAATTTTCAGTCAGTTACACATACCTCCTACCAACTAGAAAGATGTGGGCTAATCCTTCTTGCATTAGAATCACAGCTAGATCAGCACTGGCAGCAGGATCTGAAGTTCAGAGAAGGCATAAAAACAGTGAAATCAGTTGGGTAATATTCCCTTTACACAGACTTCAACCAGCTTTACAACAAAAAACCACTATCAATGGAAATTAGAACTATGCATTTTAGAGTTAAATTATTGGCAGGGTGAATATTTCAACAAACAAATATGTGCTTTCTAAGTATATCTGAAGTTAAAATATTTTCAAAACTTAGCACAATAATCAATTTTCAGGTTTCAACCCGTAACACAGTCATGTAGAGATCCATCCTAGAAAGGGCATGAATTGAAGTTTTGTTAAAAAGCACAGGATGATAATTAACCAAGAATGCCTACAATTTGAAGTGTTTTCAGCAAATGAGATATTCAAAAGGCATACCAGATGCTTGATGAAGTATATCCAATGCCAAGGAGTCCCAAAGATCCTAAGGTAAATGTACAATGACATGATTAGATCAGAGATTTTAGGAGTGCTATTATAAGAAAAAATACAGCAATGTTTTTTATATTTGAACAGTAGATTATCTTGCTTGAATTGAATACTTTTTTGAGCTAATCACTATAAAAGAGAGAGATTATAAAGACATTTAAATTGAAAGAATGTGCTCCAATCCAGTCCAAGGAGATCATTGCACCCTTCTCGATAATCTAGAACCTCACCTAGCATATACCCTCTATCATTATGTTTGAAACTATTTTGATTTATCTCATAATTTCTAAATTATAATATTCTTCCCACGCCACAGTAAAGCTGTTATCAGTTATGACATTGCTTTTGACAATTACTAACCAACAAAGTCTCTAATTCAACTCTAGGTTCCACCACATATCAAGAATCAGCATGATATTAAGATATACCCCTCTTTATGCACATAAGCAGGAGTACATCAATTAAACTTGGATATAAGATTAGTAAATAAACTGGAAAAAAAATATTCCTAAGCAAATATAAATAAATATTCCACATACGGCACAGATGCAGTACTCGAATACTTTGGCACCAATGAGGTGAATACAAAACAATACTAAAATAATTCAGCACTGGCACTGTACCTTCCGCAATACAAAAGGCCGATGCAACTCAAGTTCCAACGTATGGAATGCTCCAATCTGCAATACATCCACAAAGCTTCATCAAAGCTTGAATTTTATTCATCAGTACCAAAAGATAAAACAAAACCTCTTCAAAATATATACTGACAAAAAAACCAAACCCTCCCAGCCCAAGGTGAACTGTAATTTGAATTTGGGTATGCAATTACAGCAGACATAACCACCTGACGCAGATAGCACTTTCAATACAGTCTTAACATCAAAATTCTACTCACCTTAACATATTCATTCTCTAAAGTGTTCTTCCCGCGGATTCGCATGACTGATCCTTCTTTATCATAATCTACAGCCTATCAAAACAAACAAAGTCATTTGCTTTCCTTTCTGAATTGTAAAAACTAAGGAAATAAATTCATTCCAATGACAAATAAATAAATAAATACCTCAACTTGGATTTCTAACTTCAACTTGACACGCTCAGCGTCTCTACCTCCAGACGCTGCCTCCCTCAGAACTTTGCTATTGTTAAAAACGGCAAAAGATAAAACTAATCAAAAGAATTGCAAAATTATATAAAAGAAAGAAAGGAGAAGAGTAACCACCGGACAGTGACGGCCATTACAGAGTCACCAGGAGCAATGAGATTGTAAACGAACCAGAGATCATCGGAATCCACCGGAACCATCTGGAAATAAAATTGAAGTCATTTTCAAGTGATTCAAGATCATTCGTAACAAGAAGAATTTGTCGTACCTTGACGCTTCCAGGTCCATTGGTAACAAGGTCTCTACGTACAATCCGCATGGCAGCTAAATTTGGTAACTGCTCAGTTTCTCTGTCTTTCTCGCGGTCTTCTCCTACTCCCTTTTATCTCTGCAAATTTTGAATTTCCTATTCAGACGCTTGTGTTTGTGTTTTGGTTTGATTCGTTAACCCTAAATTGAATTGCAGTAATAGTCGGGTAATTGTTAGAGGAATAAAGTAATTCTTCTCTTCCGGTTAAGACAAGGAATCCAATGAACCGGATCGATTCCCAAACCTGACTCTCAACCGGTCACCGATTTAGTGGAGGGGTCACCCAAATGTTTATTTTTGGGAGTCATCTCATTTATTTATTTTTTATTTTTTTATTTTTATCGGCATTATAATTTTAGTAGGGGTTAATATTTATTTTTATTTTCTTTTCTATGTCCATATGATTAATAGTAACATCCGGAAGGTTCATGTTCATGTTTCCGCTAGGTTAAGGTTATGGTCGATGTTAGCAGTAACATTGATGATTCAGATAATTATAATGGTTAGCGATTTGAAGGTCGATGTTAGTAGTAATATTAATGATTCAGATAATTATAATGGTTAGCAATTTGAAGTAACGGTTAGAGTAATTATAAAAGTAGCGATTTCAATAACTGTTGGTAGTAGCGGTTATAACTATTTAAAATAGAGGTTAGATATAAAAATAAAAATAAAAATAAAAATGGTATAATTATTTGATTTGTATTTATTAATATTTAATACAAGAGTATTTTGGTAGTTTCAAAGTAGCCGTTTAGAGTTTGGAAAAAGATACTTTGAGCAGTGTTTGCCAAAAGTAGCATTTTTCAGACCGCTACATAAATTGCTAATTATTATTTTCAACCACTACAGGTGAATGTTTATTTTTTTCAGAATGATACTTCAACCATTGTCCAGACCGCTAAATGCTACTTCAACCGCTATCCCCGAATTCAGCCTAACTCCAGATGTGCTGGAGTAGTCTCATTAAAAAATAATAATAATAAATAAAAGAAAAAGTTTGGGTTTGGAAATCCTCCAAACTCATTAAACTTTTTTGTAGGTTTCAATGTGTGAATAAAATATAGGTTCAATTCCCTTAAAAAATTTAGTTTGAGTTTGGTTGGTTGAAATTAATGATTGAAGTAGTGGTTAGAGTAGTAGTAGCGGTTAACTATTTCAAATAGTAATTTATGTAGCTATTTTAATAGTAGTTAAAATGAGTGTTCTAATACTAGTTGTATCTATTTCACATAGATGCTAATTGTAAAATGACTTGAAAGGATATTATTTTATATTAAGATTGTATTTGGTGTACCAAATTGTATTTAGCATTACATAAAATATAATTTATTACATAATATTATATTAGAAATATCATATTTATAAAATTATAATTCACCACAACTTTTATATATATATATATATATATAAATGTTCAAAAATCGTATCTAGAATTTCTAAAAGATTTTACTAAGTGATTTGTGATAAAAAAATTTGATTATTTGACTTTTTATTAATTTATTTTAGTCGAAAGATTGAAAGTGATAACTAAGCAATAATGGGTAAAATAACGAATTTAGACTATAATGGAAGCAACCTATAGGTATTTGAGTTGTTCGTAAATTATTTTATTATCCAACTCATGCATTTTAATGTTCTGAATTTAACTACCCCTTATAATTTCAATTTTCAAGTATTTGTCCGGTTTTTAACATGAAGTGAGCATTTTCAAAATTTCATTAGACTTTCTAATATACCTTATGGTGGACTTAAGTTTAAAAAATGCCCCAGCCTAACATAAGGCTCATGAACTAAAAATAGTCCATTCCCCTCTTACACCAAT
The DNA here is from genome assembly GCA_031304145.1 of Cardiospermum halicacabum. Taxonomy (NCBI): domain Eukaryota; kingdom Viridiplantae; phylum Streptophyta; class Magnoliopsida; order Sapindales; family Sapindaceae; genus Cardiospermum; species Cardiospermum halicacabum. The sequence goes on from CM062389.1 coordinate 21,327,666, forward strand.
CTCAGGCTCATTTCACTTGAATTCTAGTTATTGGAGAATTGGGGAAGGTACCTACCAATTCTTGTCATGTTAAGAGTTGGTGGTAAACCTTCAATTCTTAGAAATTTAATTGTTCTTTACACTAATAGTATTATTAGATTCAAACTTATGATTTAGTGTGTTCAATTAGCTTTCGGGTTTAATTTAAATGCTAATTAGATAATTATCTTGTTTTGGTTTTATAACGAAAGTGTGTTTATAAAAGTTTTGGAACAAAAATTGGGTTGTGGTTGGTCTATAAGCAACTAGGCTGGTTGAGGACAACGACTAGCCGAGTTTAGTATTTTTTTAGTGATTATAGATTTGTAAACCGTGTTTAAGCCCTTACACTATATGTGTTATTGTTTGTTGAAAATTTTATGTGTTGTTTAGGAAATAGAAAAATTTGGATGATAAGTTGTGTAGTGAACTTGATTATTGTGCATTAGTGGTATTGTGATAATTGTGATTAATTTATACTTGTCATGCTTAGTTTGAGATGGTTATGTTTTGGATGTTTGATGAGTGGTTTTTATTGCATATGGCTTGGTGTATGGTTAATCAATGCCTAATGATCATGAATCTTTATGTATAGTAATGGTGTGAAATGAATCAATTGTGTATAATCGGTTATGAAATGAACTAATCGAAAAGTGAAACCTAATCGCTGATCTCTAATGTTTAGAATAAATACTTGATGTCTAGGTGCCTTAGGGAATTTAGAAGTATACTTCGACCCATTTTCAGGTGTAGAAATTGATAAAGCAATACACAGATGAAAGTATATAATTGAGACTTCAGTCCATAGTTGGAATTTCGACCCATATAGTCGAGACTTTGGTGCATAGTCTTTTTTTCCATTTCACCATGAGGTGTAAGCTTAAGTGGGCATAGTGATCTCTAAAATAAAATGAATTGATGTTTGTTCATATGTTTGTATAATTGATAATAATAGATTAATCGGAAATATTGTGATTCTACTGGGCAACTTATGTTATAAATGTGTGTTTATTTGATTTGGGATAGTCACAAGAATTAGTTTTTCGTGCAGGCAGTCATATGGTGGTTTGAGACTGTATAGTTGCTAGATTAATGATACCGAATCTTATCATTATGCTTGGTTGAAAGGATAGTGTGGTGGTGTTCAAATGTCACATTTAGTGGCATTGGTCTTGTGGTTATAATGGTTTCTTGAACTAGAAGTAATTGAATTGTGTATTATGTTAATCTTGACCCATTGACAGGTCGGTTGTCGTAGTCTTGTTGTTTAACTTAGTCATCAAGTAAAGTGCCAATTTGATCAAATGCCATGTTGGAATAGAGTAGTAAAGTGTTACTTGTAACTAATGGTGTAATGTAATAGGTTGTAGCCTAAATTGGTAATATCAGAGTGGCAAAGCAAAACAGGGGATATGTGTTGGAATCTAGTAAGTTTGATGTCATGGCAGATTGGTCATGGTGATCAATCTCTTATGCATAAATTGGGTCAAAAAGTCTCAACTATTATCTGGTTTGTCTTTCACCATAAGGTTGTGTAGTTTTGTCCAAGATTGTTTTGATTCATCTTATAGTTAAAGTGGTGTTACTTATAGCCTAGTGATTTGTAGATAATGGTGGTTACCATGTGTTGGGTTAATCTAATTATAGTAGTTTAAATTCTTAAGTGTTTATATTCTCGTTTTGTCGTAATAGGTTTATAATATCTGTAGCATCCAACCCCCGCCTATGGCAAACCACGGTGTAAGGGCCAGAAGGCCACATGTAAAATTGCATACACGTTTTTTCTTAGTTATAGCGTTTTCATCCGTTCATATGCATGTATTAAACTTTAACTATAGAACACATGCATATACTCGTAATCACATCTCAAATGCATGTTTAAATAGTCCTCATGAATGTCATAAGCAACAAGTTCAAGTATGATATATACAAGTCTCATGAGTTGCTTGCAAATTATTCTAGCAATAAGAGGGTCACAATTCTTACATAAACAAGTGTATCAATATGAAAGAAAACATTGAGGAATGCACTATGATCTCCAAGACACTCCATGATATGCAATGGTATGACCCTATCACCTTATCAAATTCAATTTGAAACCCAAGACAACAAGAAGGAAAGGAAAGCGTCAAGTTATCGGTGCCTAGTTAGCAAACTCGTACTCAAAAAATACACAAGATGCGTCTTTAATTTACTATTCATGTCACACAACATGATTTCTAGCTATTCACATAAAATAATAGTCTAACATTAATCAATTCAATAGATAATGATGAAGAACAACTAAGGTCTTGGAAGTTACTGGACGACGTGCACAATCGTGACTCATAACCATAAAAAGGGGCTAGGTAGAAAATTTGACCGAATTGTGTACCAAATTTTATACCATAATGTAATTCAGGAATAGGAGAAATTTGGCCGATTCAGGCTTCCAGCTAAATTGCATACCGAACTGCATACCATACTATAATTCGATATGAGGCTTTAAATGAAACTGGCCTTTCTGCCCTAATTGCATACCATATTGTAATTCGGTATGAGACTTTAAATGAAACTGGCTTTTCTGCCCTAATTTCTTACCATATTGTAATTCGGTATAGAACTTTACACAAAACTAGGTTTTTTGTCCGAACTGCATACCATACTGTAATTCAGTACAAGACTTTACAGAAAGCTGGGCTTTCTGCCCAAACTGCATACCGAATTGTATATTATACTGTAATTCGATATGGAACTTTACACAAAACTGAGTTTTCTGCCGAACTCCATATCAACTTTATACCATACTATAATTCGGTATGGGACTTTACACAAAACTGGGCTTTCTGCCTGAATTGCATACCGAACTGCATACCATACTGTAATTCGGTATAGGACTTAACACAAAATTAGACCTTCTTTCCGAGCTCAGTACCGAATTACAGCTTGGTGATAGACAATTAAAGCTCAGGTTTAGGTAGAATTAAACCTGAAAATTTCAACCCAAAGCCATAACAATTCCAACAATATTCCAAGACCCATATAGAGACATAATTCAACCATTTTTAAGTCCATTTTCACATGCAATTCAATCAAGACCAAGCATATATTCATCACTAATCTTAGTTCTCAACCAAAATTTAATCTAGACATTTTAAGGAGCCAAATATGACAATAAATCATCACTTATTGGTTTTCATTTAGATGCCCTTAGTTCTAACATATTTAGTGAAATCGGGTCGTTAGAGCCGAAGCCATCATTTTGGAGCCAAACTCTCATTGGGGTGCGAAGACCAATTATCTATAGAGCTGATTTAGTCTCCGTCAAGTCGATCATCTACCTTTAGATTTGTTCATTAGGCTTGAAGGCTGTGGTGTCGTCACAACCGTTAGGAATCGTCCTTAATTCGTTCATTTTTTGCCCTAATGCCAAGTTATCGTTCATGCATATATATGTTGAGATTTTTTTTGTTACCCTATGCCATGCCACTACCTTCACTAATTAGTTACAATTAAGGGCATTTAGTTCTTTAGTGAATTCATCACAACACAACACATCCACAACCATTTGATTAATGTTCAAATCACATTTCTTTAGCCTTTCAACAAGAGGTGGATTAGGCTCAACAATCCAACACATTTAGCCATAAGAAGGACATATCATTACCAATGTTTGCATAGCCATTCTTCACAATCTATTTATATATATAAAGGAGAACTCTCAGGTGGGCCCACAAATTTGACGTGGCATGCTTGAGAGTTCACCTTTAGGTAGAAAATTAGCCCAAATCAAAGATTTTGAACTTAGTTAACATTTTGTATCTTTCTTATTAATTGTGTATTTTTTTTTCTTTTCATATCCTTTTATTAATTGCGATTCTTTCTCTCTCATTTTCCAAAACTATATTCTTTTATTGGTTTTATTTTATCGGTTTAATGTATCTCTTTATCTCTCATTCAAGTTAAACTCTTCAATCCATATTCTTTTTTCAGTTAATGTTAGATTTTATGATAAAATTAAACTAGACAATGAAGCGTCACTTAAATTTCTATAAATTCCTCACCACATGAATAATCATCACCACCACAATTCTTCGCTCCCCATCTCCTAAAAATGTCATGTTACCAAATATCTATTTCTCTTTTTCTTCCACTACCTCTTATGAATTAGCACCAACAATCATTAATTTACACCAAGACAGCAACGATGACGGTGTCGGAGATGTGAATAATCATTTTTCAATTTGTGCAGCAGCAGGCAGATGTGAAGTTGTGCGTACACCAACATTTATGATGAAGATATAAAAACTATCACCCTCAGTCTGTGCGCATCATTGGAAATATGAATTCCTCGCTTTATGTGGGTCATTGAAGATGTGAGTTTTGTTTTGAAATATAAACCCACACTACAACTTCCATAAAATATTTTAAATTTTGTATTTGTCTTCACAGTTGAAAAAGAGACCCTATCTAAGTTCATTCACCATCCACCCATTAATATCAATTCAAATATTATGTGTGGTTTTGTTTATGATATTTACATATTTGTTTTATGTATTGTAGATTTATTTGTATTTTTATTTTTTTGCCAAAAGTTTGTAAATAGTTAATATTTAACCACTTATTTTTTTTTTAGTTAACAATATATAATGTTTTGTTTAATTTTTCATTATGGATAAAGTATTTGATTTTAATGCATTAATATATTTGAAATATGATGTTTCCAATTCCAAAGTTACTACTTTATATTGATTTTAATTAAATTAAGCTACACTATACGAGGTCAAAATGCTTTTGAGTACTAATAAAGTCAAGACATGGAGGCAACATTTGCATTCAAATTTAATAAATTGTAAAAAAAAAAAAAATTAAATTTCCTATTTCTACATACTTTAATTGTATTAAATAAAATTAAGATTCTACATACTATTAACAATTCCATTAAAATCATCTAAATTGAACAAATTTAATAAGTTTAAATAAAAATTTAAATAGGCATGTTCATATGCTTTAACTTATGTATTACATTACTAATTACTAATTAAATTTGTAAATAATATATTTAATTAAAATAAATACATATTCATAATTAGAATTAAAAAGTTTTCAATTTTGATTCTGCAAATTAAAATTTAACTATTAATTAAATTAAATATGAAAACCTTTAAATAAAATGAAAATTAATAATATTTAACTTATTAAAATTAAAAGAGGAGAATGACATTAATTATTCCACTAAAACTATCTACATTTATCTAATTTAATAAATTTAAATAAAAAATATTTTTTTACCTTTTCATATGCTCTAACTTACAAACACAAATCTCTTCATGAAATCACATGAATGACATTAAATGACTAGAATTAGACTTATGCTTATAACGTTAATCTATAATTACATTTAAAAGAAAAAAATAAGGAAATAATAGTAATAAAAAAAGTATATTTAAAATGGTTTCCGCTTTAGTGGTTGATAAAGACATATCAATTTTTAAATCTCATCCATTTTATTTTATTGTTGTGTTATTCCATTTCATTTTAGTCTTATATTTACATAATTAACAATGTACTTTTATAGAGGGAATGTATATGAAGTGAATTTTATATGACTTCTTAACCTTAATAAATACACAAAAATATTGCAAACAAGATAGAGTGAAACTATACTTGACATGTTAAAGGTCATTTATCAATTTATTTATGATGGATGATGTTAAACTAGATGTTAATATGTTATTATTTTTGTTTATCAACTGGTTAAATAATTTTTATTAAAAAGATTTCAATTTTGATAATTTAACTATTTATTAATTTCGTCAAATAGTTTTAAGAAAAATATTAACATAATAATTCCGGGCAATGCACGGGTGAATATACTAGTACACACGTAGAGAGCTTAATGATTTAAATTTAAGCAATTAAAGCTCTATGACCACTCCATCATCAATGTTAAACAACCATTTCCATTTATCTTACTAGCATTGATCACCAATATCCACAACTCATCATCTCATATCATAACAACATATAGTAATTATGGTGAGCATATTTTTAACCAACTTATGAAATCACACAATAAACAAACAACACCCAATATATAGAGCTTAAAAAGAGCTTGCTAACCTTTCCTCTGAAGACCTTAAAGCTAGCTCACTTCCAGTTGGTGCACCCCATCACCAATATTGTCTATTGGCAACGCACACAATATAATCACAACAATATACCACAACATAGTATCAATTAACCAATTGGTGACACATGACTACTCTAGGGCTCTAATCAAATGGTGATTAGAAAATTTAATAATAAAACTACTCTATGGAAGCATCTATTTCGTTCAAAAGTATTAATTGCATAATAAATGGTGTTTGAACACCAAAACCATTAAAACTCTATTAAAGTGAGTTGTGTTCTTACCAAAGATGGATAATGAGGTGAGTGAGTGGAGACCTTCCAAGAGTGTTGGCAAGGATTCTAGAGTGTTGGGTTGGAAGTGTATGGAGTGAGTGTTGTTTAAGGGGTGTTAATGAAGGTTGTATATTTTACGTATAATGGTGGTGTGAATAAGAAGATGAATAATGTTCTTAGCAAGAGAGGGGTTTTGATAGGGTTTAAATGAGGGGTTAGAGTGGGGTTGAGTGTATTCTAGTTGTGTGAGCTCTAAATGAGTTTGATGGGCTTTTGAAATTTTAATGGATTTTGGCCCACTAATTAATTCGTCGACCCACCGGTTAGTTTTCCGCTTCCTTCGATTCACATCACACTAAAATAATTAAAAGTCATTTACCCATACCCGAAAATACATTCTTGTTTGAAAACACCCCTTTTAACTCCTAATTTTCCAAAATTTTGTCCCTAACACCTCATTTATCTAAATCATTTTCAGAAATGGTTTAAGTAATTCGTTTTAACTTTATGCTTCCATATAATAATTTCTGATTACCATTTTTCCTTAGAGTGAATTTTCGGATCCTTCCTACTTGAAAATCCTCATAAATTTGACCATTGACCAAAAGTCAACTGACTCAAAATCAAGAAAACTTCTAGCCAAGAAACCGGGCGACACACCCCACCCACAGTGAGCCCGTAGCATGATGGATCAAGTGCTACACTAAACACACTTAAACATACATACAAACATTCATAGAAAATGGACAATTATCTGAATTTGTCAACATCATCTCACTTGATCAAGTTCAATATTCCATAAGGGTTATTATGAGTCCGATTCATAACATGATATCAAAATAATATATAGCTCGGAATTCATATAGTATCAAATCTCAAATTAAAACATTTAGCATAAGTATAAATAGTAGCCAATCCTTTTGGTGTACATTTATTTTTCAAAAGTCTTACAAAGCTTAAAAGAAAAGAAAGTAGTATGGGGTGATCTCTAAGTCATCTTCGAATGAAATGCAACATGGCTTTAACTTGCTCGATCACCTATTATCGTTTATAGAGAAGAAAAAGACACAAAATATATTTAAAAAGTCATGCTATCAGTGCTTGGTTAATATTCCCATACTCCAGCATATATATACAAGCACGCTTCTTCTTATAATTAATCATGTATGAGCACACAAACAAATTTAAAATTTTCCAAATATCAACCATCAATTCATTAAAATCAATATCATGCACGGAATCAAAGTTTACAGACCCAAAAAGGTACCTGGTGTCTTGGTCCTCGCCTTGGTACCCTTGATCAAGCCACTAAAACCAAAACTAGGGTGCCAAAAGCTGTACCAAGATTTCCTAGTGTCTTAGCCCATGCCTTGATCCATATAATTAAGTTGCCAACAAGGTTGCCAGTATGCTACCAAGAGCTTTTGACTTCTTGGTTCCCATCTTGACCTATAGGACCAAGCCATTAACCAGCATGCACAGAAGCGTACCGAGAGTCCCTAGCGTTTTAACCTACTCCTTAGTCAACCTGACCAAGATGCTAACAAAGGTACCCATAAGTGCAACGAGAGGTTTTTGCACCTTACCCCGTGACCAAGGTGCCGATTAAGCGCCCAGTACACTAAAAATGTCAAATATACCATCCCACAAGTTATTTTTAAGGATTATATTGGCTTAATATTCTAGTTTAAGGCTACCCAATACTAAATTCTGCAACAACCAACTAAATATAATTAACCAATAAGCAATTTAAGTTCATATCTTCACAATTGCGTAACCAAATAAGATTGAAATCATCATAACATGCAATTCACAAGATCAATCACATCATGTATATTATTTGCCAATTTTAAAACAATAGCCCCTAACTCTAGCTTCTATAGTGAAAGAGAAACAATAAGGTTAAAGCCAACAATAGAAGTTAGGCTCACAATAGATTCCGAAGATCAAATCCAAGGAACCGGTTGTAACCCTTTATGGCTAAATAATCACATTTGGATTCCTTATAATAGGCAAAGGCGGTGGTGTCATCACACCCAATATAAGTCGTCGCTCAATTCAATAGATTTGGTTTCCTTAACCATGATTCACATACAATACATATATTAAGTTATATATATATATATATATATGGCTTCCCTAATGACATGCCACTACTCCTTTATATCAAGCTAAACTAATAGCAATCTAGTTCTATTTAGGTGATTCAACATAATTTAGTCACCTATCATCCATCTACAAAATTCAATAGTCTCTTAGAAGTGCCAATACATAATATAACCGATTCACATCATTTTGTCACAATATGCCCAATTCTCGTCATAAGGGCTCAATATTCATCATTAATACACTTATGAGATTCAAATCACTTAACATTCATAAAATCATCAATATGCACCATTATATAAATATAACCAAAATATCCTTTATTTAACCAATTTTGTTTATAATCACCAATACAATTTAAAGCAACACTGTAAAGACATACATCGTCAATATCAATTATCACATAACATCATTAGTGAGCATGCATTTTAATCCAGTTAATGTATTAAACACAAAAAATACACATCAACCAATACTTTAGAGTTTAAAATGAGAATGTTAACCTTCCTTCTGTAGACACACTAACTAAGCCTCCTCAGATGTATTTTTGTCAACCCAATTTGCCTAACCAAACCGATAACACAATCAATACTTGTATAATTCAATCAACACCTATCCAAATGTCTCTACTCTAGGGTTTAGTGGCAATATGGTATTTGGAGACCTAATTCTATCAAGAATAATATTAAGATGCATAATTACTTTACTAAACCCCTTCTAACATGCTTGAAGTCATATTTAACATCAAAAAACCAAAATACCAATGATTAGGTTTTAGAAAAATCTTACCAAGTAAATAAATAAGATGAGATATTCTCTATAATCCTTCCAAAGAAAAAAAAATGAGGGTTTAGCCCTAGGTAAATATTATGGGTCTTAGTAGGGATTGTGGTTGAGTGAAGATAGAGATAGTGTGTATTTTTACGTGAAAGGAGGAGAGGTAAGTGGGTGAAACACTCGGATTATGCATTCAAAACATCATTATATTAAAATTCCGATCAATATCTATCTTATCATAACATAACGGCTATGGATATCCTACCCAAGAGATTATACTTAATTCATGCTCAAGAGTTAATAGAATTCAATGAACTTCTAAGCAAATGAAATCATTAATTTTAAAAAACTAATGAACAATTTATAAAGTTCACCTAAAACTAAATGCACACTTAGGAACTAATAAGACAATAATGAGGAGATCATGGGTGAACACTCATTTCACTAGATAGATACCTGATGACTTTCTTAGGCATTTCGACAAACATATAGAATATAAAAATATAACTTAGATCAATTAAGTATCAACATTAGTTTTTCTTTAACACTAACATCAATTTATCATCTACAATAATTATATGTCTATAGATTGAAGTAAATAAATGAAAACAACACAAATCCAATATAAGAGGATTAAAATTTACTATTTCTAGTTTCCTTTTACTCACTCACAATTCCTAGATCTAACAATGAATTTGCTATGTCTAATTTGCTCAAAGATTAAATCCATGTTTCACTTGACTTTCACCAAATGAATTAAACAGTTAACACACAAACCATGCTATATTGAACTATTCACCATTAAAGCACAAAAAAGTTTGAGAATCACAAGATCTATCTAGATCTATTGAGTATTCAACCACTACAAAGTTAGTCTAGCATAACTAAACAATTATAAGCATAATTCAACAACATTTCCATATAAAAACTCTAAAAATGAATGTAAAAGCGAAGGTTAAGATGGAACTTGTAAAGATGATGATGGATCTAGAGCTTGAATGCTTGAATCTTAAGGAATTGAACTTCAATTCAGCACTTCTTCTCTTGAAATCAACTTGAATTTTGAGAGAGAATTAAGAACAAAGTGATTTGTCTTTCTTACTAATTAACTAAGCGTGTAACAATGTACACTACAAGAAAATGTGAAAATAGCTACGGATTATTTCTATAGCAATGTAGCGACGGTATTGCTATGGACTAGCTACGGAATTTGTTGAAATTCTACCTAAAATTTTAATGTAGCAATTTTGTAGCAATGCTAGCTACGAAATTTGGATATGTAGCAATTTCGTAGCAATGCTAGCTACAAAATTTTGATACGTAGCAATTTCGTGACTCCACAATGGTGAGAAATGTAGCTACGGATATTCCATAGCAATGTTGTAGCAATCCTAGCTACAAAATGTAAAACGTAGTAATTTTTTTTGGTGCCATAATGGAGGAAAATATAGCTACAGATATACCGTAGCAATATTGTAGTAAAGCTAGCTACAGAATTTTATTACGTAGTAGTTATTTTAGCGCCACGTGGCGAGAAATGTAGCTACGAAAAATCCGTAACAATGTTGTAGCAAAGTTAGCTATAAATGCAATATGTAACAATTATTTTGGTGCCATAATGTAACAAAATGTTGTTAGGCATTTACTTTTAATATTTTTCTTTAAAATATTTTATATATATCAAAATTTATTTTCTTTAAAATAGAGCTAAGAATTGTTTTATATTCATATAGGTCATACTAATTTACTTTTAATATTTTTCGTTAAAATATTTTATATATATCAAAATTTATTTTCTTTTATATTTATTATTTATTTTAATTAAAAAATCCATTATTTAACTATAGATAAATTAAAAATCCATCATCATACTAATCAAGCCAATGGCTCAGTTGGTACTTAACATGTTTCCCCAATCTTTATATTCAAAGGGGTCGTGGGTTCGAACCTTGAGAATGAGAAACAATATTTAAATGTATGTAGGCCTTTGAGGCCTTCATTGTGGTGCCCGCGGGACTGTACGGTTGGGGTGGGATCTGCACGACATTAGCTACAGATTTGTAGTCGTAGCTATTCCGTAGTTGATTTGTAGCTAGTTTGCTACGGTGTTTTAGCTACGATCTATTTTTAGTAGTAAATCCGTAGTTAAGGCAGTGTTAGCTACGAAATCGACTGTAGCAATTCTTATTTTTTCTTGTAGTGGTATCAAAATTAACCAAAGACCTCTTCTTGGAGTTTAAGATGAGTATTTACAATATAATTAAAATCACTCACGAAATGGCTCTAAAGCTTTATATTTTTTTTTCTAAAACTCCTTGTCACACCAAATTGTGTTCGGTATTGAGCTTGGTCAGAGAGCTTGATTTTTCGTGTAACTTTATACCGAGATCTAATTCGGTAGTCATTTTGGTGTGAAGCTCGGACAAAGAGCTTGATTTCTTGACACCAACTAGACCGAACTAGAGTTCGATATTGAGCACGGTAATTATCTTAGGCTAAGAGTCCCATTTCTCTTCTCCTGATTGATCGGATTGTAATTTGGTGTTTAACCCGGTATTGAGTTCGGATCGAGAGACTTCTTTTCTTCATTATTTAATACCAAAATATAATTTAGAAACAAGCTCGATATGGATTTTGAACATAGGCTTGTATTTAAAGAATCCTTTAGCACCGAATAGTGAATCCGGTATCCAGCTTGGTATTAAGCACAATGACTCTTCTTTCCATGTTCAATTCCACCTCTTTTTTTTATCCTTTTTTGCCCGAAAACCTTTGCTCATCATCCTTCATGACTTACAGTATCAAAATAAGCTTTATACATGAAAAACAAGCGAAAGTGTCTCAAAGATATATATATATATATATGCGATTCTCAATAGGAATCATACTGAAATCATACTAAAATGTACTAACTTTCCAAGTTTATCAATTACCTCCAACTTGAGCCATTGCTTGTCTTCAAGCAATCAAAAAACTCATATTAACTTCAAAAAAAAAATCACCAAATAAGATAGCTAAAATTTTAATATACTATATGCTATTAAAGATAACGACCACTTTCATAGGTTGTAACATAAGTTTTTAGCCTAAACTTCAAGTCTTTAAACCCTTAAATGGCCTTAAAGGAGAAGTTGTGTCTCCTAAGCCTTTAAACCCTTAAATGACCTTAAAGGAGGAATTGTGTCTCGTAAGGGCTTACCTAAAGCGATGCCCATAAATGTTTTTCATGAAAAGAGCCAACACCATGTGCAAAAATCAAGGTAAAAACAAGTTAGATCATAAAATGTAGTCAAACGCAACAAGTTATCAATTAATGCCAAAATCAATTAATTTGACCAATTCCCCATCATCTCAAGATTCAAGCTTATGAAATTGCAATAAGAGCATGAGTTTTGAAACTACAATATCACAAGATATCAATCTATATTTTTCTTCTTCTTCTTCTTCTTCTTCTTCTTCTTCTTCTTATTCTTCTTCTTTTTTTCTTTTTTTATATCAAAGCTCACAATAACCTAAAGGCTTCACACACACAATGCACTATTCCCTTTAAGAATCGGAATTATCCACCTAATTAATTATGGTGATACTGTTTCACAAGTGCGAGTCAAAGAAACTTTAAAGACCTCATGAAAAATAAAACTCAATGAAGCACTATATAGTATTTAGAGGTTTCAAGGAGCGAGTCAAATCTCGATTCCCCTTGATTCACTAGTTTGCATTAAAGGTAGATGGGGTTAAGTTAAGGCTAAAATAAATGGGAAAAATGATATAGGGATCAAAATAGAAATTCAAGGATAATCTCCCTCCTGCATTTACCAAACCCACTTCAAGTGCTCTAAAAAATGTTTTTGCCTCAACTTCTTCAAAATAATGTAATTGAACTACACCCTTTTCCACATTTCACTTTCTAACTTCAAACACCTTATTCACTCTTTATTGCTTTATTCTTAGCTTGAACTCTTACTAATCACAATCTTTTTTCTAATCACAATCTTTTTTCTTTTTTCTTTTTGCTTCCTAACATTCACAATCTTTTTATTTATATACACAATCCTTTTCTTTCTTACTTTTTCTTATTTTCTTTTAATTCAACAATTTCATTTCATTTTTTATAACAACATTTCATTTTAACTCTATCATACCTTTTTTCTGGGAGGTTTTTCTTAGAAGCATACGAGTAAGGACAAAGCATAGTGGTGGTTTATGGAGTCAGTAGCCGGCCTAAAAAAATACCCAAAAAGGTAATGGTTGCCTTCGTAAGGGAAGGACGTTACAAATATTATATCGATTTCTGATATAGTTATGTCATTTTACTTATTTTTGTAATATAATTGTAATATATTAATTTAATAACATAATTAATAATATATATTTTATAATATCAAAATAGATTTGAATTTATTGAATAACGATAATAAAATATTATATATTCTGTAAATAATTTATTACAAATGAAGATTTATTATCTAATTAAATTTATTATGATATGTAACAACCATAGTAAGAACATTTCCGATGCTATTATTTAATTTTAAATATATATTTGTTACACATCAATAAAACTTGTTGTTACGCATACATTTTTTCTTTTCAAAAATATAAATCACTTAATTCAATTTTTAATACACGTATTAAAAAATAAAAAACTATTTATCATCGAATTTTTAGTGATGGAGAGAATTAAAATGAATATGTTAGCTGACGAGAATTTATATTTAGATTTGTATATTTAGAAATCAAAATATATATTTTCAAGTTTGTTGGTTGTCATGTCAATTAAGTAATGGCAAATATTAATTTTCAAAGAGCTTTTTCCCTTATATTGTATATGTTTTGAACTGCTTGTGATTATGAAATAATCACTTATGGGATGGTGAAATTCCAAACATACCCTTCCTTCATCCTAAATTTACATATAAAAGAATAATGCATGAATGTAAATTTAGGATGAAGGAAGGGTATGTTTGGGATTTCACCACCCCATAAGTGATTATTTCATCATCACAAGCAACCCATTATCAATTATTTTGTGAATCATTTTATAATCACTTTTCAAAATTCTGATTAAAGATGCTTTATAAATAAATAAATAAATTGATCCAAGAAGTTAGACTTTTTATGGCTTAACTATATGATTTTTTTTTTCTCATGATCACTCGAACCTTACACATGTAACTTGTATGTACCTTACTTGATACCTTCACCATTAAATTATATTTAATTCAATTTACCTTTTTATAATTTGCAGATAACAAATTGGATTAAAATAATAATTTTCAAATATTTTAGACCACTTTGCATCTATATCGCATTAATATCACTTGCATATTATATTCCTAATATAAATATAAGACATAACTCTTTCAAAGAAAAAACTATCAACCATTCTTTCAAGATGTAAGTATCATGTCTCTCTCCCCTTGCCTTGATGTTAATTTTTAACTCAATTTTTATTATGTTTTTCTTTAATAATCTAGATGCAATATATTCAATCTCTTTATTGTATTATTGTATTTAGATTTTTTCTTTTCTTTACATGGATAAAGATGTATTATATTCTTTTTATTGTTTACAATATCTTACATTACTACTTACATAATTGTTATTAACCTGAGAATTTCATATCTATTGCAGTCACTGCACATCTTTGGACGAAGAAGGCATTAAGTAAAGTTTTTTAGGTCTTCGAGTAAATAGATGTATTTATTTTCTTTAAATGAGTTATTTAATATCTAACTACTACTAATAATTGTGATAATTTTAAATTAAATAATTCATTATTACTCAAATTTAATATTAAATTCATTTACAAATATGTGTTGAATTTCACTTTTAAATTCAGTTTTTTTTTTTAATCTAGTTGCCATGACAATTTCTTTCGATCTGCTAGTAAAATTTTATGTATTTTTTTATTGATTTACTAGGAACTTATGGAAGCACACAATCCCAATAAGAGACGTCGTTCTTCCTCTATTGAAGACATTCAAAATGCTAGGGCAAATTATGATCAAGCTAATATTCAAGCTCCACATTTCATCAATCCCCAGAGGTTAGCAATGTGTGTCTATATATATATATATATATTGTAATCATAGTTTTCTTCTGTTTTAAAAATATATATATATATATATATGCTATCATACATTTACTTTTATTATAAATTTACAAACATGAAAATATTATAGGGATGAATATCATATCGAAAGTAAGAATTTGCTTGATATTTCACAATATTATTTATGATCATAAGTTGTTCTAAAGATAGCTAATGATATGCTGAAATTAACTAGGGTGATGCTTAAATATGATGGGTAAATGTATTTTTTTTTTCTAATTATAAGTCATATACCGAAGAATTCTTATGTTATCTCAAATTTTGAAACCCTTATTAATTAATTTTTACTTTGATAATAATATATGTTTTTCATTATTTTTTAAAAATATTTTTCAATCTCATTTTGTCTAACAAATGTTAACAAATTAACAAAAAGATTCCATGGAAAATTGACCTCTATCAATTCTTGTAAACCTAAAAAAAATAATATATATAATTTTCATCCTTTGAATGTGTAGCTCAACAACATTATTTATGGAAGGAAGGTTGGTTGGCTCAGATCCTCCAATGTTCTTGCCTCCTCATGTAAGAATGATTATGAATCTTCGTATATTTAAACCTTATTATCATTCTTATCAATTCTACTATTCATATAATATAAATTGTTCATTGAAAATATCATTCTCATAAGTTATAAAATTTGAAGAAATTTCATAAGCTCTTTTAATTTTAAGAGTTTCTCATCCTAAAGTGTTTGACTTAGTTTACACTTACATGAAAATGGAAAGCCCAAATTAAGCTGAGTCAAACACCCTCTAAAATACATCTCAAAAGACCCCATATGTATATATTCATCCATATCTAATTTCATTTTGTTTTATCAGGCAAATATTGCAACTAGAGACGTTCAAAGAACAAACAACATGTTACCAAATAGAAATCCACAAGCACTCGGTGATCATCCACCTGGGTAAAACATCTATATAATATCTTCTTAAAAAAAAATCTTATGTTATTAGTTTTCTTATTAAAATAAACATTGCTTGCTTACCATTTTAATATTAAGTAATTAATTAAAAAATAAAATGTAGGTTTCCTCAACCTATTGGTATTTATGATCCACTATATGAAGTAATAGGATTACCAATTGATCCTCACTTGAGAGCTTTTCTCGCTTCCAACTATGCCCGTCCTCATCCAGGTGAGTCTTCAAACTTGAATTCTTTTTCTATTATTGATTTTTATACTTAATAAACTTATTAGCCTCATTATATGCAACAGGAAATAAATAATTGACTTCAGGCTTCAATCAAGAGTGATAATAAAGTATGTTGTGTGGTTTTCAACATGTTTGAGATGTAATAATGATGACTTGAGTAAGGATTTAATTTGAGACTTTATTTCGGAATAATTTTAGTTTGGACAAGCTTTAAAAATGTGATGAGTATATCAATGATTTGTTGAATAAAATTTGTGATTTTAGTAGAGCATATTATGGATGATTGTATATGACTTGACTTATGATTAAGACAAACAAATGATGTTCTTAACATGAGTAAGGTATGGACTTAAGTAAATATTGGTTTCGAAGTTTGAGGGGGAGGAAGATGAGTAAAATAAATTTTTGAATATGAATAGTAAATTCACACATTCAGTAATTTTAACATAAAAAGGTTTTTAAGAATTCAAAATTATATTTTAAAAATAACTGAAAATAAAATGGTAAACTTGAAAATTCATACTTAATTTTTCCAATTAGCTATGATATTTATCATTGCTATAATATTATTGTGATTATTTATATTGATTGAGAATATTAAATAATAGGGGTGAGCGGGACCGGTTCTGGTACCAGTTCCTTGAAAGAATCGGTACCGGAACCAAATTACCGGTTCTTTATTTTTGAGGAACCGGTACCGGTACCGTTAGTATTTAGAACCAGTACCGGTTCCAGTGCGGTTCCGGTTCGGTTCCAGTACCGGTTCCGGTTCTAATGGTACCTGTTATTCAGGTACGGTTCTGGTACCAGTTCTGGGGAAATAATCAAACTTTTCACAATTAATCCAATTATTAAATTTTTTTTGTGAAATCACCATTTGTCAAATTTATATTTACATAATAATCATTTCAAAACCAATATAATAAAACAAACTTATACATATGAGAAAGTAACTAATGTTCTTAATTAGCATAATCAATTTGTTAAATTAGTTCTCAAATTGCATATCAACAAACTTCAAAAGCTTCACTAACAAATTTAAATTTGTTGTCTAGACAAAGAAAATAAGTTTAAAAGCTCCATAACCTTACAAATAAATTGTGCATAATTTTAAATAATAATACAAAATTTCAAATGTTCTGTACGCTTCAATCTAAACCGCATAGCTCTCTATATTCTACATTTCAATTTTTAAAAAAAAAAATTAATTAGTTAACATACACATAGTAATTTAACATAATTTAGTTGTAATATAAAAAGCAATTAAAAAATTAAATTAATATTCTAGGTAGATTGTTCAAGTGAACACATTAACACTCCACTTTAACTATTGGAACAATATTCTTCAAAACTTCAAGATCATTTCTAATTTCTAAATATTATATATATATATATATATATTAAGTGTTGAAACAATTCGATGGTGCAAAAATAAAAAATATATATTAAATTAAAAATGTTACTTTTTTGAATTATTTATATAAAAATTACAAGCGTGATATACAATTTGAAAATTAAAAAAATTTGTCAGAGAAGAGAACGATATATATTTTTTTACCTAGAAAGAAATTCATCTAAAATGATTATTTTATTATTATTTTTTTAGAATAACCGGTTCCTTTATCGGTTCCAGTTCAGTTCCGGTTCGGTTCTAATCGAGGATTCGGAACCGGTATCAAAAAATATAATTTTTGGTATCGGTTCTGGTCCGGTTCCAAATAGTCGGTTCTTTTTCAGTTCCAGTACCGGTTCCGGTCCGGTTTCCGGTTCTGGAACGGTTCCAGAAGGTACCATGCACAACCCTATTAAATAAGTGTAGAAAATTGGGTTATATTTATGAGAAATGCTTAAGAAAAGAGGTTCAAGACCAATGTAGATTGATATGATTTAATATAAATTTTGAAAATAAAATTTAAGTAAGAAATATTGTAAACTAGAAGTTTTATTTTATTTTTTTTATCAAGATGTTACCATGGTATAAACATACCCTTAACCATGACAAGATATTTGAGTAACTTCGTAAAGATTGAATTTACTAAATATTAATTGTTTATTAAATTAAAAGTGTTATGAGATCCTCACCTTTACCTAGGTGTGGACCTAAGATGCTAAATAAGGTGACATCATATTGAAAGTATATTACAAATTGCTTATCGAAATCACTTATTTAACATTATTTTTATCATTAACATTTACATCTTAACATGCATATTTACATCTTAACATGCATTTATATATAGTTATTTATTTACTTTTTATTTAATACAAATATATCTCATCAGTATTAGTATAAAGAAAGCATGCATATCTAAACCTACTCATATACACAAATATAGTTATAAATAGTTTACATGGCATATGAAAACTATCGTGTTTAAGATCTAGTTATCAGCTCTAGATGTATATGTATATGATTTTTAATTACTATGAAAATTAAAAAACAAATGAAGAAAAAAAAAGGTCATAGTACACATATGAATACGATGAAAAGAAAAATATCATCATATGAGACTATAATATGACCTAGTAAGCTATTTGTCTTTACTTGCTTGATTTTATTCATTTTTTTTACTTGAATTCTTCATAATCCATTATAAAAACAAAATAAAAAAGGGAAAAGTGTTAAACATGAATTGCTAGTTTACATTCTCAAGCTTAACACTCCTTAAAGATACAAACAAGCATATAAGCAAAACAACAATAAATTTAACATGCATGATTATAAGTCACTACCTAGTTGTAATCATGATTATAAGTCACTACCTAGTTGTAATCAGTTTAATTATAGTGACATAAATTATAAAGCATATAAACATCAAAGCATGCATGGCATTCACTTTAAAGTCAATTAAGTAGGTTACTTGGATTATAAGTGTAACGTGTAGGGTCCGACCCCGGCCCACGGAGGACCTACGGAGCGGTGGCTGGATGTCACATCACAATACATATTTATACATGTACATATATGATACTTATACATAATTTTCAAATAAGTCCAACAAGCCAATAGTTCATTTATCAAATTTTCATAATCTCATCACAGAGATTTATAAGACATATAAATCCAATAAATTATCATGAGTTCATCTCATAAAAACGAGTTCTTCAAGTAATTAACCATATGAGTACTTATTAAAGTTTGACAATAATAATTTATTACAAGTGAGAACATATCATAAAGTTCATAAAAACAAATGAAACTCTAGACCACCTCCAAGTCATCCAATAATATGAAATGCAACTTTGGTTAATTTAGACTCGCTCGATCATCTGCTCAAAATTTGATAACGAAAATATAACAAAAGAAATGAAAAAGGAGGATCAAGCTATCGATGTTAGGTTAACGTTTTCATGCCTAAACAATAATACACATGTATGCTTCTTGACTATTTACTATATGTGGGCACACACAATGCACTTCCAATCATTCAACAAACCATTGTCAAGCTTCAACATGAGAATTCAATCATTAAAAAGTGATTTAAAAGCTCATATAGGTCCCTCGCGCCTCGGCCCGCATCTTGGTAGCCTTGACTAGGCAGCCGAGAATGAGACTAAGACGCCAGGATTGATACCGAGAGTTACTAGAATCTTAGCCCTTGCTTGGTTTGTAGGACTAAGCCCTCGACCAGGCCGCCAGATATAGTATCGAAAGCTTGTGGCGTCATGGCTTGCATCTTGGCCCAAAGGACCAAGCTACTGACCAACCCGCCTAAAAGAATACTGAGAGCCACCTGCGCGTTAGGCCTCTTGATCAAGGCGCTGACTAGAACCCCAAGATTGTACCGAGAGTGTTGCACACTTTGGCCCCTGTCTTAGTTCGCCTAACCAAGGTGCCTAGTAACCCCGTTAATATCAATTCTGAACTTTCATTACTAATTCATCTCATTATCATGCCATATCAATCCTAATTTGTTTATAAATTATTTTTAGGTCAAAACACAATCAATATTAGCAATCACAACACAATTCATCACTTATTAGCCAGTGAAGCTCACTAGACATCAATTTAGTCAAATTTCATGAACAACATTGCCAAACAAGTTTCAAGCATCCAAACCACCCAAAATTGTCCAATTCATTTATTTGTTTGGCCTTAGTTCTATCTCAAATAGTGAACAGAGGAACTTTTAAACCAAGGTTAACTATAGGAGCCAACGCTCACTGTAGGTCAAAGACTGGATTAGTAAAGAACAATTGTACCCCCTTATAAGCTGGTTAACTACATTTGGATCCTTTAGCATGTGGACGTGAAGGCCAAATGATGTTATCACACCCTGTTAGAGTCATCACTCTTATTCTAATGGATTAGGCTAATTAGCCTTAGATTTTTCATATAAATACCGTATATGAGGTACACTATTATACCTATGACATGCCATATATTCTCCATTATGCTAGACTAAGGGAAGAGTTTATTTAGGTGTTTTCTAGCATAAAAAACCAATTGTTCATAATTGATTCTTATAACATTTACTCATTCATTAGACATAATTCATACATCCATAGTACAACTTAACATGGGGCTAACAAGGCAAGTGCTATACAAGTATCCATATAGCTCATATTGATCAAATCACAACATGTAACCCATTAAGCTCATATCATCAATACATCAATTCAAATTCATCATTATGATTCCATATCAACTCATCGCCATAGTCAATTGTCATAAATTACATGCCAATAGCACCATTCAAGTCATGTTATCATGTCCTTAAACAATTTCATGTAATTAAGCAAACAACACTTATTAAACATCCAAAAACCAACATATAGAGCTTAAAACAAAACTACTAACCTTTCCTCCAATGACAATAACTAGGTTTCTGTGATGCCCAAATCACTTAACCAATTCAACATCAATAAATCAAAACATGACTCTACACAACATAGTTTATATAATTGATATATCTAACTATAGGGTTTGCCATAAATTGGTAATTAAAGTCCTAACCAACCTAGATTCAAGAACTAGAAGCATATAATACCACTATAATCTCATCAAAATGGGCATTTAATAGATTAAACCCAAAATATCGTGGATGTAGATTGAAGATCCCTTACCCAATTGAAGAAATGAAAGATAAGCTTGATGATTCCTCTTGAAAGCCACTAATTTGGGTTTTGAGTTAAATAAATTTTGGGTGTTAATGGAGATTGTGTAGGAGTGAGTGAGAGTAGTGTGTGTTTTACGTATTTGGGTGGTATGAGAGTTTTTAGAGGGTTTTGGGTATGAATGGGTTTTAATATTATGATAGGTTTTAGTGGGGAGTAGAGTGGGGTGGTGAGCTTGGTTAAATTGGTGGGCTTGATTTGGACCCTTAGATCCTTTAATGGGCCTATCAAACCATCAATTAACCATACTCTCTTTTCGAATTCTAAAATGTTATTTGGTTATAAAATGATTTATTCATACCCAAAGTTCCATTTTTATATAAAAATGCTTAATTTAATCCTTAAAACCTATTTTAGTTCAAAAACTCCAATTTTGCCCCACGTCCCCAATTTTTTTGAATTAAAACTCAATTTACAATTTTTTTTAAAAAAATGCTTTAATTAAACCATTTTAATCATTCTATAGCCTCTAATAACCATTTTATAGTGAATGTTTGAAATATTTTTAATTGTTGTTTTGAAAATTTTGACTTTGACCAGATGTCAAAATTGATTCAAAATTACGAAAAAATCTAGACCCAAATTTAGGACATTATATAACGTTACTACCCGACCTAGAAGACTAGTGTAACAATAATTTCAAATTACAACCTTGATCAATTAACAATATTTTAAATGCAATTTCAAACAAGAGTTCTTTAGTCTATGGAAGTTCTAATTTTCAAGAATCGGGTATTTTCAAATACTTAGAGAAATTGAAAACTTGAAAATTTAATTATCTTATTTTTATAATTTGTAAGTGTATATAAATGAGGGTTTTAATATGATTAAAGAGCCACAAATGACAACTAAATAAAAAATGAATGAATAAAATGAAAGTATTATATGCACTCCCAAAATCTAAAATTTCACGTACACTTTAAAGATTTTGGAAAAGTGGACAGAAAAACTGAGCCAATAAATTTAAAAAATCATAATCAAATATCATATATCAATACAAATCTATAGTCATAAACGGAACCCAAATCAGAGTTCAAACGAAAGAGAATGAAGGCAAAGAAGTTTAGTGCTCAAATTTTAAATTCATGCAGCCTATGAGTATTTTCCAAAATTTAAAATTGAAGACTGGCTTAGTAAATTATTTAAAAATCATAAATAAATAATAGACTTTACAATGAACGTGTAGTCATAAAAGATACTCAAATCGGAGTTGAACGAAGGTTGAGAAATCCAAAATCAAGTTACATGCCGAGTTGTAACTGGGCAACTTATGAAGAAAATGTAACTTCGAGGCTACTTGTCGTGTTGTTGTTGAGCTACATGCTAAGTTATAACTAGGCAACTTAGCTGGAAAATGAAATCTTGAGGCTACTTATCGAGTGCATACCGAGATGTAACTCGGCAACTTAGCTTTAAAAAGTCAAAAAGAGCATTTTTTTTTACTCTTTTATGATACAGAAACAAACCAAAGCCAAACCAATAATCATATAATCACTTTAGGAAAATATGGATGTTCAAAATGATAGCCTAGGAACTTCACTTAATGTAATGCCTTATTCTCTTTATTCATGCTTGCGAATGTGTTCTTTGAAAGAAATAGGGGTTGTCATTCAACTAGCTAATAGGTCCTTAGTTTATCCTAAGGGAGTTCTAGAGAATGTCTTTGTTAAGGTAAAAGGTTTAATCTTTTTATGTGTTAGACATGGGTGATAATGATATTTCTACGACTCCTTCTGATTTATTGTTAGGGAGATCTTTCCTTAGTACGACGAAGACTAAGATAAATGTTCAGGATGGTACTCTAACTATGGAATTTGATAGTGAAATTGGCAAGTTTAATATTTTTGATACCATGAAACATCCTAATGATTTGTCTAGTATTTGTAGTGTGGATGTTGTAGAACCTTTTATTCGACAATATTTTGAATTGAGCAGGGAAGATGAACTAGATTTGGTGTAATGTGACAGTTTGCAAGAAAGAGATGAAAAGAAAGATTTTTCCTTCGACAGAGTTCTGGTGGAAGTACTATATGAGTTGGAAGCGTTACATCCGCAGGTAGGTATTAATCCAATTTTCGCTATGCCCACGATTAAACCTCAATTACCTTTAATTGTGCAAACACCGATTTTGGAGCTTTAACCATTGTCCAATCATCTGAAGTATGTCTATTTAGGCTAGAAGGACACACTACAAATGATTGTTTCCAATAAGTTGAGCATTAAATAGGAAGAACAACTCATTCAACTTCTGAAGGAGTACAGGGAAGCAATACGGTGGACCATCAATGACATGAAAGGTACCAGTTAGTCCATCTATATACACAAAATACTTTTAGAGGAGAATTCTAAACCAATTAGACAACCTCAGAGACGGCTAAATCCTCCAATGATGGTAGTAGTGAAGAAGGAGATTCAAAAGCTTTTGGATGCCGATATGTTCTATCCAATTTCGGATAGTAATTGGGTAAGCCCAGTTCAGGTAATTCCTCAGAAAATAGGTATAACAATATTCAAAAGTGACAATAGTGAGTTGGTGCCCACTTGTGTCCTTAACGGGTGCGGGTTTGTATTAATTATCATAAATTGAATGCACAACTAAGAAAGATCATTTTCTTTTGACATTCATTGATCAGTTCTTAGAAAGGTTAGTAGGAAAATCTCTTTATTGTTGCCTTGATGGTCTTTCATGTTTTTTGCAGATACCATTTGCACCAGAGAGTCAAGAAAAGACGACCTTTTACATTCCCTTTTGGTATATTCGCTTATCGGCAAATTCCATTTGGGTTATATGCTCATGCCACATTTCAATGATGTATGGTCAGTATTTTTCTGACTATGTCGAGAGCATAATTGAGGTATTTTTGGACAATTTTACTATTTATGGCGAGTCTTTTGAATATTATTTAGTCAATCTTGGTAAGATTCTAGAACGATGCGTAGATTTAAACTTGGTACTAAGTTATGAAAAATGTCATTTCATGGTTGATCATGGTTTAATACTTGGGTCACATTGTCTCTGCACGTGGGATAGAGATTAATAAAGCTAAGATTAATGTGATTCAGTCGTTACCTTACCCTGTGTGAACGGGAAGTTCATTCTTTTCTTGGACATGCAAAATTTTACAAGAGGTTCATCAAAGACTTCTCTAAGATTACCCAAACCTCCATGTAATTTGCTAAAGATGAATGTTACTTTCCACTCTTACGAGAGCTGCAAAGAAGCTTTTGACGTGTTAAAAGAGAAGCTTGTCACCGCGCCCATACTAAAAAGCCTAATTGGGATATTCCATTTGAAATTATGTGTGACACAAGTGACTATATGGTGGGCACAATTCTCAGGCTAAGAGTAGGAAAAGAACCTCACGTGATCTACTATGCCTTAAGGACATTGGATAGTGCACAGTGCAATTACTCTACAACAGAGAAGAAGCTTTTGGCAATTGTTTTTACTTTAGA
This sequence comes from Cardiospermum halicacabum, assembly GCA_031304145.1. Lineage (NCBI taxonomy): Eukaryota > Viridiplantae > Streptophyta > Magnoliopsida > Sapindales > Sapindaceae > Cardiospermum > Cardiospermum halicacabum. The sequence goes on from CM062389.1 coordinate 21,352,802, forward strand.
AAAATCTCATTCTTATATATTGTGTACCGAAGTAATTGTTTTCTCTGATCATGCAGATCTCGGGTATCTAATGTCAAAGAAAGATGTGAAATCCAGGTTAATGCGGTGGATTCTCCCCCTTCAATGGTTTGATTTGGAGATAAAGGATAAGAAAGGATCGGAGAATCTTGTGCAGACCATTTGAGCTGGCTAGTCACTTCTGAGATGACTCAATCTTTGAATAACAAATTTCCTAATGAACATATGTTTGCCATAGGCACAGACCATCCCTAGTATGCTGACGTAGTCAATTATCTCATTACTGGAAAATTGTCTTTTGAATTGAGTAGGTGAGATGGATAAGATTAAAATAGATTCTCGGAACTACATATGGAATGATCCTTATCTATGGAAGCATTGCTTAGATCAGATGATTAGACGATGCGTTCCTATGGAGGAAACCAATCAATCCATAGGGCATGCCATATAGAAACTAGTAGAAAATAGCCCTTTAGGAACAAACATCCTTGCAATGGTCAAAAAACTGTTCTCAAAAGTATCTATAGGAACAGTTTCGTGGAACAGTTTAGAACCGTTCTATAAAATACTTAAGGGTACGATTTTGAACCGTATCAAGTACAAAGTGCAAAACCATTTCCACAAACGTGTTAAATAAAACAGTTATACGTTATTGCAAATAAAAATAGCACAACCATTCCTATAAACTTGCTTACGGAAACAGTTTCTAATCGTACCCCATAAGATTTTAAAATTTGTTCCCAATTCAAGTTTAAGAAAATGATACCTTTCATAATAAATGTTCCCAATTACAATGTCTAATTATACATTAGGTTTCTAAAAATTTTCTCCCAAAAATTAAAGTACTAAAACACTTACCGCCAACAACACTTCACTCACCATCATTCACCGCCCAAACATTCCACAAAATCATTCACCGCTGTTCACCTTCACAAAATTGTGGAATCCCAAACATCTGCTAGCTCAATCATTCCTTAATTTTGGAACCTCCACCGTTCACAATTTCTACTCTTCTTTCGTCTTCGATTCTATGTCCGCCTCGTCTAAAATGTCCTTTGATTCCTCGTTGTATAACATTGAGTGGTAGGTAATGTGAAGCATGGTTAGAATGATGCTTATAGTTGTGATTTGTATTTAAACCGCTTTTCACACACTTGAATTAAACTGTTTAATTTAGAGGCTAAAATGTTTTTTATTTGGTGATCTGTGTTGCTTAGCATTCTTTTTCCGGATAAGGTATGTTCTAGTGTTTTCGATTTTAATTGCTGGGGCAGAAGATTGTTAGGATAAATGCTTATTAGGGGTTTGTTATATCAATATATTAGTATACTAAGAATTGGTAATGTATGTTTTCTTGGACTTAGGTGAAAGTATAGATTAGAGTATAGCAAAGATATAAATTCACTTCTTTGTGATCAACGGCCTACATCCTCTCCTCTTATTGAGGATCCCGGGGCAATTTTGAAGGTGATTATTTGATTACTGATGATTCACAATTCATTGATTGAACCTAAGTGACTATATATAAGGAGTGGAGTGTAAATATTTTGTGGGAGCTCATAAAAGTATTTTATGCTAATAAACTTTCTCAAGCTTAGTTGCCTGAGCGGCTAGTTGATTGGTTAGCTGTAAATATTTTTGTTCTGACAAACTTTGCTCATATCGATGTTGTTTTTGCTTGTATTTTTTAAAAAAATTTATTTATTTATTTATTTTGTTGACATACTCTTACTACTGATTTATAAATGGTAGGATTATGACAGCCTCTTCTCAACCTCACATGTGCCAATCCATTCAAAACTTGTGCAATTTCAGAAAGAGCTTGTTAGCTTACAGGTGATACATCTATACTGTTGTCACTGGTCTTTTTCAAAATATGGTTTGCTTGTTTTCAAAATGTGCAATATTAGCTACTTTACTCTTGCTAAGCATTATCACTAGGGTTCTAATAGCTATTTTAAGGATAAAGAGTGTGCTTAATTGAGTTACTGACTTCTCTTGACATATTTTACTGAATTTTTGGAATTAAATTCTAGATCATATCTCTTAGTAAAATATCTTCTGTTTGTTTTGGTAATGTCAGACTCTTTTTTGTAATTTTTCCTTTACTTCTCCCAATCAGTGAAGGCAGAATGTTAGTGGTAGGATGTCCAGCTTTTCATCCTTAGAAAATTATGAAATTTTGTTTTGACTCATCATTTCTCTGGCTATGTACATAGATTTGTGGTCTTAGCTATAGAACTTTTAAATTTTCTTTTTATTTTCTTAAGGTGTTTTAGTTTTCTCTCACAGATGGTGAGAATTTTAGAATTCAAGTTGTTGTTTATCGAGTATGGTCCTCTATAATTGTAGAATTCAATGAGATAATTTATATTTTTTTATTTGGTCATCGAAGATCATTCTAAATATTGAGAGGTAATGTCCTCAGCTCTAGTAGTTGGTTGGCTAGAGATAGTGGTGAGTAGCTTTAAACTTATTTGTACATATAATTGATTTGTATTGCTCACGTTAGAGATGTTAATTTATTTTAGGAAAGTCCATATTAATTTGAATGACCTTTTCTTTCCAGGTAAAACTACTTCGATTGTATGGGTCTTATCAGCTTAATTAGCTTGGAAATTGTGAGGTTAGTAAGGGTAATAAATTTATTATGGCCGCAAAATTATAGTTTGGGTCACCTTGAAGTTTTTAGATTTTGGTTTGTTCATTGTTCTATATTTATGTCTCTATGATAATATTAGAGACATTTTTGAAGTTGCACCTTAGAGTCAATTAGAAGTTGAAATACAGATGAATTTGCTTGAACTTGAAAAGAAATTTGGGAGATCACGGTGTGGCATGGTAGGTCATTATGTATGAGATATTACCATATTTGAAACTTATCATGAATTAGCTATATCTTAAGTTATTAGGTTTTACTGTTGACCGCTGGAAGTACAATTTGTTAAATCTTCCATATTCTGGTGCCTAAAATTTTGGGATCTTCTATCTAATCAAATCATGTTTTATGCTTGTCAAGTTATCAACCTTGATTTTGTTGTCTGAACTTAGTTGCATGATTGGGAAATCCAAGTAACAACATAGAGTATTGGCTTTTGAAGCGTTGGTTCAGATGTTTGGGTGTCTCTGTTATGCTCTCAAAATGTGGGTTGTGTAAATTATGCATCTATATATAATTTTATACAGCTTTCATTTTAAAATTTGATTTAACAGTTAGAGAATGGTCTCGTGGACGCAGTTACTATTCTTATCTCAAAACTGCCACGTATACGACCAGAGCTAGAAGATGGAAAATTAGGTGAATGCTTTAAAGTTAAACCTGAGTATATCAAGGTAATTTTGAATTGTCCATGACTATTCTATAGTTACATACACTTATTTGCATGAGCTGCTGATAAGTTACTTAATATCTATATACATAAGTATGAGAAAAATCGTGTGCTCAAATTACGAAATTGGAATGTAGTGCATTCTCGGTTCAATGTGCTCATAATCAAACTCGAAAGGGCCTAAGAAATATGCTACAAATCATCTCGTTTTACATTTATGACTTTTGGGAATGATCAGGTAGACATCCTTTTGCATGAAGACTATCATAACTTAGGGGAATTAGCATGGAAGAACTTCATCATCTCGTTTATGCTCAAGTACTATCATCTCATGCAATGACTTGGCAAGTGAGTGGCAAGTTTTTTCAGTCTACTTTGTAATGCATTTTCTTATTTTGCAAGCTAGTTAAAGATGCTTTCTATTAGTTGAAATAGAATAATGAAGCTATCTTGCATTACCTATGTCAGTAGATACCTTGTTTCGCTGATACTGTTCCCCCGACACCTTAACTTGAATGCTTTTCTCAATAGCAGTTTCTTCTCTATGACTGATATACACAATTTGTTTGCCACCAACTATATATAATTTTGTTATGTTTGCCTCACCCTGAGGTTCATTTATTGTCCACAGATTGCTCCAATTTATTTGACATCATGCATGAAGCAGGGGATGGGTTTTGTTGGAGATATTGTTTTACAAGCAACCTATTTCTAATAACCTGTTGTGGCTTAAGGTGATCAATTACTCTTTTGGCGTAATCTCTTCTGTTGCTATTAGCTTATTGTCTCAGGCCTGTCTTACTTTCCTACATACATTCTTATTGTTTGATTGATTTACTGTCTTATTTTCAATGCAGAACTTAGAGATCTGTCGCATGTATGAACTTGCCACTGTTAGTTCGAACATTATGAAGGTATAGGCACCACTATATGTAATTCTTGATGCTATTAAAATATGTTAATATTTAGAAATTATAGTCTCCTTCTCTAGAATCTGATAGATCTATTTATGACTTCTAAAAGGGTTAGATGTTTAGTATAGGTACAAGCAAATTTTGACTGAGGTCATTTTTTAGTGAAAAGTCGTCTGTGTTGTGCTATTGTTTAGATTTCTGGAATGTAAAATTGGAAGCATGGTAAGAAAGGTGCTGGAGTTTTCTAGTTTCAGCAATCTCGGGATGAAGTTAGACTAAACAGGATTGCTCAGCAGATGTTTGATTCTGTTGGGAAGTCATTATATCGGTTTGTTTTGTGGACCCATTATATATGATATCAATATGACAAGAATGATTTTTTTATTTTTATTAATGAAATTATGTTTTTGCTAGTATTGTAGCTTATGAAGAATCCTTCTACACCTCTATATTTCTGGCTGCCTCTTATGTATGATTCGGCAAGCTCTCTAACATGAAATTTTGAATCATCATTTCAACCAACCAAAACATTCTATGTCCACCTTGTATCATCATTTCAAAAGTTCGTGGAATCAAAAGTTCATCGTGAAAGTTATGGTTGGTTGTTGACATATTTTAGCACGGATAGGAAAATGATGATGCAGTCGAGAATGATCAGGATGGACATGGAAATGGTGTTGCACAAGTGAAGAAATGATGATGTTCATTTTCTTGTTATATGAATAATTTTATTTAGCAAATACTTTTTTAGTTTTTTATAGCTAAAAATAACATTGTAGTTTGTGTGATATTATAACTTTCGGTAACTTTTTCTATTTTTGTCTAGCGAATGTTGTTAAATTATGATCATTTATAAATATAATTAGTTATTTTATTCATAGATTCATTTCAAATATTATAGATTTCAAACCAGCAGGAAATATTTGTGTCATTTTAGGTTAATTTTGGAACGGTTACAATACTGTTCCTTTTTTAACAAACAACCGTTCTGTAAAACCCCTACAATCGTTTCAAAATAAACCTATTAATCGAGCTATAATTGAGAATAACCATTCCATAATGTAAGAAAAAACTGTTCTCGAAAACCCTTAAAATCATTCTCAAAATGGTTACTTTAACCGTTCTAAAACGTCTACAAAAATCGTTCCTAATAAAATCTCTCAACTGTACTCAAATCCATTATAACCTTTCCTTCATGTTAGCATAAACAATTCTTAAAAACCCTAAAACCGTTCTCAATGAGTTAATTTAAAACCGTTATCAAAAGCATACACCATTAAGAACAGTTTCGTTTACTTGTTACGTATATTAACAAAAACCGTTCCAAAACCTAAGGAAACAGCCATATAAGGAACGGTTGCGTATGCATTCCACATAAGCTTTATGTAGCCAATCATGTCGCCTGCCCATGAAATCGGCAACACCAAAAGTTAAGTCTCGATTGCCTCTGGCGACATAGGCCCTATGTTGCTTGCCTTGTCGACAGAGATCGAATTAGGTGGATTTCAACCTAAATCCACCAAATTGACTTCATTCTTTTCACTTTTCTCAAACTTTCATCGCATAATTGATTTAGCTCTCGAATCCCTCACTACCTCTTTATCAATATGACACTGGTAAGCGTTCTATCGGTCTTAATCGCATTCCCAATGGATACAAGCATGATTGTTATGGCTGTTTAGGATCATTATTGATGTTTTAGGATTGAATTACTTTCGGTTTAGTTAAGGTTTTGATAGGAACTCTAGCTTTTGGGATAAAAGAATTGGTCATGGAATTGAGTTGGATTGTGGGTTGTATCATTAACGTCTCCGCCAATTGTTCGTTAATCATCGATTTCTAAGCAAGTAGACTAGGTTCTTTCTTTTCGCGCCCCACATGTTTGATTAATTGCTTCAGTGGGTTTTGTTATTATTTAGATGAAGTAGAGGGTGCCGAAGTTCGTACTGGGGACGCTTAGCTTATTGTCAATTGAAGGAAGGTTAGCAACCTCGTTTTATGCTCCATATCGGTTGTTGTATGTTTATTAAATTGTATATTAAAATGACTAATAGCATGTCCACTTGAGTTGCATAAATGATACAATGATGTAATAGTAATGAATTGAAATGACCATATTATGGAATAACGATCTTAACTGCATGTAGAGATGTTGTGATGTATATATATATATACATATTTATATATATACATATATATATATATGTATATTTAATTATGCTATACTACATGTTAAACTTAGGCTTTAGTTGATAGAACTGGAAATAATTGGATAAGGCACTAGTAATGTACCCGAGATTGATGAATGAAAGCAAATGATTGCTAAATTGTTTTGTGTGCATTGGATAATTTAAACTAATTAATTAATGATTGCCCTAGTCGTGGTTGAAATAGTGATGGAATGACATGTCATTAGGGGTACCCGAGATTTCTCAATCTATTGGAAACAGAGGTCTTTTGGTCTAGCTAACCACTATTGAACTGAGTGACGACTCATATTGGGTGTGACGGCACCACCATCTAGGCCTATTGTATTGTGGTCTTCGGACATAATTGAAGGAATTTTAAGATAGTTGTCCATCCTGAGGGGGAATAAACGGGCTACGGATTTTGGTCTTCTGACCCTATTCTATAGCTTTGACCTAAATGGTGGCTTCGGCCTAATTGATCCCGTTTCATTATCGATACTAGATTAAGGGCAGCCTAAAATGAATTGAACCATTAATTTGATTGCAAATATAAAGAACCTACCTAGACACTAAGTATTGCTAAATAATTCAACAGACATAAAAGGAATTAGAATGAGTAACATGGCTTAAATATATATATATATATATATATATATATATATATATTTGTTGTAGCTGTTGCGATTGGGCGAGTTTTTTTCCCAACAAATGATTGATAGTCACTAGGTACATTTGTGTGCTACTTCATGATTGTATGTTAAATAGAGGCATTTGAATGTGTTTGTTGGAGTCTGAGCTTGCTAACTAGACATCGATAGTCTGACAATGTTTTTTCTTCCTTTTTCTTGTCTCTCCTATTGAAATGTGAAACAGGTGATCGAGCAGGTTAAAGTGTTCAAGCATCTCATCGAAGCATGTCGAGTTTCATGTGATTTATACTCATTTCGGTATTATATTTCATCTTTTGAATTGTTAAATGAAGGACTTGTAAACTATTTGAGGGATTTTAGTTTCATATCTTTTGAAACTTCTTTTGGGATTGTAAACCATTGTTTAAGATGTTTGAACGATTATTTGGAATTGTAAACCATTTGATGGATCTTATTTTTGTTTTCAAGACAGGTTATTGATTTTATTTGTTTTATTAATGGATTTGATGATTGAGCTAGATCTTTATTATTATAATTACTTTCGCACTTAATGTCAACAAATGAATGAATGTAATGTGGCATTTTGGTCTCTAGTTGCAGTTCCGTCAGGGCCAGGGGTTGAACATTACATTTGTTTGTATCAGAGCACCGGTCCTCAATTTCTTCTTGTCTATGTGCTTGTATGCATTAGAGTATAGGAATTGTTTGCAAAATATTTTTGAAAACTCATGAGATTGCATGCATCATCATAAAGCCTAATGCTCGATCACTTGTGACTATTTTAGATAGTAGAAAAAATTAAGGATTATGGCCAGAACATGACATAACCCTAACAATGACCCTTTTGGTTCTTGAGCTCTTGGAAACGATAAGACAATGGGTAACGAGGAGCCATTAGATGCTAACATGGCTCAAATGAGGGCATTTGAGCATATCGCTCAATTCATGGAAGCGTTTCAGGGTGGTCAATTAGCAGGACCAGCGAGGCAAGAACATCCAGCTTTGGAAAGGTTGCCTAAGAAGAAGATTGACTCTTCAAGGGTACTAGTGCAGAGAGCTCAGAGATGGCAGAGAATTGGTTGGAGGATATGGTCAGGGTCTGTGATGAGATCCATTGTACTGGTGAAGATAAACCGGAATGCTTGGTATTTCTGCTCAAAAGTGATGTTACCGGGTGGTGGGAGTCTGTTGTTCTCATTAAACCTGAGGAAGAAAGGACTTGTGAATTCTTTCGCACTGAGTTCTGGAAGAATTATGTGGGCCAGGTGTATTGGATAAGCGAAGGTTAGACTTCATTCACTTGAAATAGAGAGACAAGTTAGTGATGGACTACAAGTTGGAGTTTGTGAAATTCAGTCGGTATTGCCCAAAATTGGTACCTAATACCAAAGAATGGTGTTGTAAGTTTGAAGAGGGGTTGAATCTTTAACTCCAACGAGATTTACTCACTCTTCAGACTGAGAACTTCAATGATCTGGTTGATGTTACTTTGAGGGCTGAACAGCTTCATAAGAGGGTTAAGGGCATCAGTCGGAAAGCTGGTGAAACCAAGAGTGCAGGGCCTTCAATTGGGGTAATCCGTAAGAAGGCTAAGACTCAGAATAAGTGACACGACACCAGTGGCAGAGGGAGCAAGTAAGATAGGGTAGCATGTGCTACCCTACTCTGATAAAAAATAATTTATTTGATTTTATTTGATTTTTATTATTTTACTATTTTCTCTCTCACTTGATTAAAACAACAACAATTGTTATTCTTCTCACTTCATCTTTTTTTTCTTTTCTCTCTGAAGATCAAAAGATATTTTCACTATTTTTATTTGTGTGTCTGATTTTGATTTACATGGTCTTTGATTATAGTTTATATATTTATCCGCAAATTTTAGGATTTTTACTTTTGTTTTTCTATAAATTTACTTCCTATTATCAAATCTCCTTAAAAAAATCAATTCTAGTTGATATTTTTGTCCAATTATGTAGATTTTAAATAAAAATATAAAAAAATGTAAATTGCAAAATGATGAAGAAAAAGCAACAACAGAAAATCTCTAGTTTTTTCACAAATTGTGTACGTTAATGGAGACAGGTGAGTGATTTTCATGAGAATGATAGGGATGTTGTTAGGAGAGAATAATTTCAAGAAAACTTTGTCAACCAAAATATTATAATTTTCATTTTACAAATTTTGGAGAAAAAATATCGTTGATTTAACCCCGAGTGGTTTGATAAGTATAGATATTGGATTGAATATAATGTTGAAAAGGATGCAGCTTTTTGTGTTGCTTGTTGTGGGAGTATTTTCTAGAATGAATGACATAAAGAGTAAAATTTGCAATAGCATGAGAGATCGCTTGTTGATTGATAGTTTAGTCACTTTTTCAGAAAAAGATATATTTTTAAATATTAGTCTTGATGTAATTGTAGAATGATTCCAAAATATGAGAACTCGACGTGAAAAATTGTAATTTTTTCTTTAATATTATATCCGGTAATTGTATTGTACTACCCATCCCTCCAAATCCTGGCTCCGCCCCTACACGACATTTGTTCTCCTTAAGTGGCTTATGTATGGAATAGCTAGTGATTTGAAGAGTTCGGTACCTTTTTAGGTCGTTTTAAACTTGAAAATAACTGGGAGTGTTGATTTGAAACGTCTTGCTGGTTTGTTAAGGGTAAAATTTCTCAAATAAAAAAAATGAAAAATACGAAAAAAAGAAAAAAAAAAGAAAGAAATATACCCGACCAGCTGCTAATAAAGTTTATTTTATTGTTGTTGACTACTTTAGTGTGTATAATAATTTGGCTGTGTTTTATATTTGTTTGTGGCGCTGGTATATAGTGATTTCTTTTGCAAATTATCACTTGTTGTCTTTGCATCTACTCTAATCAAAGATAAAATTAAAGTTTGTGTGCTTAATACATGATAGCTCCCATCTTTCATTTTTATTTTGATGATTTGAGTTACTTGTTATGGGCACAATGGATCATGGTTAATTCCTTATGGCAGACAATTTTGTTAGACCACTTTTGAATAAAAGTATTTGTTTTAGATCGATAAACTTCTTGTTTGAGAATTAGTTTGTAGACATATTTGAGGAACAGTATGAAATAGTGTGGGGGAATTTGATTGAGCATAAAATGTGCATTATTTTAAACTATTTTATTTTATTATTTGAGGGTCATATTGAAGATTTGTTATTAATTTGCCTATTTTTGTGTTTATGGACAGTTTGGAGGCAATTTGCGAATTTAAAGATTATTAGGAATTAAAGCCACCAATTGTCAGTTTGAAGTCAAAGTCAAAGAAGATGTCAACAATACTTTTTTGAGAGAACAACAATCACGTTTTATCAGCATCTTTTGTATTTTAACTTTTAAACTTTAGATTTTAAAAGATTATTATTTTAGAGATTTTAGGAATCTGTTTTTTTTTTCTTCAAAATTCTCTCTGGAATATTTATTTAAGCAGATAACAATTGTAAGGCGTTCTTACTCTTAGCTGGATGTTCGCATTATTTGTTCTATTGATTTGATTTGTAGTTAATTATTCATACATCCTAAACACCAATTTTAATCTTGTTCTAGTCTTTACAATTACGATTAATGATTTTCGTTCGCTGTGGGATCGACCTTGTTTAGTGTAAGTTTATTTGTATTTACAAGTTAAATTTAATATTGAAGGATTCAACACCATTCAAGTACTGGCTAACAAAATACAAATCGTCCGAACATGATTATATAAGCTAAGAAAAATTTTCATCAATAAGTTCTGTCACAGTTTCCACTTCATTTTCCAGATTTTTCCAGATTTACTCTATTTAGTTCCCAGCTTAAACTATGTAGATTCTTAAGTAAAAACAGTAGCAAAATCAAACAGATTATATGTCCACTTTTTTAAGTCCAATTCGGCATACAAATAGTATAATTATCGACCTATTTAACAGCTCAGGTTATCCAACACTACAGCCAATAATCACACACGAAACCGCAAGGTAAGCATTTAACAATTAAATATCCAATTTTACAGAATGTTGTCCAAAGTAGCTATCAGCAGAAAATGGAATATATCAGTATAGTAACAATGTTGGTCGAAGCGCGGTAATAGTAGCAGTAATTCAGTATGGCTGAAGGCGAATAGTTCAACATCAGTAATGACACTTCAAACCATTAAATTCAATGTGAGGATCCTTTACTCCTAGATATGTCATGTATTCTACCAAAAGCTGTCCTACGAGCAATTATTCTAGGTTTAATTAATAATTAACAGACCAGTTTACCAAGTCTAATTTGTTTACCAATTATTTTATCAGTTCCGAACATACAAAGCAACATACACAATTCGGTCAAGCAACAACAAATATACTTTCGGGTAAGGTTTAGTAGATACTCAATCACAACACATGCAACATACATAAAATAGTACGACAAACATATTTTAGACTAAAAACAAGTGCTAAACTAGGACTGGAGATTCCACAGTTAGGAGATTGGCTACTCCTCAGCCACAGTCCCTTCCTCTTGACTGATAAGTCTAGAATTTACCTATGTTTTAGCATACTTTATGAGTTTTAATATAATAAAATCGAGCTTTAAAGGTGAGATATTGAAAGCATTTCTAGTAACTCTAGACTATTATTGCTGAGACAGGGACTTGGATGAAAAGCTTTGGAAAAGGAGCTAAATCTTGCAAAATTAGAATCAAGGAGGACCAAATCAGAATTTCATCCAAGGTCATGGCGAAATAGGTTATGCCAAGATCATTATCGCCTGGGAACATCGCCATTAACTAAAGGGAAAGGGCGATGAAGATGGCAAAATATGACAAATCTCACCTCAAAGACTTGAGCACATGAGGCGAGTTAGACTTTCCTTGCCGCATATGTCGCCACTCTTGATAGAAGTTGTAGGCGATGAAGGTTGAATGTCGCCTAGTTGAGGTGATAATTTAAAGCAATACGTCACCTAGCTAAGGGAAGATACAGGCTAACTAAGATGATATCGCCATGTTATTTGTAAATGAACGGAGTGCTTTGGCGAAAGAAAGAATCACTCACCTAGACTTAAGGCGATATATCTTGGGTATATAAAGAACATTTCGCCTAAAGAGAAGCTAGCTTGGCGATCAGGACAAGCGAGATTTGAAGAAGTCGCTTGGTTCAGGCGAAGGAACTGGCGACATAAAATGAAGAAAAATATTACTTTGCCAATTTGTTTTTCTTTGTTGTTTTAACTTCAAAATTGCCACTGAGCTTAGACTCTATAAATAGGAGCTCAACTGAGGCATTAGGAGGATTGATTTCACTTTTGACATTCTATTATACTTTGAAAGAAATTCTAGATTCTTCTATACGCTTTATTCAATATCTTCAGAGAAGTTTCTTGAAGAAGTTTTGTACTCTGTTTCTGTTGATCATAGAGATTAGCTTGAAGATTGTAAAGCAACAACTGTGAAAGAGTCTAGCTTCAGTCTTCCTCGGTAAGATTCAGATCTTACACATGTTGATGAAGAATTTGTACTGTAATTGCTTATGCTGAACTATACATGTTAGCTTAAGAGCTCTATTGACTTGTTGAGTTTTGATGTTTATTATCACTTTAACTGCAATGTTTCTTGTTCAATTATAGCCAGATCTACTTGATTTTCATGAGCAGATTGAATTACAAGAATGAGAGTTATGTAATATTGTTAATCTGAGATTTGATTTAGACCAGAGATGGCGATTAGGTTTCAGATTTAAGAACAGAGGATCGTAGTTCTAGAGATAGACTATAGATCTATTTTTCTACAGATTGTGCTTATCAGTTGTATAGATTGTAGTATAGAGATATATGCAACTATATGGTTGAGATCTGTTAAATTGAATTGAGAGATCTTTCAACAGATCACTGATGATGATCTAGAAGGTAAATCTGTGATTTAAGGTGAAACTTGCATGAGAAGTTAATTAATAACAGATTTAGCAAATCAACTTATTCATTGTTAAGATCAATTGCAGAATAGAGTGCTGACTTGAGTTTTAATTGAATGAATGTCACTAGTATCTTTTACTTCACATCAATTCTATGATTCTTATGATTCAATTTGTATATAGGATTCTTTTAGCAATTCAGTTTAAATCTTAGTCTCTATCATGCTTCTTAGCTTACAATCTCTGTGGAGACGATATCTAAAATACTACATTAGACATTGATAGGAATTCTGATTGATTACTGTGAAATCTAATATCAGTCGAGTTTTCATCCCATCATTGACCCTCTGCAGAACGAAAATATACAAGATTAACTATAGATTGCTGGCTCCAAATACAAACCTAGCTCAGACTAATTTTTCCCCAAAATCGAACTAAACAGTCCTAATCTTTCATTAGACCCTTAACCGGACAATGACATGTGCCGCAATGATTCGGAAAATAGTACGATTGTCCACCGCAACTATAAAAAATAAACAAGACTAGACCTTTAGTAGATGAAAACCTATTTTGACCGGTCCACTAGTCAGAAACACAGTACGAGATTTCAAAATCCAATGCAGAATGACATAAAGGTATTACCGAAGTTTAATCCGACTTCTAGCTAAGCCCTAACGAATCAGAACCCTGACTTAATCACACCTATACAGAATTCAGATTGTAGCCGTCAAGATATAAACCGGCATCATAATCGAGACTGAAACTAAGAAGAACACAATGTATCGAAATGAAACCGATGCGGAAATCAAAGACGCCCACTCTTTCTCCCAATATTTTCTCTTAAACGCTCCCAGACGCAAATGACAAAAGAGAATGATGTCTAGGGTTATTATTATTATTATTGTTATTATTATTATTATAAGGTGGCTTTTATCACAACACGCCCTTTAGACTCAAGAAATTACCTTTTTACTCTAAACTCCCACCTATAATATAGACACCCCTACTTACAACCGGAATATAACGACCCTATTACTAGACCCAAAAATCGTCCATTACAAGCATCACAACTTGAACAATTTAAAAGAAAACAAATTTACCTTTAATCTCTTCTAAAGAATCAGTAAGTACGAGAGTACTTACCTGGATAAGTGTACAAATACTCATGCAACTTAAAATCTCTCATTGTGTGATTTCAGGATTAATTTACTTTAACAGCGATACTCGAGTTCTGGTTACTCCTTCTAGAGACGTCTAAATTAGAACTTCATCGTTCAATATCAACATTAATATGTTTTCTGAAACATATCAAAAACTCAAGATGATCCAACAACTAAATTAAGAGAAGATTCACTTTTAAACGCACTGCATAGAGGAGACCTATTATTCCGACCAGTCTTAAAATATATTAGATTTATCTCAACAAGAATCTTAAAATTACAATCCCAATGGTAAATATCAAGATCAAAGTGTGAGAAATCTTACTAGTAAATTGCAAGTCGATCCAACAGTTATAATGAGAGAAACGTCATTTATAAATTTACAGTACAGAGAAAATCTCTGATTCCGATCAGACCTAAAACGAATTCAATTTCTCTCAATTACAATCTCAAAATATTAATCCCAATAGTGTGTATCTAGATAAAGGTGTTGGAAATCTTACCTTCAATTTTGAAATCAATCCAGTGGTTGGATTTTTCCTGATTTTTACATCTCTTAACATTGACAGATTGTCTCTTACCAGAATTTTTCATCTATTGTCTATTTTTTTTCTCTTTCTTTCTCTCTAACTTCTCTTTTCCTTTCACTTTTGATTTATTTTATTTTATTTTTGTTTGCTTCCGAGAAAGTGAGAGACTTTAAATTCTAATCTTATTCTTTTATATTATAATCTAATAGAAAAAACCTAATGGGCCTAATAGTTAGACTTAATCCATCATACTCCTTTAATATCATTCAAGCCCATTTTAAACTTATTTATCTTAATTTATCTTAAATTATATATTCTATTTTATTAATGTAGTAATACAATAGAATACTAATAGAATGACTTATGAAAAATAAATTTATAAATTATTTTTTGGGTCATTACAATCTAGCCACGAGGACAACATATAAACTTTCATACAGCCACAAGGGCAACATATATGCTTTCATATATTTACATTTACAAGATACACATAATCATGTAGCAATATATTCGTCAAATTCTCATCTGTCAAACAAGAATGCAACGTAATATTTAAATCTATTTTCTAACTCCTTTCATAAATTCTCATCTGAGTTAAGAGTAATAATGTCTGGAGAATGCTACAATAGAAATAATGACAATGATGTACGAGGAGATCCTGAGAGGATGACTCTTCATCAATATTCCACCCCACCAGTTGATGGCATGCCACAGGCCATCAACTTACCAGCAATAACAACTGATAATTTTGAGTTGAGATCTGTACTCATCCAGATGGTCCAACAAAATAAATTCGGAGGAGGAGCTACTGAGGATCCTAATCAGTATCTGAACACCTTTCTGCATTTATGCAGTACATTTCGACACAATGTAGTCTCAGAGGATGCAGTTAAACTTCGTTTATTTCCCTTTTCACTAAGTAACAAAGCTCACTGCTGGTTATACTCATTGCCACAAGGATGTATCAATAGTTGGAAAGATCTAGTTAGGAAGATTTTAGCCCGCTACTTTCCTCCCATGAAGATGGTGAAACTGAGAAATATGTCTCTTCTTTTCAGTATGTGGATGGAGAGTCATTATATGAAAGCTGGGAAAGGTTTAAGGAGTTTATCAGAAGATGTCCTCACCATGGTATAGCATCTTGGAGCATTGCGATGAAATTTTATAGTGTCATGCCTCCTTACATCAAAATGTACATTGATTCCTCAGCTGGAGGATCAATAATGGATAAGGAGCCAAATGACGCTCATGACTTCATCGAATTGCTGGCAAACAATGATTTTGGATGGAATGAAAGGGAAAAGGCTGCAAACAAGAAGCAATCTGGAGTTTATGAGTTGGAGTCTTTCAATGCATTATTTGCTCATATAGCATTGTTGAATAAAAAGATAGACAATATGGCAGTCAATAAGGGTCATCCAAAGAAGACTTCAGTTAATTCTGTTGAAAAATAGAAGACTACTCTGGCAGATTATGCTCAGGAAGCAGCATTTGCTGATGATGAAGATGAGCCAGAGGAAGCAGAACAAGTAAATTATGTGAATAATAATTATGGGAACCAGCAGAGGCCATACTATTAACAGAGGAACCAACCCTATCAAAATCAGGGTTATTACCAAATAAATCCTCAACCTGGTTACCAACAACAAGGACAGACTCAGTATCAGCCGATGGGACAGAAGAAGCCTAGTATGGAGGACCTTCTGATTAAATACATGGAGAATACTGATATTGTTCTTACCAACCATAACACTTCAATCAAAAATTTGGAAACTCAGATGAGGCAACTTATGCAAGTTTTGAATCAAAGACCCCAAGGAGCACTGCCAAGTGACACTGTGCCCAATCCAAGGGTTAAAGATAAATCCAAGGAGGAAGCACAAGTGCTTGCTATTACACCGAGAAGTGGGAAACAACTAGAGAACTCTAAGGAAAAGAAAAGTTATGAACCTCCTATCTGAATAAGGAAAATGAAGAAATCAGCAAATTTGTTGCAAAAGAATATGAGGCTGTGAAGATTGCCTTACCTTTTCCTCAAAGAGAGAATAGAAAGAAGCTGGATAAGCAGCTTAAGAAGTTTTTAGACATGATGAAGCAAATCCATGTCAATATCTCATTCATTGAAGCATTGAAGCAGATGCTTGTCTATGCTAAATTCATGAAGGAGCTGTTGTTTAATAGAAGGAATTTAGCTGATGTGGGATGCATTAATGTGAATGAGAGTGTTAGCCAGCTTATCAAGTATCAGATTCCTAGGAAAGAGAAGGATCCTTGCAAGTTCACCATACCTTTGACCATAGGCGACAGATTCAAAGGAAGAGCTCTCTGTGATTTGGGAGCCAGTATAAATTTGATGCCTCTGGCTATCTATGAAAAGTTGGGAATAGGGCATTTCAGACTTGACAATGTCTTATTATAGCTTGCTGACAAATCTTTCACTCATGCAAAGGGGGTGGTTGAAGATGTGATAGTCATAGTAAACAAATTCATGTTTACTGTAGACTTTGTAGTGCTTGATATGGAGGTAGATGAAGATGTACCTCTATTACTTGGGTGACCATTCCTGAGAACTGGGCGAGCAATGATAGACGTGGAAAATGGTGAACTCACACTCAGAGTTAATGGAGAGGAAGCAAAATTTAGTCTTTTGGATTTATTAAAATTCCCATACGATTTTAATGAACTCAAAAGTGTGCAACTGGCAGCTGATGAGGAACTGATGGACAAAATTCTCACTCTAAGGAGTTCTGATCCACTGAATAATATGTTAATCAATGAAGTGGATATGGATGTTCCAGAAGAGAGTGCTTACAGTGGAGAGCTGGAATGCATGACTTCTCATTTTGTCCTCAACGTTAGTAATATTCAACCATCAGCTGAGCCATTGTTTCCCTCAACTGAAAAACCACCACAGTTGGAATTGAAGGCTCTTCCTAGTCATCTTAGGTATGCATTCCTTAACCCTAAGGACTCTAGCTTACCTATTGTGGTTTCAAATGATTTAACAGATGAACAAGAAGAAAGTCTGCTCCAAGTGGTGAGGAAACACAAGAAAGCCATTGCATGGACAATAGCAGATATCAAAGGAATCAACCCCACTTTTTGTACATACAAGATCATCTTCGAGGACAAACATACACCTAAGATACACCCTCAGAGAAGATTAAATCCAAATATGAAGGAAGTTGTGAAAAAAGAAGTACTGAAACTCCTTGATGCAGGTATTATCTTTCCAATTTCAGATAGTGAATGGGTTATCCAGTGCAGTGTGTGCCAAAGAAGGGAGGGATTACTGTGATTAAGAATGAAAAGAATGAATTGATCCCTACTAGAACTGTCATAGGGTGGCGAATGTGTATAGACTATAGAGTTTTAAATGATGCCACTAGGAAGGACCACTTTCCCCTTCCCTTCATAGACGAAATGTTAGATAGACTAGCAGGACACCCATACTTTTGCTTTTTGGATGGTTATTCTAGATATAACCAAATTCCTATAGCGCCTGGTGACCAACACAAAACAACTTTTACCTGTCCCTTTGGAACCTTTGCTTATAATAGGATGCCATTTGGACTGTGTAATGCACCAGGAACATTTCAGAGGTGTATGTTAGCTATTTTTACTGATTTCATAGGCAAGTTTTTAGAGGTCTTCATGGATGATTTTTCCATTATTGGAGACAGTTTTGACGATTGCTTGAACAATCTTGAAAAAATGCTTGCAATATTTGAGGAGACTAACTTAGTCCTCAATTGGGAAAAATGTCATTTTATGGTAAGAGAATGTATAGTGTTAGGCCATGAGGTGTCTACTAGAGGATTGGAAGTAAAAAGGGCTAAAATAGATGTTATTTCTAATTTACCTCCTCCTGCCAATGTAAAAGGTATTAGAAGTTTCTTAGGACATGCTGGGTTCTATAGGCATTTTATAAAGGATTTTTCAAAAATAGCTAGACCCTTATGTGTTCTACTAGAAAAAGAAAATAAATTTGATTTTACTGATGATTATTTGAAAGCCTTTGTGCAGTTGAAAGACAAGCTAGTTTCAACACCAGTCATAATTCCACCAGATTGGAATTCTGAATTTGAAATCATGTGTGATGCATCTGACTTTGCTGTAGGTGCAGTGTTGGGACAGAGAAAGGAGAGGCTATTCAGGGTCATTTATTATGCTAGTAAAACGTTGGTGGAGGCTCAAAGAAATTACACCACCACTAAACAAGAACTACTGGAAATAGTCTTTGCATTGGATAAGTTTAGATCATATATATTATGGTCTAAGATTATCATTCATACTGATCATGCAGCATTGAGATACTTATTTGCTAAGAAAAAGTCTAAGACTAGATTGATAAGATGGGTACTCTTGTTGCAGGAGTTTGATATTGAAGTCAAAGACAGAAAGGGCACTGAGAATGTAGTAGCTGACCACCTCTCAAGACTGCACATTAAGGATATGGAGGCTCAAGTTGACATCAATGAAAAATTTCCAGATGAGCAACTTTTCCTTTGTGAGGTAAAATTTTATCCCTGGTATGCTGACTATGCAAACTATTTGTCATGTAAAGTGTTACCTAAAGATTTAAACAATCATCAGAAGAAAAGGTTCCTTCATGAGGTTAAGAGGTACATATGGGATGAACCCTACCTATTTAAGAGATGTGTTGATCAAGTGTTAAGACGTTGCATCCCATATGAGGAAACATTGGACATTATCAAGCACTGTCATTCATCAGAATATGCTGGTCATTTTGCTGGTACTAGAACAGCAGCAAGAGTTCTGGAATGTGGTTTCTATTGGCCATCTATATTTAAGGATGCACATGCTTTTGTAGCCAACTGTGATAGATGCCAAAGAATGGGTAATATTTCTAAGAGGCAAGAAATGGCTCAGAATTATATCCTAAAGGTTAAGTTGTTTGATGTCTGGGGTATAGACTTCATGGGACCATTTCCTCCATCAAACAAGTATGAGTATATACTTGTAGCAATTGATTACGTATCCAAGTGGGTAGAGGCTGTCGCTTGTGTTACAAATGATGGAAAGGTAGTGGAGAAATTTCTTCAGAAGAATATCTTCACTAGATTGGCATACCCAGGGTACTAAGTAGTGATGGGGGGTCTCACTTCTGTAACAAGTTGCTAAAAAATGTGCTCAAGAAGTATGGAGTAATCCATAAAGTTACAACAGCTTATCATCCACAAGCAAATGGACAAGTGGAAGTTTCAAACAGAGAATTAAAGAGAATCCTGCAAAAGACTGTAAATGAGTCCAGAAAAGACTGGAGCTTCAAGCTAGATGATGCTCTGTGGGCTTACAGAACAGCTTTTAAAACTCCCATTGGAATGTCACTATTCAAAATGGTATATGGTAAGGGATGCCATTTACCAGTGGAGTTAGAGCATAAGTCCTACTGGGCTGTTAAACTTCTGAATATGGATTATGGAAAAGCAGGAAAGCAGAGACTTCTACAACTAGATGAGATGGATGAATGGCGCCTTGAAGCTTATGAGAATCATGCAATATATAAGCAGAAGATGAAGAATTACCATGACAAAAAGATTGTCAAGCGAGAGTTCACACATGGACAATATGTACTGCTTTACAATACCAAATTGAGCATATTTCCAGGAAAACTGAAGTCTAGATGGTCTGGACCATTTAAAGTTAAAAGTGTTTCCCCTTATGGAGCTATTGAATTGTTTGATAACAAGTCTATTGCTTCTTTTGTTGTGAATGGACAGAGACTTAAACACTATTTAAGGGGGGACATCTACAGGATGAGAGATATTCTTTATATTTCAGATCCTGTAGACATGATGGCAAATCAATAACAAGCTTGCCATGGTTGATGCTAACGACCTTAAACAAAGCATACTCCTTACACAATTTGATTTTGATTGGATCAGTGCTATAATTGTTTAAAATTGTGTAAGTTTTTGTTTAGCCAAGTTCATGTTTTGAAAGGGAATTGTTATTTTTCAGATGAACTTGAAGTTTGAAGAACGAAGCGAGATGTCATCTTCATTGCCAATATCTCGCCAAAGCATTTTTTTTCAAATAACAAAGAAGAATTCCATTTCGCCTTGAGATTGTTTTGCCAATGGCAACATCCATAATCTCGCCATCATATTTCGCTTGGGTAAAGGCGAAATTGGGTACTCAAGCCAAAACACTTCGCCTTTACACTCTGAAGAAGGCAAAGTTTGTGGGATCTCGTTTCTGGATATTGCCTGATAGCTAGAAAGGTGAGGAAAACTTTCTCAATAACGCTTGGTTATCTCGCCAAATAGGTATATTCTCTGGCGTTATGCTTTTATTTCGTCAAATTATTTCGCCTAGAGACAACCAGAATTAGGCAAAGTATGTAGTTGTCGCCTTGAGCATCGCCTAGTTCTAAATAATTGTTGCGAGATGAATTCATTTCGTCTCAGTAATTCGCCATAAATGTTTGTTAAGGCGAGGTTGGTTATTCATTCGCCACAGTCGCATCTTTAATTCAGGCGATCTATCTATATTTCGCCACATTATGTCGCCATTTAGTAAAAATAGAGGCAAGTTTCTTTTTCTCGCCTAATTCTGAATCGCTTAAACTATTGGTGACATAAACATATCGCCTACTTACATCGCTTGTATCTTTTGATGTGGTGATATGTTTAGGCGACACGTAGGCGCTAAAAAATATTACCGTTGTAACATAAGTCGAGATTCGATCTCTACGCCTTCTGCCTACACTCTCATCATTGCGCTATTCCTGATGTCTTTATAAACCCAATTCGATTTTACCGTTACTATTCATTTGCTCTCTGAATTTTCAAAGTTTCAAAACCCTAACAATTTCTCAGTTCTCTTTTACGACTTCAATCTACTTTCTTTCCAGCAAACAAGGTACATTTTTCTCACTGTGTTTCACGTTGCTGGTTATCTTTGATTTAATGTTGTATTGATTGCAATTGTTAGGATGTTGATAGAGCTTATTTTAACGGTAATAATAATCGAATCTCTGTGGGTTTTGATATAAACATGTCTGATTACATCTGGTGTTTTTATCTTGAGAATTTATTGGATGATGACAGTAGTCATTGGTATTGAAACTGTGAAACTTGGTTTATAGTTGTATTGCTAATGTTGATCAAATTTGATGATTAGACATTGAAGCTAGGTTGCAATATACTGTCAATATTCAATATTCAAGTTGCTGCTGCTAAAATAATTTGTAAATTTCATATTTTGATAATTGGTTCAATTTTGCAGATAATGGCTAACAGAAAGAATGAAAACACTCCTAGTCCATCCAAGAAGGGCAAGAAGGCTAAGACTTCTGCCAGACCAAAAATTTATGACGAGAAGAATTACCAGGTCAGGGTAATTCTTCCTTCTTCGCCAAAATCAAAGGAGAAGACTCCCAAGACCCATTCTACTTTAACAGCTGATAAGGGGAAGAAGACTGGGAAGTCTGTTTGGTCAGACTCAGTTAAGGGTTATAGGCAGAAAAGAATTCAGATTGGTTCTTCTGATTCAACCAAAAAGAAAATTGTGAACAACACACCAAAAACCCCTTCTACACCAACTGCTGATCAGGGGGGTGTCACTGCTGAAAAATCAGTATTGGCCAAGAAACAAGCTGCAGCAGAGTTTGGGGGCAGTAAAAAAGGGGAAGAGGTGAAGCTTAGTTCACCTAAGGTTATCAAGGATAAATCTCGGGTTAAGAGCCCACTACAGAAGGAAAACCTGCAGTTTTGGCAGGAAAAAGGGATTCTGTTGGATGAACTGGAGGATAGAAGGTTTGGAAATTATTTGTGGAGCTCGTTCATGAAGAAAATGGTGGATCAACTAAGAAAGTTAATGCCACCCTAGTAGAGGAGTTCTACAATGAGGCTCCTGAGGAGTTGGATACTCCTTTTGGCATTAGAGGTCATTAGGTGGATGTATCTGCAGAGACCATTTGCAGCTATTATGGTCAAATAGAAGTTCAACATCAAGGTGATAGAGGGATGGATGCTGCAGAATTAACTATTGAAGATTTGAGGAGTTTAAGAAAATTTCAGCACCTAACTCAAGGTACCGAAGAGGATGTCTTGGCTAGTGAATTAGATATTCACACAGCTATATGCTTAACATGGCTGAGGGATAATGTGATGCCTAGAAACAAAGGCAGTCGATTCACTACAGATGAGAATAAGTTTTTGAGAGATTTCAACAAAGGGGAGTTTATCCACTTAGGCCAGCTGATCTTCTCCAAGCTTCAGAAGAGAGTGTGCAGTTTGAGGAAGGAGAAGTCCAGATAGAGGACTTTGTATTTTTCATCTCTGATCAATGGGTTGTTAGAGAGGTATGGAGTAAAAAGTAAGAAGAAGAACGTGTGGCTAGCTGACTCAAAACCACACACTGGAGAATTAGAGCTGTGGATCTGGGAAAGTAGGGGTGGTAAGGACACCTCTTGTACCGAAGCAGTAGAGAAGGTGATAGAATTGAAGGCCATAAGGGAGGCTAAGAAATCAGGGGCTAAAAAGAACAAGTTTTCTTCACCTTCTCCAGTCATAAAACCAGCTCCAGAGACCACTCCAGCTCTTACCAAAGGGAATGAAAGGGTAGCAGAACCCTTATCAAGAGAACAGCTAGAGGTTATAGTTTCTAAGATGGTTCACAGGAAGGTTGAAGAAAGAATAGCTGAATTCTTCAACAACATCTCAGACCCACAAGAATTTCTAAGATTGTGGGAATTACAAAGAGCCAGGCAGGGTGCACCTCCAGTAGGTTTTGCAAGGTTTGAAAAGGGGGTAAGCATTAGGGAACCTGTTGAGTAAGAAAGAGAAGAAGATGATTACCAGCCTCCTCAATTTGAACAAGAAGAGTTGATGGATAGTCAACCTGAGTTCAATGATCAACCAGAAGCTCTGATTTTACAGGAGGGTCACCTACAGAGGAATTTAGGTGATCAATTTGATCTAGCTACTAAAAAAGTTACAAGTCAAATCATGGACACAGATGAAAAATTAAATGAGAAGGGCAAAGCAGTGGTGGTAGAAGCTACGCTTGTTGAAGCTGAAGATGTTGATTCTTCAGATTGTGAGGAGATTGATATAGCTGATCTTGAAAAGCAGGGACTTCTGTTGGCATCATTTGCTGAAGCAGCTGGACAACCCCATTTTATTCAAGAAAGAGGTGAAGGGTCAAGTTCAGCTCAACCAGAGGGGATTGAAGATCAGCCTGAAATTCTAGAGGAAATTGTCCAAGAACCTCTCATTTACACTTGTCAGGTTCCTCCACATTTTGGACATGTCAAGTGTTCTGTTCAACCTCAACCTCCTACTACAGAAGAGTTCATTCCGATTCTTAACATTATCCATCCCGACATTCAAAGGCTGATAAATCAAGCAAGGATGGGAATGTTTTCAACTGAGGATCCTATTCCTATAGGCAGTGACGGTTCTTCTCAAAACCTGACAATAGTCCTTTTTCTTCAACCTGAACCTATCAGTCAAGTGCCTTTGGTTGAAGAAGAAGTTAGAACTCTTAATGAAGAAGAAGTGGCTGCTATGTTAGGAGAGTTTTTTTAATACTTTCAATAGGATGCCATCTTATGAATTCTTCAGTGGAATGGAATTCTCTTCTACAAGCTCTTCTAAAGATGAAATGGACAGCCCAATGAGAGAAAAAGGCAGTTTAAACGAAGAAAAAATTAGTCAAAAGGGTGAGCAAGCCAAACCAGTGGAAGAACAAATCAAAGACAGCAAGAAAGTGTCTAGTGGTCCTGCAGTTACTTCAGCAGATTTGGAAGAGATTCTCATTTTGGATCACAACAAGATGCCTAGCCAATGGGAGCCCAGTGCTGCTTTGGATGTTCCTGATGTTACTATTCTAAAATTTTCAGACAAATTAGAAGATACAACAGTTTTTTTGAGGCAAATGGCTAACCCAACGCGTTATCCACCTAATAAGGCTCTCACTATTGCTCCTCTCCGTGAAGATGAAGCTGAAGAAGCAATGGCTAATGAGAAGAAAAGAAAGCACGACAAGGCTAGAGTATTGAATCTCAAACCACTAATGTCTTCCAATCCTAAGTCTAAGAGAAGGAGATTGAACTCTAAATCTCCCCAAAAGAAGAACTCTCCAGATCCTTCTCTGGATGATTTTTAGTTGTTTCGGTTATTTAGACTTTATTATTTTGATATGTTCAGAACTTATTTCTTTTGTATGTTTTTGTCAGAAAAGAGTAACGTGAATTCTTTTGTCTTTGTCTTTAAATTCTTTTTTATTTTCAGTAAAATGTATTGTGAATGGTGTTTGTGTCTCTATTTTTTTTTAGTTGTTAAAAGAGTAATGTGTTTGTTAATTTTTAATTTGTGCAGAGAGTTTTCAGATTTTAAGTTAGGGGTTGTGTTTCCCTAACAATGTGAGCTGTGTCTACAGGATGAATCATTAAGTTTGTACTCATTTATCACCTTGGATTTTGAAGTTTACAGGTTATTCTGCAAGGGTTTTGATGACACATTGTGTTGGGCGAGGTAGGACCCAAATCGCCAACATTTTCGCCTTGACTAAGGCGAGATCGTTATTTCTCACCTGGTTAGTAAGTTCTTTAATATGGTACAGGCGAATGATTGGGGCGATACATATTTTATTTCGCCTACTTCTTGATATCCTTTATGATGACCTTTCCATTTAGCCTTATATTTCGCCTGCAGAATCTGTATTTTGCCATGACATATTACATCAATGTCACTCTCATATGACAACTTTTATAATTCGCCTAAGGTTGGCGATCATGTTATTTCTCGCCTATTCTTATTTCGCCTAACCGGTTTTCTTCTTGACTTTAATTTGGGCGACTTATCATCTAATAATGGCAACATCAAGGTATTTTGCCTAACTCTCTGGTTCATTTTTTTTCTACATCCCCTTTATCTCATTATATTCTTTCATGTTCTCTTAAGCATTGAGGACACAACTTTCTTTAAGTTGGGGGTGGGATAGAAATCACATTGCTGGTAATTTGTTTAGTTAGTTTATGTTCTATTTTTGGTTTAGTTTGATTTTTTTGTTTTAGTTTTTTTTAGGATATTATAGGTCTGAGTGCATGATTGAGCTTACATTGCTCATAATTCAAAGTGATTTAGTTTTTCATAAAATGAGATTTCAAACAGAAAAATAAGTGTTCAAAACAAGCAGCTTTGATGAGCAATTTTTGACAAATTTCTTTGAACACTGATGATGATTCTAATTAGATTTGAATTGTGAATAAGTTGATGAGTTTTGATAAGGAAAGAGTGGAGAAAACCTTGGGTGGTACGTGAGGTTTGAGCTTTATTTTGTGCCTTTTTCTTCATGACAGGGGTTATTTGTATTCTCTTCCTTATTAAACACAGTTATCTGATAAGTTTTTCTTCTAGTAGAATCAGGACCTTCATAGGTTTGCTTTGAATTTCTCATACATTCCTCAAGTGTACAAGGCATTGGTCGGGTAAAGTTCTGTCTTTAATCTGCCAAGGAAAATGATCTGATTTGAGAGAGTGAGTGAAACTACTAAATAGCTTTTGCCTGCTGGATATAACCAGACCTTGATATCTTGTCAGGTAAACCATTTTGTTTCCATTCTCATTAAAACATTTTCTTTGGTCCCTAATCCAGTCCAAACTATAAAGATAAGAGATGTAATCTCAATCCTACCTTTTGGACTTACCATTAAATTTGGGATTGAAAAGATGGGAAGTGAGGATTAACTTAAAGAGTGTTTCTGAAGCTGCTAAAAGCAGATATATTGCTTTAAAAAAAAGTCAAAAAAATCAAAAATCAGAAAAGAAAAACAAGAAAAAAAGATAGATGAATGAGAAGAAGAGACACAAATAAGTGAAAATGGACAGTGTTCATAAAGTAGTATGTGAATAAAGCATCATTGAGTGGGGAAACACTAAAGAGTGAAGAATTGAGGGATTGAGAGGAATTTAATGGTATGTCCAAACTTTGATTCCTTGAAGAAATTCCTTTCTTTCATAAGCTAACTTGACCTCATTTTCCCTATATATACAAATTAGTGAATCTAAGGCAGACAAAAAGGCAGTACTGAACTTAGGAACCTCTAAGTGTTGTACAGTGGTATGAGTGAAGTTCAATGTTCATGAGGTTCTTAAAATTTTCTTCATACGTGCTTGTGGAACACTAGAATCACATTTTCCTTGATACGTAACTCTGATTCTTAAAAGTGACTAGTGTAATGTGAGAGTAACCATTAGGATTCTGAGTGATCAAATACTTATGAGAGCCTACTGTGAGGAAGTAGTTTCAAAACTCTAATACTTGGATCTTCTCAGATACTTTGCAACATGAAGAAAAATGACCAATCTTGAGTTAGTTGATTTGAAAGAAGAGCTGGTCACTATTTGGAAATTTTCAAAATATACCTGATAAGTTTCTTTGAATTATGATATAAGTTTGCACTGATTGCTGTCTCAGTAGATTTTTGGTCACTTTGCTTGAGGACTAGCAAAAGGCTAAGTTGGGGGTAATTGATAAGTCTAGAATTTACCTATGTTTTAGCATACTTTATGAGTTTTAATAAAATAAAATCGAGCTTAAAATGTGAGATATTGAATGCATTTCTAGTAACTCTAGACTATTATTGCTGAGATAGGGACTTGGATGAAAAGCTTTGGAAAACGAGCTAAATGTTGCAAAATTAAAATCAAGGAGGACCAAATCAGAATTTCATCCAAAGTCATGGCAAAATAGGTTATGCCAAGATCATTATCGTCTGGGAACATCGCCATTAACTAAAAGGAAAGGGCGATGAAGATGGCGAAATATGACAAATCTCGCCTCAAAGACTTGAGCACATGAGGCGAGTTAGACTTTCCTTGCCGCATATGTCGCCACTCTTGATAGAAGTTGTAGGTGATAAAAGTTGAATGTCGCTTAGTTGAGGCGATAATTGAAAGTAATAAGTCGCCTAGCTAAGGGAAGATACAGGCGAACTAAGATGATATCGTCATGTTGTTTGTAAATGAACGGAGTGCTTTGGCGAAAGAAAGAATCACTCGCCTAGACTTAAGGCGATATATCTTGGCTACATAAAGAACATTTTGCCTAAAGAGAAGCTAGCTTGGCGATCAGGACAAGCGAGATTTGAAGAAGTCATTTGGTTCAGACGAAGGAACTGGCGACATAAAATGAAGAAAAATGTTACTTCGCCAATTTGTTTTTCTTTGTTGTTTTAACTTCAAAATTGCCACTGAGCTCAGACTTTATAAATAGGAGCTCAACTGAGGCATTAGAAGGATTGATTTCACTTTTGACATTCTGTTATACTTTGAAAGAAATTCTAGATTCTTCTATACGCTTTATTCAACATCTTCAGAGAAGTTTCTTGAAGAAAGTTTGTACTCTATTTCTGTTGATCATAGAGATTAGCTTGAAGATTGTAAAGCAACAACTGTGACAGAGTCTAGCTTCAGTCTTCCTCGGTAAGATTCTGATCTTACACATGTTGATGAAGAATTTGTACTGTAATTGCTTATGCTGAACTATACATGTTAGCTTAAGAGCTCTATTGACTTGTTGAGTTTTGATGTTTATTATCACTTTAACTGCAATGTTTCTTGTTCAATTATAGCCAGATCTACTTGATTTTCATGAGCTGATTGAATTACAAGAATGAGAGTTACGTAATATTGTTAATCTGAGATTTGATTTAGACCAGAGATGGCGATTAGGTTTCAGATCTAAGAACAGAGGATCGTAGTGCTAGAGATAGATTATAGATCTGTTTTTCTACAGATTTTGTGCTTATCAGTTGTATAGATTGTAGTATAGAGATATATTCAACTATATGATTGAGATCTGTTAAATTGAATTGAGAGATCTTTTAACAGATCACTGATGATGATCTAGAAGGTAAATCTGTGATTTAAGGTGAAACTTGCATAAGAAGTTAATTGATAACAGATTTAGCAAATCAACTTATTCATTGTTAAGATCAATTGCAGAATAGAGTGCTGACTTGAGTTTTAATTGAATGAATGTCACTAGTATCTTTTACTTCACATCAATTTTATGATTCTTATGATTCAATTTGTACATAGGATTCTTTTAGCAATTCAGTTGAAATCTTAGTCTCAATCATGCTTCTTAGCTTACAATCTCTGTGGAGACAATATCTAAAATACTACATTAGACATTGATAGGAATTCTGATTGATTACTGTGAAATCTAATACCAGTCGAGTTTTCATCCCATCATTAATCCTCTGTAGAACGAAAATATACAAGATTAATTATAGATTGCTGGCTCCAAATACAAACCTAGATCAGACTAATTTTTCCCCAAAATCGAACTAAACAGTCCTAATCTTTCATTAGACCCTCAACCGGACAATGACACGTATCGCAATGATTCGGAAAATAGTACGATTGTTCACCGCAACTATAAAAAATCAAACAAGACTAGACCTTTAGTAGATGAAAACGTATTTTGACCGATCTACTAGTCAGAAACACAATACGAGATTTCAAAATCCTATGCAGAACTACAGAAAGGTATTATCGAAGTTTAATCCGACTTCTAGCTAAGCCCTAACGAATCAGAACCCTGACTTAATCACACCTATACAGAATTCAGATTGTAGCCGTCAAGATATAAACCGGCATCATAATCGAGACTGAAACTAAGAAGAACACAATTTATCGAAATGAAACCGATGCGGAAATCAAAGACGCCCTGTCTTTCTCCCAATATTTTCTCTTAAACGCTCTCAGACGCAAATGACAAAAGAGAATGATGTCTAGGGTTATTATTATTATTATTATTATAAGGTGGCTTTTATCACAACACGCCCTCTAGACTCAAGAAATTACCTTTTTACTCTAAACTCCCACCTATAATATAGACACCCCTACTTACAACCGGAATATAACGACCCTATTACTAGACCCAAAAACCGTCCGTTACAAGCATCACAACTTGAACAATTTAAAAGAAAACAAATTTACCTTTAATCTCTTCTAAAGAATCAGTAAGTACGAGAGTACTTACTTGGATAAGTGTACAAATACTCATGCAACTTAAAATCTCTCATTGTGTGATTTCACGATTAATTTAGTTTAACAGCGATACTCGAGTTCTGGTTACTCCTTCTAGAGACGTCTAAATTAGAACTTCATCGTTCAATATCAACATCAATATGTTTTCTGAAACATATCAAAAACTCAAGATGATCCAACAACTAAATCAAGAGAAGATTCACTTTTAAACGCACTGCATAGAGGAGACCAATTATTCCGACCAGTCTTAAAATATATTAGATTTATCTCAATAAGAATCTTAAAATTACAATCCCAATGGTAAATATCGAGATCAAAGTGTGAGAAATCTTACTAGTAAATTGCAAGTCGATCCAACAGTTATAATGAGAAAAACGCCACTTATAAATTTACTGTACAGAGGAAATCTCTGATTCCGATCAGACCTAAAACGAATTCAATTTCTCTCAATTACAATCTCAAAATATTAATCCCAATAGCGAGTATCTAGATAAAGGTGTTGGAAATCTTACCTTCAATTTTGAAATCGATCCAGTGGTTGGATTTTCTTGATTTTTACATCTCTAAACATTGACAGATTGTCTCTTACCAGAATTTTTCATCTATTGTCTATTTTTTTTCTCTTTCTTTCTCTCTGACTTCTCTTTTCCTTTCACTTTTGATTTATTTTATTTTATTTTTGTTTGCTTCCGAGAAAGTGAGAGACTTTAAATTCTAATCTTATTCTTTTATATTATAATCTAATAGAAAAAACCTAATGGGCCTAATAGTTAGACTTAATTCATCATACTCCTTTAATATCATTCAAGCCACTTTAAACCTATTTATCTTAATTTATCTTAAATTATATATTCTATTATATTAATGTAGTAATACAATAGAATACTAATAGAATGACTTATGAAAAATAAATATATAAATTATTTTTTGAGTCATTACAATCTAGCCACAAGGACAACATATAAACTTTCATACCGCCACAAGGGTAACATATATGCTTTCATATATTTACATTTACAAGATACACATAATCATGTAGCAATATATTCGTCAAATTCTCATCTGTCAAACAAGAATGCAACGTAATATTTAAATCTATTTTCTAACTCCTTTCATAATCACAAACAATGTGGACTTAATCCACCCTAACTTTATTTTCCTAAAAGCAGCCCCTAGCATGATACTAAATGATCGCACATGCTCTAATGCCCTAACTTGGACAATGCACACTTGATAATCTTACACGTTAGCTAAAATATTGTCTCACGTTTTTACAGAAAAAATACTTATAAAGGTAGGTAGAGGATTTACAAACCTTTTAATGCACCAAAACCAAATTGAATTCCTTAGTCTACACTAAGGACTCTGGGACTTCCATTCCATCCTCCGAGAGCCTAACACAATAAATAGTATTTATGATTAACATTAATAATAATCATGACCAAAATATAATTAATACACAAATCATAAAATTCGCAAATCTACAAACTAGGGTTTTGCGTCAATTTGATATTAAAGACGCTATTGACATTAAACAACTAATTGGAAGCATTTATTTGACTTTAAGAAGCACTAAAACAACACTAATAATATTAATTAATGTCATAAATAAAATTTAAGGTATTTGGAGAGTTTTAAAAAATCTTACCAAGTGTGTTTAGTGAAGTTAGAGACATTGATGATTCCCCTAGGCTATGTTTTGATTATGGGTTTGTATGGTAGGGTATATAGGTTATTAATAACCTAAACTATGTTTGGATTATAGGTTAGATTAGGTTAGTATGGTTTAGTTTAGTTACATATGAGTTGATTTAGATGAAATTTATAACTCACCAATTTGGGGTGTTACCACGGTTATATTTTTTATTTTTCAAAATTCTCCTTCTAATATTAGAAAATTACAAAATATAATGGTTTACTTGCCATATATGAATTTTTACTATTTTGTCTTTTACTTTTTACTTGGGGAGTATCTAATTTTATTCAATTAATTTTTTTTTTTTAAATTTAATTTGATTATTCGAGATAGTGTTTTGGTTGTTCTTTTGAATTAACTATTTTTTAAACATATTTTATTTAGTTATTTAAGATAGTTGTGGTCTATATTCAAATATAGTTTAATTTAATTTTATTATTTTTTATTTTTCAAATTATTTATATGGTTCTCAATAAAATATTAAAATAAATAAAAATTAATTAAAATTTTAATATTTTAGTTAAGTCCCTTTTTTTCACTAATAGTATGTAATTAGATAATTTTTAAATTTTAAATATGAAATCTTTTTATATAAGTTTTGTTTTTTACATTCTATTAATATAATATATTTTATTATTATTTACCCTTTAATAATTTTTTAAAATCCCTTTAATTTAAAAAATAAAAATAAATCGAATTTGTAAATTTAATATTCACAAAATTGGCTGAAATTATTTTATTATTAATTTAATTATTTTATTAAAAAATAAATTAAAATTTAAAAAATCAAGTTTTAGGAATTTTTTCAATTTTATTTTATAAAAATGTGTTAAAGATGGAAATACAATGGGTATTATTAAGTATATCTAATTTAATTTGAATAAGTATATTTTTTTTATTTTTTATATAAAAAATCTTGAAATTACTTTAAAATATATAAAATAGAAAAATGCATTTTAAGAAAAAACAAGTGCCACCATAATTTTTTACTTTTTCAAATTAGTAAACAAAAATAAACGAACAAAATAATAATTTGTATCAAAATTTAAAAAATAAATTAAACCATAAAAAGATAATAATGAGTGCAAATATTATATATAAGATATTGTGGTGACAGCTTTTTAAATCATACCATATTATTAATCCAAATACAAAATTCATACAGAATTACATCATTCATCCAAACATAATTTTAATACTATACAACCAATAATGAACAAAACAATACTGTTAGCCGTCCAAACAAAGTCTTCATGTCAAATATGCAAAGAAAATGTGTGATTATGCTAGTGATTTTGGACGTTGCAAGAGAGTAGAGAAAAAATATAGGTAGAGAAAGTGTTGTTTCTTGTAAGGATGAGGGAGGTAGGATTGAATGGGAAGTGTTTTGTTGGTGAATGGTGGGCTTATGTTGTGATTGGGCCAAATTAAATTTCAAGCCCAATTATGACCAACCAACTAAATTTCATCATTTAAATTGTTGTATCCACGTCCCAAAACGTAAATATTATTTTTCAATTTAAAATTATATTTCTACGTCATAAATGTCACCTCTACCATAATATATATTTTATTTCGAAAATGTTTTTTTCACCAAAATCACACTTCTATAAAAAAAAAAAAATTATTATTTACGATTTAAATCTCATTTTTATAACCAAACACTGTTTTATCCTCTCTAAAATATAATTTAATTACAAAAAATAATTTATCTCCAAATTATCCTTTTTCTTTTTTAAATCACCGTTTTACAATAAAAACCGTAAATTTCACTTTAAATTTCGTTTTTTACTCTACTACTTCCTTTTAGTCTAATGTCTCTATTTCCAATTATTCTAAAACTTTATAATTGATTTCTACTTGAGAATTTAAGAAAAATAACTTTTGAAAATGTTTTTAATTGAAAAGTCAAACATTTGATCAACATTGACTTCTAATCAAAGTTGACTAATTTGGTCAAATTATATTTTAACACCTCAAAACCAAATTGCCTTATATTCTTAGAGTCTCAAATTTTGATTTTTATCTAGAGAGTTCACTAAATCCATGTCTAACTACTAGACCAAAATTGTGGACGTTACCATGTTTGGTCAACCAGGTTAACCGCACTAAAATTTAATTCCTAAGTAGTAATATAACTCATTCAATCAAAATAAAGTAGGGAGTATTATTAACTTATGGTATGCCACTTATTTCCACTCAAAGAATAAAGATAGTGGCTAAACATTTTTACAAATTTGTTTGTAACAATAATGTAGAGTTCATTTAAGCAACACGATTAACATTTTCATTTCAAATCTCAACTAAAGAGTTCATGAATCATATTGGAACATTTATCACTTTATTTATAGCCCACAAGTTGTAAAATTCATAATTTTACTAGTTAGGGCTATAGATTCTCAATTAAGAAAACAACACACAACTTCATCATATTAAGCAACCCAATATCACAATTATAATTTGGAATCACTAACATAATATCCACGCAAGCCTATAAATACCAAATAGAGTCACACTATAAAATTTCAACATAAATAATCTTCAAGCACACACCAAGCACACAAACTCACACATCATAAGGGATATTCCAAAAGAATGCAAAACTTTGAATGCAAGATTAAGTCCACTCTAAGGTTTTTTCTCCATTTTCTTACCTCCAACTTATTTCCCTAATTCATATACAACACATGACACATAATCGATGTAATCTTATACCAAAAACTCAACTTATAAACTCATTTTAATGATCTCATAGGTAGTAAGGATTTTGGGTTTTATAAACTCATTTCTAACACTTCAAAATCATAAAATCAATTTTGAGGTGAAATCAACAAGACTCGTATATTCGTATACCTAATTAATCAAGAAGAGACAATAAATTAGTAAAATTGTTGAGATGCCTTGAATCACAAGAAATTCCTAATTACTTGGATTATAAGGATTCCTATTTTTGAAGGATTTCCTTTAGGAAGGATTTCCTATTTTAAGTTTAGATCTATTCCCTTATTGTTATAATCCTTATTTGGAAAAGAATTTGGGTTTCCTAATAATGATGATTCTGTATTTCCTATAAAAAAGGAAATAAATTAGGAAAGTATATTTGGTGATCACTATAAATAGAGTTGTCTCATGAAGAAGTAATCATCTCATCCCAACCCTCTAGGTGGTGATCAAGGATTGGGGGTCATAACCCGAATCATCAAGAGTTGGCGCCTCTACTACCTTCTAGGTATCCAAAAGTTGGCACAGATAGCACCATTTTTGGTACAATGGATGGTTTGAGAAGACGTTCTATCTCTAGCAGTTTAAGGCATCTCGTCAGGTTTGGTTATTCCTTCAGTACAATTGGTTAATTAGGCTATTGCTAGTCTAGGTAGAGTGCACGATAGCATTGGAGAGAGAGTATAGTCTGAAAGACTTGTAATCTTCATTTATCAATAGTTAAGTTGCTATCTTGGTGGAGTAGGCACATCGCCGAATCACGTTAAATCTCTTGTGTATCTTTTCTACTTCTTCATTACTTTTTTGTTTGTTTCTACTTTGGTTGGTGCTATTCTGTTTCGTCTATCCCTAACAAATTGGTATCAAAGCGTAATTTGGGATTAGTCATGGCATCAACATCATCAGCAAAGCTGATTCATCATCTTATTGATTTGATAATTAAACTTGTGGCCTGTGATGAAAGAGGGATATAATAAAAATCCCTAACAAAAATTTACCTTAGGTGATGAACTCTATTAGAAGCTTTCAATGTCCAATAATTCCTATTAAATTCAACTGATAATATGGTTATGATAATGAGTGTGTTTGAGTTTAATGGTGTAGTTGATTCTTATGCTCGTAGAGATGTGATAGTAAGTGATGAAATGTAATGATGTTGATCTATAATTGTTTAAATGACAAATATTATGAAAATGAGATATTTGGATTACGTGTTAATATGTGAAATAATGGATGAAAATTGATTCTCTACAATTGGTATTTGTTAAGATTGCTCGTTCACTTATACTTTCTAGTTCAGTTCCAACTTTCTTTTGGGATAAGGCTATTTTAATAGTAAATTATCTTTTAAATCATATTCCATCTTTTATAACCAATGGATCATCTATTTATAAATGTCTGTATGAATTTTTCCTTTTTATAGTCATCTGCATGTTTTCGGTTGTATATATTATGTTTTGTTACTAAAAGCAAATTGTTCAAAATTGTCCTCAAAGTCTGTAATTTTTGTTTTCTTAGGGTATAATATTAGTTAAAAATGTTATAGATGTTATGATCTTGAATCTGGATGTTTGCTTATTTCTTCACATGTGACTTTTTAAAAATGTTACTATATTACAAACTCACACCTCTTACACGTCCCACTCAATATGAGTTAGTTCATATTAAATTATTTCCTTCCGTGCTGCCTGATGATGCGTATACATCTACCTTGGATGTGCAATAATTGACATTTGCAGGTATTCACCCCCCAATGACATAAGCGCATTCTTATCGTCTTCATCAATCTTCTACCATTTCAGCAGACACCTCTCTTCTCAAAAGTGAGATCTATATTCTTGCCTCTTCTGTAGATGTTGATCCTACATCTTTGTCCATATGTCAATATCCTACTCATGATTGTCCTCCACCTACTAGTTATACTTTTCTAACCCAATTTTTCTCTTCAAAATACTTTTTTTTAACCTCTATTGACTCTTTCGTTGAGTCTACATCTTTTAAGGAAGCCTCTTCAGATACAAATTGGCATAAGGCTATAAATGAAGAGCTTGCCACATTGCATAAGATGAAAATTTGGAAAACGGTACCTCTTGTAAACGAGTTATTAGTTGTAAATGGGTCTATAAAATCAAGACTCCACTCCGATGGAACATTAAAAAGATTTATAGCACTTTTGGTGGCTAAAGGATATGCTCAAGAACATGGTGTTGATTTTTATGAGAACTTTACTCCGGTTGGTTAAATGAAAATTGTGCGTACTTTGATAGCAATTGCAACTATTGAAAAAATGGATTTGCATTTAATGAATGTAAAAAAATCATTTATGAATGGTGATTTTCGATAAGAGTTTACATGCAACCACTGCCCAGTCTTACTCATCCATCTGATGTAGTATGTAAGTTGAAGCGAGCTTTGTATGGTTTAAAATAAGTTCCTCGAACATAATTCAAAAAGTTTAGCAACACACTTATTCAGCTTGGTACACTTGCTTTAGTCATGATTCAACTATATTTTATTGTCACACTTTCATCCGATTTATTATTCTTATTCTTTATGTTGATTATCGTAACGGTAAACCCCCTCCCTAGTAGAACTATAGGATAATAGCCTCATACACACCTAATGCAGTATCTACAACCTGTAACACTTTATCATTTCAAATACCAGCTCAATTATATAAATGTGAATCAATCATAAGATAATCAAATAAATCCCAACATCTCAATATCCAAAACAATAAAAGCCCAAAGTGTTTACAAGTTCCAATAGCAGCAACAACAAAATACTAGTTCAAATACAAAATCCAAAGTTTAACGAAAAGATCTAGGAATACAACTAAATGATAAAAGATGAACATGCTGATGGATGCTGTACTCCGTGAAATGAAACAACACCTAGTCGATTGATGTACTTGTACTCAACCTGGGGTTTTAATCCCAGATTACAAAGTAAATTAAAAAGATAAAAACAACGTTAGACTGTCAACTAGTCTAAGTTAACAGCTTAAGTTCCAACATACGCATGCAATACCCTAGACTTGCACAATGCAGGTATCTACGAATTTCTTAGAATTCGCTAAAACAAACAACATCCCAAACAGTCCTACCAAGCAGCCAGTTATTGTTTTCAGTGGTTATCCACAACATTTATAAATTTCATTCTTATTAGAAAGTTCATTAAGTTGTTATCTAACGGTTCTAGTCTAGGTGATTCTATGTCGGCCAACGAAATACAAGATTTTTATTAATAGGTTCTGTGGCTGTTTTGACTCAATTTTCAAGATTTTTCCCAATTTTCAGTCTGTTCAGTTCCTAGCATAACTACTAAATTTCTTAAACAAAACAACAGAAACTCAGCAGATTATATGACCACTTCAATAAGTCCAAATTCAGCATTCAAACAGCATAGTTACAAACTTATTTAACAGCTCAGATTATTCAACACAATAGCCGCAAATCAGACCGAAACAACAACTCAATTCAACAGTTATTAGATTTCAATTTTACCATAGTATTGCCCAAGTAACTAGCAGTAGAAAACGGAATATATCAGTATAGTACAGTGTTGGTCGAAGTAGTATCAGTAATTTAGTATGACCGAAGCCGAAGAGTTCAGTAACAGTATTGGCACTTCAAGCCATAAAGTTCAGTGTGAGGATCCTCTATTCCTAGGCATGCCATAGATTCTACTAGGTAGCTATCCTATGGGCAATAATTCGTTCTAATTATTTAATTTCCAGTTGTTTTACAAATTTCAGCCCGTTATCTATCTTACTGGTTATTTCACCGGTTCGTTAATAGTTCAGTCTATAGCATTTACATAGGCAATTCGGGTACAAACAATATAGTATACATACAAGTGATATGCAACAATAAAAAATAATACACCAACCAATCTGTTGGACTCAAAACAGCGAAATCAGTTTGCTACTCCTCTGCCCGACTAATTTCTTCGTCCAAACCATCTATGAAATAGGTAACACAATAAATTAACCAAACGCCAGAACTTGACTTGACTTAGCCTCAACCGATTAAACCGTCAACCGAAACCGGACAGGACCCTAAACCATCTAATACAAACCCCGACCAGAACGAAGGCAACACGAATCTCACATGAAAAACGATGAAAGACTTACCAGAATCGTCCTAATCTCTAACCAGAACCGCAACGACTGAACCCCTAAATCTGCTGGAAACCTATCATAACAAAATCTAAACTATCAAAATCCCAAAACCAACAGAACTACACCAAATCTAGGGAGGGAGAGACAAAAATTACCAGAGCTTAACTCGAATTGCGGCCAAGAATCTCAACTTGAAACCCTAGTGACCCCAATTTGACTTCTCTACGAAAATTCACTCTATAGACACTCAAAATCGTGAATGAGAGAGTTATGCGAATTCTAGGGATTACTTAGGTTTATATATGGTGGCAAATTCAGAATACTCCCCCAGAGACTTAAGAAATCACGAAATTAACTTTAGGATCCCAACTGTACTAATAACACCCCTAACGAGACTGAAATATAACTACCCTACTACTAGACCCGAAAACCGTATGTTACATTATATGATTATAATGGGTGATGACAATGCAGGCATTCAATTTTTGAAATCTCAATTACAGTCTATATTGTCTCAATCTGGGTGTTCGGGCATTCAACTCTATTAGATATTTTTTGGGCATTAAGGTGTCTACTTCTTCATCTAGGTATTTGTTATCTCAATCGTAATATGCTTCAAAAGAGTTAATCGTGGGCGCATGACTGATGAATGTGTTGTTGACACATCACTTGAGCTCAATTAAACTAAATCATTTGGATGTACTCCTCTTTAAGATTCTACATTATATCGTTCATTGGTTTACTTAACTATTACTCAAGTTAACATCTCTTATACAGTTCATATTGTTAGTCAATTTTTTTCATCTTCTCACACCACTCATTGGGTTGTTGTCATTCATATCCTTCTTTATGTTCATGAGACCTTTTTTCGGAGTTTTTATTCTCTTTCGATTCAAATTTAGTCTTGTATACTTATTCAGATGCAGATTGAGCTGGAGATATGGTTAGTCAGAAGTCTACTACTAGTTATTGCATCTTCTTAAATAATAGTCTTATTTCTTGAAAAATTAAGAAGTAAAAGTATTCTACTTTGTTCTTCTGCAGAGGTAAAGTATCATGTTATGACATAAACTATAATAGAGGGTGATTTCCATGACTTTTAGTTGAACTTGGTGTTTCGTAGGATAATCTTACTCCAATCCATTGTGACAACTAAAATGCCATTCATATGGCTAGAAATCCTATTTTTCACATATTGAGATTGTGATTTTGTGTGACATCAATTTCTTTCACTTCCCTACATTCCTTATGTCGTTCAGTTTATAAACTTCTTTATGAAATATCATACTATTAAAAGGTTTTCATAACTCTTAAAAAAACTCTCACTCCTTTCTCCATCTCGAATTTAAATGGGTATTAAAAGAATATTTTATAGTTATATTTTTTTTATATTTTTTATAAGAATATTTTTTATTTTTATGATTACTGTTACACGGTTACAGGATGTTACAGATAAGGCAAAATTATTTTTGTATATAAAGTCAAAGATTGTATCTTAACTATTTTAGGTCAATTAGAATACTTTCCTAACTTAGATAATCATTAGCTTGATTCTCTCCTCACTTTGTATAACTGATATGTACATCTTGTGTATATATTTTCTGACAGAGCCAATGAAAAATATAATAAAATTTACCAAGACTTTCATGGTATCAGAGCAACGTTTTCATTAATTTTTCTCTATTTTTCTTTTGTATTTTTCTTAATTTTCATCTCATTTCCACTACATCATGTCTAAGGACTCATCAAACACATCTTTTGTTTCTGAAACTCAAAATCTTGACATTGAAAGTCCTTATTATCTTCTTCCTTCTGACAATCCGGGTCAAACTCTTGTGAGCAATGTTCTTACGGGTCTTGATGACTATAATCCATGCTGGCTATGACAATGACCTTGAAAGGAAAAAATAAATTTGGCTTTGTCGATGGATCCGTTCCCATGCCTTCAAACAAAGATCCCAATTTTGCTCGTTGGACCCGTGTCAACAACATGGTGATGTCATGGATTCTTAATTCCATTGATCGTTCTCTCGCTCATACAGTTCTCTATGTAACATCTGTCGCTATGGTTTGGATGGATCTCAAGGCTCGTTTCTTCACAAATAATGGGCCACGCATATATAAACTTGGGAGGCGTATTGATACTCTTCAACAAATGGATTCTTCCATTACTCAGTACTTCAATCAACTTCGCAATTTTTGGGATGAATTGAACCTTATTGACCCCCCACCAAATTGTACTTGTCAAGGATGCACATGTGGAGCCAAAGATCATTATTTATCTCAACAAAACAAACGACGCCTGATGCAATTTCTAATGGGCCTCAATGACACTTATACTCAAACCAGGAGTCAATTATTACTCACCATTGACCTCCCGGATGTTGCTCGTGCCTACTCGCTGCTATTGCAAGATGAAGCACAACGTCTACACTCTCACCCCCCACTTACTTCTAAACGAGCTGCGCTTCAAACTCACACAGTGGATGTTGTACCGCAAGCCCATGCTGTCCTGGCTGGAATAACGCCCACTCGAAATCGTCCATGATGCAAACATTATGGTATTCTTGGACATACAAATGACAAATGTTACAAGCTATATGGTTATCCACCAGGCCATCGGCACTACCGAAAAGGCAACACTCATGGGCAACCCGCTACCACTGCCAATCAAGCCTCAATTTGTCAACCTGCTGATACTAAAAAAGACTCTCTCTCTCAACCGAATCACTCCAACAACTACTTCGTCTTATACGGGAGGTAAATTAGCCTAAAGCTAATCTTACTGGTGAGTCTCTTGCCCTTTATTCTGCTCTCTGTTCGCCTCATGAATGGGTCATTGATACCGGTGCAACAGATCATGTTTCTTTTAATTCTTCCATTTTTTGTCAGCCCCCCATATCTTCTACATATTCTTCTACCATTTCTGTACCTAATGGCTCCTCTATTCCTATTCATGGAGTTGGTACTGTAAATGTGACACCTACAATTACTTTATTAGATGTTCTTTTTGTACCCTCCTTTAAATTTAATCTTTTATCCGTATCAAAACTTACCCAAACTTCTAATTGTGTTGTTTTCTTCTTCCCAAATTATTGTATTTTTCAGGACCGTTTGACGAAGAAGGAGATTGGTCGGGGCCATAAAAGAGGTGGTCTTTATTTTCTTGACGGAAAATCTACAGCTTTCCTTACCACTACAACCTCCACTATCTGGCACACTCGGTTTGGTCATCCATCATCCGATGTTCTTAATTCCTTAAGTCATGATTTAGGTCTCAATACGGTTTCCAATGATTCTTGTGATATTTGTCATCTTTCTAAACAATCACATCTTCC
Organism: Cardiospermum halicacabum; assembly: GCA_031304145.1. Taxonomy (NCBI): domain Eukaryota; kingdom Viridiplantae; phylum Streptophyta; class Magnoliopsida; order Sapindales; family Sapindaceae; genus Cardiospermum; species Cardiospermum halicacabum. The sequence continues at coordinate 21,394,413 of CM062389.1, forward strand.
ATTTCCATTACATCAGTCTACAACTTTCAATGTTTTTGATTTAATCCATGTTGATGTTTGGGGAAAATATGCTACTCCTACTCGTAATGGGCATTGTTATTTTTTAACAATTGTCGATGTCTACTCTCGTGCCACTTGGACCTATCTCATGAAATTTAAATCTGAGGCTTATTCATTGCTAGTTTATTTTTTGGCCTACGTTCGAAATCAATTCAATACAAGTGTGAAAGTAATTCGTTCTGACAATGGCACTGAATTTACTAATCATGTCTTCCAAAAAATTCTCCAAGAGTCTGGCATCTTACAACAACTCAGTTGTCCAGGCACTCCCCAACAAAATGGGGTAGTTGAACGCAAGCATCGCCATCTTCTCAATGTGGCAAGAGCTTTGCGTTTCCAAGCCGGACTTCCTCTCATATTTTGGGGTGATTGTATACTTACAGCCACTTACTTAATTAATCGAACACCAACCAAAATCTTGAATGGCAAAACTCCTTACGAACTTCTTTATGGTAAGCCTCCCATTTTTTCTCATCTTCGAACATTTGGTTGTTTATGCTATGCTTCTACTGCCACAAACCATGCACAAAAATTTGAACCACGGGCTAGACGTTGCATTTTTGTTGGTTATCCTATTGGACAAAAGACTTATCGTTTATATGATCTTGATAATAAACATTTCTTTATTAGTCGAGATGTGAATTTTTATGAAAATGTTTTTCCATTCAAGAGTGACAATAATTTGCCTGCCTCCAATTCAAACCAAATACCTATTCCTTTGCCCATCCCGGATTCTGAAACACAATCATTACCAACCCCAGACCCTACAAAATCACAAAATTCAACAACTCAGTCAATTCCAACAGACCCACCACACAATCCCACACATCTACCCCAACAATCTTCATCTCCGCCAAGACGTTCTAACAACCACAAAAACCACCAGCTTACTTGGCTGATTACCACTGGAATATGGCTTCTACTGATCCTTCTTCCTCATCAGGTACGCCATACCCCATCTCTCAATATCTATGTTTTGCTGCCTACTCTAAAAGTCACTTACATTTTGTTAATAGTATCTCCAAACAAATAGAACCTTCCTCTTTTTCTATTGCTTAAAAAGATCCCAATTGGAGACAAGCTATGGAGGATGAAATAAAGGCTTTAGAGGCTAACCATACATGGACTTTGGATGTTTTACCTCCAGATAAAAAGGCGATAGGATGTAAGTGGATATATCGCATCAAATATAATCCTGATGGCTCCATTGAGCGCTATAAGGCCCGCTTGGTAGCCAAAGGTTACTCCCAGATGGAAGGATTTGATTTTACTGATGTTTTTGCTCCTGTTACCAAGTTGGCTACTGTTCGGACTGTTCTTAGTGTTGCTGCAGCAAAAAATTGGCCAACACATCAGTTGGATGTCTCTAACGCTTTCTTACATGGTGATCTACAAGAGGAAGTATATATGAAAATTCTTCCCGGATTCAACAGATAGGGGGAGACTAGAGTTTGTCGGCTCAACAAGTCACTCTATGGACTTAAACAGGCTTCCCGTACATGGTTCGCAACCTTTTCCAAGGCCCTACTCGAAGCTGGTTTCGCACAATCGAAAGCTGACTATTCCATGTTTACCTTTATTCGAGCCTCAAAAATAACAGTTTTACTTATTTACGTTGATGATATTGTTATCACAGGGGATGATGAACTGATCATACGGCTTCTCAAAAAATACTTATCTCATCGTTTCCATATGAAAGAGTTGGGATCATTGAAATATTTTTTGGGTCTTGAAGCGGCAAGATCAAAAGCTGGAATTTTTCTCAACCAACGAAAATATGCACTAGAAATTCTTCATGATACTGGTCTTCTCGCTAGCAAACCTGTCAGCACTCCTCTTGATTACAATCATACCTTGTCTGCAGATATGGGAGAATATTTATCTGACCCTTCTGCCTATCGCCGTCTTGTGGGCAAATTACTCTATCTCACGGTCACCCGCCCGGACATCACTTATGCTGTGAACTTACTTTCTCAGTTCATGACTGCTCCTCGCGATACACACTGGCAAGCCGCTCTTCGTGTGGTGCGTTATATCAAGGCTGCTCCTGATCAAGGCATCTTATTATCTTCAGACTCTTCTCTGCATCTACATGCCTATTGTGATGCTGATTGGGCTTCTTGTCCAACTTCTCGTCGTTCCACAACAGGCTACTGCACTTTCTTGGGTCCAAGCCCACTCTCTTGGCGAACAAAAAAGCAATCCACAGTCTCCCGCTCTTCTGCCGAATCTGAATATAGATCCATGGCAAATGCAGTGAGTGAAGTAACATGGCTGCAACTACTTTTACGAGAGTTAGGTATTCCATCGCATCCCGCAATATTGTCATGTGACAATCAGGCAGCACTTTATATTGCCAACAACCCGGTCTTCCATGAACGAACCAAACATGTTGAAATAGATTGTCATTTTGTTAGAGATAAAATTCAAGATGGTCAACTTCGAACTACTTTCGTTCCCTCCAATCAGCAAATTGCAGATATATTCACCAAAGCTCTTTTGCCTGCACCACATCATCGCTTAATTTCCAAGCTCATGTACCGTCCCGACACATGAGCTTAAGGGGGAGTGTTACACGGTTACAGGATGTTACAGATAAGGCAAAATTATTTTTGTATATAAAGTCAAAGATTGTATCTTAACTATTTTAGGTCAATTAAAATATTTTCCTAACTTAGATAATCATTAGCTTGATTTTCTCCTCACTTTGTGTAACTGATATATACATCTTGTGTATATATTTTTTGACAGAGCCAATAAAAAATATAAGAAAATTTACCAAGACTTTCAATTACATTTTATTTTTTTTTTTAACATTTTATTTTTTATGAATACGTACATATTACACGAACTATCATAATACTCCTATTTATCCGAAAATTTTATTTTTATTTATAATTTTCTTTTTCATATTTTAAAGAGTAAATACAGTTATACAATAGGTAGATACGTAATACCGATGAAGTGACAGATGGTGCGGTATGGAGCAACCACGTTGAAAATTAAAGCCTGCAACGCATGCATCTGTGTTCTGCATGCAAGTCTCGCTTATCCTTCCTCTCTCTCCAACGCGTGTCACTTTCATTTCTCATCAATGGTACACATAAACCCTACTTCTACCTATCTGTTGTTTCGTTCGCTGCCCTTATCATCACTTGAAGACTCCATCGAGTAGAGAACAGCTTCGCATCCTAAATCTCTAATAAGGTAATCCTTCCTTCCTTTTCTATTTTTTATCGTTTTCATGGTGCTCAAACAGGAAGACATATATAATTGTGATTTATAGGTTTGTATATTTCTCTAATTAATGAATTAATCTGTTCAAAGTTAGGCTGAGGATATATGTTTAGGTCAATCTTTTACATCTTTATATTTTTTGAACTGCAGCTGTTGCTAATATATACTATTAGATGATATTACAATTTAATAGGTTCAATTTGACATATGGGTATTTGATTGGAAGGTGATAGATATGGAAGAACCAGATACAGATCCTGAAGCAGAGTGGAGTATACAGGAGTATCCATTAGAAGAGAAGAGTGGTACCTTGAGATGGATGTTGGATAAGGGATTCACAGTTGGAAAGAAGATTTTGGTGACTGGTTTTGTCTTAACTTCTGCTCCTGTTGTGGTTCCACCGCTTGCTGTCATCTCCCTCATTGGGTTAGCCAGTTCTGTTCCATTAGGCATCATGTGGGCAAGCTATGCTTGCACTAATAAGGTCATGAGTAAGTTGCTGCCGCTGCCTGAACCTTCTTCATTGGAATATGGAGTGTCTAGTTCTGGTGAAGATGTGAAGAATGGATACTTTGGTGGGGATATTGTGGAGGAAGCAGAGGAGGTGCCTGAGAGTGTTGAGATGGGTATTGAATTACTGGAGAAAGATGAGAAAAATGACTATGAAGAAGATATAGAGTTGATGATTCAAGGACTTGAAGAGGAGGCGGAGAAACAACCTGTGGTGGAGATTAATGTTGTTTTAGATTCCAGTCAGGATGCCGGTCTTGAAGAAGATGAGGAAATTGCGAGAGAAACAACAGGGTTACTGGAAAAGATTAGAGATGGAGAAGTAAACAATCTAGGAGGAGCTGAGGAGGGGGATTTAGGAATGGAAAATCCAATTGAAGTGGAGGTGCTGACTGAGACTGAGACTGAGATTATATATGATGACAATGCGGGAAGCGAGAAGCCTTTGACAGGGATTGAAATTACAACTGATGAAGCTGCAGGAGAGACACCAGAGGCAGTATATGTAGAAACTGTGGATGTTGTGATTCCTTTGGAAATGGAAAGGAAACCAGATCAGGTTGGAGATTTTGAAACTATAAAGGAAAGTGATGAAGTTTTGGACGCTGAAAAATCAAGTAGTGAAATGAGTAAAACTGAAGAGGAGCAACATAAGGCTTCTAGTGAGCTGGAAGGGCAAGTGAGTGATATTGGTGTCAAATATGCACAAGAAGACCCTGATCAGTTGAACAAGTCTGAGGAGGAAGTGACCTCTACAAATGCAGATGCTAAGGAAACAGCTGACGGGAGAGGTTTAGATGCTGGCAATGTGGCCTTGCAGCATCACTCTGATGCAGATACAGTAGAAGGTAAAGTATTGCCAATTTACTTTTATATGTTTCTGGTCAAATTTAAATTGTTCTGATTCTGGTAATATGCTGTTGTGTCTATGAACTTAGGTTCTGCTTCTACAGAAAGCAAGCAATTCTCAAGCCCTGCAGTTCCAGAATCTGTGAATTTGATCAATAATTCTTCCAATGGAGTAGGCACCGAGAAGAAGAAGAAGGTGAACACCAGCACCAACTCAAACAAGGTATCTAAGAGAGGGAAGAAGGGCAAATAGAAACCATATCTAAGTGTGGAATGATGTTATCTACTTCTTTAAATTTGTGCAGTTCAATGTCCAAATAGTTAATTAGTCCTGTAGTGTGCTTAATACTATTGTTGATCTTTAGTGATTTGGATTTGAAAGATAGTCAAATATGTAACCTGATATATATTTTAAGTCTTGTTAAATATTCAGTGTCCATTACTAGATGGATATTTAGTTTTTAGCTAATTTGATATGTATCTAAAGCCTATTTGCATAATTTGAGTATTAGTGAAGTTACATGCATTTAGAGAATTAATTTGAAGCAGGAGTATCCGAGTGAGGAGAAGATTTTAGAGAAGATTGAAGCAATGCGGGCGATCGTGGGATACAAAGCAGCAAGACAGGCAACATGTTTGGAGGAGCTAAAAGCTTTGTACATCTTCACTGGAGTTGAGCCACCTGCCTCCATTAAGGACTCTACTGATATTGCTGAAGTGAATGACAAGCTCAGGTTTCTTATGTCAATCGTAGGCGTCGAACAGTGAAAATAAGCACAACTGGTCTTTTGTGCACCCTGAAGAATAGATAATGGATCTACGGTTAATTGATTGTGTTGTTTTTGTTTGTTAATATAAAATGTTATCCATGTTGAGCTTTGTATTTTGTTTGTAGAACATATTTTAATTGAAATACTATAAATTTTAATATAATTTATCCAATGGGTACAAGTATTTCATAACACACAATAAAAAATGAAGAAAAAATTGGGGAAATTTTGATGACGTGTAATTGGGTATAAGAAGTTTCTCGAAATAAAATAACGGGCAAAAAGGTCGGAGAAGTCGGTGAGTCAAAGAGCAGACCGTGGAGTACACGTGTCCACCATCGCAGAGAATGGGAGACGAGAAATACACTCTTGGTTTGCTTTGCCATTAACTACCTTCCTCATCCAAAATCCAAACCCTAGACCACTTCTCTCTCCATCGATTTTAGCGGAGAATTACACATCAAACTCTTATTAAATATAAATATTAAATATCAAATGAATGAGAACCCCACCTTCGCTATTGTCTTTGACTATTGACAGAGCTGTTCTGCATCTCCCTCATCTCTCTGATCTCTCTTTCCTCCCCGATCACATCCTCAGCGATCTCTTCCTGGTAACCCTCTTATTATGCCTTTTTGTACTTGAATTGCGACAACATCGTGCATTTTGATTAGCGTTGAATTTGGTAACTGTAGATTGAGATCTAGTTTTGTACGTTGAATCAATGTTGAGTGAGTGTTGGTTTTGATTAGTGGAGTTTTTAGTTTCGGTCTATTGATTGTTTGGAGATATGTTTTTAACTCCAGTAACCTTGTGATGTGAAGAATGGTATTTAGGGCTATGGAAGTGATGATGACAAAAATCAGTGTGTTCTGTATGCTTGATTTTGCACAGATCAGGGAATCTCTTAGTATATTTTAACTCATTCGAAAATTGTCTGTTGGATCCAAAAAAATCATTGAAGTTTTCTGGAACCAATTCTCGTGTTCATACTCGAACGGTCAACGTGATTTATATAAGTAAAAATAAAAACTTATTACAAGTCTCAGATTTTTATTTTGTTTCATTTTTTTTCAATTTGGAATTCAGATGATTTTTTTTTTTTTAATTTTTTATTTTTAGTTTCAGTTTTTTTCTCCAAATTTGAATCCTTGGCTTAGATGGAACTTTCATTTTGATTTATCAATTTTGATGATGATCAGAGAACATTGCAAGCTGGGAAGCTGAATGAGAAAGTACTGAAATTGTTTCTGGCTACTGGTAGAGAAGAAGTTCTCTTTCTAATCCAGGCACTTAATATTAAGAGTATCATCACTCCTGTTCTACCCACTAGTAAGTACTTAGCTAATGTCAATATGCTTTTCTAGTTGGTTAGAATTGGTTAGAATGTAGAGATGTCAGATGTTTCAATACAAAAAATAAATAAATAAATTCTCACTTCTTGAATAATTGTTTGCACAGGATGTTCAGAGAAATTCTAAGATTTTAATTCAGTACATCTAAGGACGTTTTAACAGAACAGAGTATCAGTGTTGATTCAAACAAGCTGTTGGGTTTGGCCATTTTCCCTAGCATTTCACGAAGATGTCTGTAGAAAAAATCAAAGACAGCGACCTTGATATAGTTATTGGAGCAGTTCAACCAGATCTATCATCATTCTTAAATGAATGGAGGCCACTTATCTCTCAATATCACCTGATTATTGTTAAAGACCCTGACCTTAAAGATGAACTCAACATACCTGAAGGTTTTGACCTCAATGTTTACACTAAAACCAACATTGACCTAGTGGCAGGTCCAACCGCAGCATCCTTGTTCACTGGTTATTCATGCCGGTATTTTGGCTACCTTGTGTCTAGGAAAAAATATATTATCTCTATTGATGATGACTGCTTACCATCCAAAGACATTAAGGGCAATCTGATAGATGCTATAAGCCAACATATTACCAATCTTGCTACTCCAGCTACTCCTTTCTTCTTCAATACGCTGTATGACCCTTACCGTAAAGGAGCAGACTTTGTTCGTGGGTACCCATTTAGCCTGCGCAATGGAGTTGCATCTGTTTTGTCCTGTGGACTGTGGCTCAATTTAGCTGACCTTGATGCACCTACTCAAGCCCTCAAGCCACAGCAGAGGAATTCCACTTATGTTGATGCTGTGCTGACAGTTCCATTGGGATCCTTGCTGTCCGTCAGTGGAATTAACATTGCTTTCAACCGTGAAGTTGTAGGACCTACTTTGTTTCCAGCTATGAAATTGGCTACGGAAGGAAAGCTTAGATGGGAAACGATGGAAGACATTTGGTCAGGAATGTGTGCTAAGGTTATCTGTGACCATCTTGGCGTTGGTGTGAAGACTGGGCTACCTTATGTGTGGAGAAAGGAACGGGGTAATGCGATAGAGAGCTTGAGAAAAGAATGGGAAGGAGTTAAGCTGATGGAGGAGGTTGTTCCATTCTTTCAGTCACTGCGGTTGCCACAGACAGCAACTACAGCCGAAGACTGTGTCGCCGAGATGGCAAAATCTATAAAGGAACAGCTTGGGCAATCAGATCCTGTGTTTGGCAACGCAGCTGATGCAATGCTGGAGTGGGTTAAGCTCTGGAAGACGGTTGGATCTAGCGCTTGATCTGGTAATTGGATTGATAATTAATTTCATCTTTCTCGGGCAATTCTTTCATATTATTCAGATATTGTATATGTCCGAATATTTCCAGTTTCGGAAGTCATGTTTTAGTTGGATTAATTTGCCCAAGCTATTGAACATGGTAAAAATAATGTCGTGTAGTAATAGATATAACTTATGGGCTCATGTTGGGTTGAAACGATACAATATTTGTCTTAAATTACTGGGTTATGTTATTGCTACGATCCTTTGATGAACTACACACATTCATTGGGAAAATTTTGATATACGTCTACTTAGCATGGAATATTTGTTTGATTCTTTACATTGAAAAAAAAAAAAAAAAAAAAAAAAAAAAAAAAAAAAAAAAAAAAAAAAAAATGAATGAAATGAGTTTTATATACAGTTCTAGTTTCATTCGGAATAATTGTGATGCCTGTTTTCTGTTGAAAGAGATTTTGTAATGGTTGAAAAACGTTAAAAATATTTAGCAAATCACTTGCATTCTTTATCTGAAATGTTGTTTTTCGGATAATGCTCTGATGCTTGATTTTTTATATGATAGATTCACTCTTAGAAAATTAGAGATCTTTATATAAAGTAACAGGTTCCTCCAGTCCCAGCTTTTTTTTTTTAAAAAATTTTTTTTTTTAGTGCCGCCTGACTCTTGCCTTTCTCTATGTTTTATGTTTTAAACTCGAAGAAACTCTTCCTATTTCCATTCTTTTATTACCCAAAGAGACTCTACCTATTCCCATTCTTTTATTACCCAGCAACATTAATGACTCCTAATATACTATATTAGGAGAAATTGAACTATCAACTACTTAATAATATATTTCTTCAACTACTTAATAATATATTTCTTCAACTAGTTAGGCTATGTTCGGCGTCAGCGGTTAGAATAGCTGTAGCGGTTTGAAATAGCGGTTTGAATAATGGTCAAAATAGCGGTCATAATAACTGTTCGGTAATAGATATAGCGATAGCGGTTGAAAACAGCAGTTAGATATAAAATTACAAAAAAGAGTTATGTAATTATTTGACTTTATTCATTAATGAAAAATAAAAAGATATTTTAGTATTTTAAATACAGTGGTTAAGGGAGAAAGCTATGTTGAATAGCGTTCGTCAGACCGCTATGTAAACCGCTAAACGCTATTTTCAAAAGCTATTGCCGAAAATATATTTTTGTGAAACGCTGTTTAGACCGCTGTTCAAACCGCTAAACGCTAACAAAACAGCTAACGCCAAACACACACTTAATAATATATTTCTTCTAGTATAAGTCTTGATCTCTTTGATCGTTAATTTATCAATTACGTCAGTACTCTTCCACCCCCTTTGAAATTCACCTTGTCCTCGAGCTTGAATGGAAAATGAGTTAAAATATTGGATGCTAATTTCCATGTGGCATCACATGCTGATTGTCTTTCCCTATTGAATGAGAACTTCAAGCTCGAAACTTGCAATAGAGTGAACATCCAAAACTTGTGAAGGTTCCACCAATAATTCTATATCTGCCGTAAGTTTGGTAGGCCAAGCAGCTGCTTGTTGATTGTTGCCTTTAAATTTAAAATATGAAACACAAAATGAATTTTGGTAGATTCTGGCAACTGCAGCTCATAAGCTACTGGCCCAATTATTTTAATAATTTGAAATGGTCTAAAAATTTGTGGAGCAAGCTTTTCATTCATCCTCCTAGCCATTGTTTTCTGCCGATATGGAGCCAATTTTAAGAAAACTTAATCACCCACATGAAATGTTACCTCTCTGTGATGGATATCTGCATATTGCTACATCTGAACAAGTTAAAGATGTGTCTTCAACTCATCTAGCCAAGCGTCCCTCTCTGTAAGAAGAGCATCAACAAATCCTAGTACTGCCTTTTGAACATTATAATGAAGTAAAGCCGGCGGTTCTCGCTCGTAAACCACTCGAAAAGGAGACGTCTTCAAGGAAGAGTAGTACGAAGTATTGTAACAATACTCTGCCTAAGGTAAGCAAGAAGACCACTCTTTTGGTTTATCACGAACCATGCAACGGAAATAAGTCTCTAAACAACGATTCATTATCTCGGTTTGCCCATCGCTTTAGGGATGATAAGCAGTGCTCTTCCGCAATTGAGTTCCTTGCAATTTTAAATAATTCACTCCAAAATTTAGAAACAAAAACCTTGTCCCTGTCTGAAATGATCGAAGAAGGGATCTTAGGTAGACAAAGGATCTCCTTAGCAAACTGCATCACCACTAAATAAGCTGTAAAAGGGTGTTTTAAAGTCACAAAATGAGCAAGCTTACTTAGACGGTCCACACCAACCAACACTGAATGGAACCCATTAGATTTTGGCAAATTCTCCACTAAATCCATTGATATATCTTCCCATATTTGTTGTGGAATTATGAGTGCTTGTAATAAGCCTACAGGAGATAAAGCGTATTTGCTTCGTTGACAGATTGTGCACTTGGAAACATAATCCGTAACTTGCTTTCATACCCTCCCAATACAATTCAGCAGCTAACCGCTTGTAGGTTTTAAGGATTCCTCCATGCTCGGAATGGTAAGTTGAATGTGCTTCTTATAAAAGAGTAGGAATCAAACTTGATTTTGAAAGGAGTACCAACCTGCCATCAAAAAATATTCTGCCCTACACAATATTAAATGGTGGCTTGTGACTTTTGAAGTTTATCATGAAAATCTATCAGATTTTTATCTGGTGAAATTCCTGATCAAGTAATGACAAATCCAAAATTTTCTGAACTGTTAAAGCGTGATTTTTTGCACTTTCTATGCTGAACCGATAAGAATCGTCAGCAACATTACTAGGGTTTTCAATTCTATATAAAGCATCAGCAACTCAATTCTCTCTTCCTAGTTTATAAGAGATTTTGAAATCAAATCCCAGATTTTTAGGAGTCACTTTTGATGGTGAACAATAATCATTTGCTGCTCAAAGAGAAATTTAAGGCTCATTTGGTCAGTTCTAATTAGAAATTTGCGTCCAAGAAATAATACCTTCACTTTTGAATTGCCAACATGATCGCCATTAATTCTCTTTCATACACTGATTTTGCCCTTACTCCGTCTAACAAAGTTTGGCTGATATAAGCGATAGGTCGTTCTTCTTACATCAAAATTGCCCCTAAGCCAAATCCAAGAGTATCTGAATCAAGCACAAATTTTTTGGAGAAATTTGGAAGTGCAAGTACCGGTACATTGCTCATTTTTTTCTTCATGGTTTCAAATGACTCTTGTGCAGATTCATTCCATATAAATGCTCCATTTTTAAGCAATTGAACCATTGGTTATACCTTTTCACCATACCCATATATAAAACGCTGGTAGCCTGTGAGCCCAATGAACCCACGGAACTCATTAAGTTTTTAGGTTGTGGCCATTGAGTCATTGTTGTACCTTCGACCCATCAGCTGTCACACCATTCTCTGAAATAATATGACCTTGATACTATAGACTTTACCTCTCAAACAAACATTTTTTTCCCGTTTGAATTGCTCACGACTTAACACCTCCAATATTAGCTTCAAACGTTCAATGTGTTAGTTGTTGATGAACTATAAATTAGGATATCATAAAAAAAAACTAGGACAAACTTACCAACAAATTCCTAAAAAAATTGATTCATTAGTGATTGAAAAGTCGCAGCAGCATTAGTCAGACTGAATGGCATGACTAGAAATTTATAATGTCCTAGATGAGTGCGAAAAGCCGTCTTTGGAACATCCCTTGGATTCATTCGAATATGGTTATAGCCAGATTTTAGATCCAATTTGTTGAATACGCTTGCCCCTCTGAACTCATTCAATAGTTCCTCAATAATGGGAACTGGAAATTTGTTTGCTGCTGTAAGTTTGTTCAACTCTCTGTAATTTATACAAACGCCAACTATTATCTTTCCTTTTTACTAGTAAGGCTGGGCTTGAGAAGAAACTGTGACTTCCTTGATTAATTTCCGCCTCGAGCTTTTCACCGACCAGTCTCTCGATCTTTTCTTTTCAATGTTGTGGATACCTGTTTGTCTGATCCTTGAAATGGTGGTAGTGATGAGGGCATGTCAAACACTACTGCAAATTTCTCAAGGATGTGTTTCACCTCAGTAGACTCCCTCCGTTTCTACTCAGCAGTTTTGACCGTAGCTTAGTAATATTCTATCCAAAATAATTTATCCTCACTCACTACAGTATTCACCTCAAGTTGATAACATTCCATCCAAATAATTTATCATCATCCTCACAAGAAGATGTTTTCACCCCTACTAATGATTTGGAGAGACTCGGGTCCTCTTACAAGCTAGCCCAACTATCTGCTTGCTTGAATTTCATAGTGAGCTGTTGTCAATCCATCACAGTAGAGCATAAAATTTGTAGCCATTGAACACCTAAGATTACATCATGGCTACCCAATTTTATTGGTAAATATTCTGTCAAAATTTTAATTCCTTGCACTTGTAAAGCCATTCCTCGACATACTTCTTTACCACGAACTGTTTCTCCATTTTCCATTAGCATCCCATATCTTCTAGTACCCTCTGGTTCCATTGCAATGCCTCCACCAATTCTATTGATATAAAATTGTGTGAGGCTCTAGAATCAATTAAAAGAACCACGATGAAATTGCCCATTCTGCCTAGTAATTTCATTGTCTTTGGTAAAGCTATACCAACAACTAAACTGACGGCTAATGCTGTATTCACCTCCTCCTTTCCATCATCTTCTGCCTGTTCAACTTCTTCATCGAATAACAACATAATATTCAAGATTTTATTCTTGCATTGCTGGTAGGATGATATTTTTCATCACATTTAAAATAGATACCTATTTCTCTTTTGTTCTGGTATTCTTTTGATGTTAGCCTCTTGAATACTCCTTCTGATTTAACAGAACTATCTGCTTTCGTTTTAGCTAGGTATACTTTCTCTTCTTTCTTCAACTCATTACTGGAACTTCCCTAATGGAAATTGTCCCAGGTTTCTAACACTCCTTAATGACTTCATCTCTTTTTTTTTTTGTTCGATACCCAAAGCAGTATCAATTATCGCATTCAAACCTCGAGGTTTCAATAACAAGAGCTCCGAATGTTTGTGGGGTTGAAGTTTTTTCACAAATGTAGCTGTCAAAACATCGAAAGATAGCCATTTGCAAGCAGCCGCCACTTCCTAAAATTGCTTTCGTAAGTCAAGACTGACCATCTTGCTGTATGGAAAGAAAACGCTGCACCAAATTTTCCTTATGAGTTGATTTGAATTGCCTGTAAATCATTTGTTTCAATTGCTCCTAATCAAAAATAGCTCCTAAATATTCCATGGCCCGAAACCAGGATAATGTTTCCCCATCCAAACTAAGTGCAGCCAATTCTACTTTTTCTACCTCTGAGTAACTCTTTGGCAAGAAAAATCTTTCGGCTCTATTAATCAAAGAGTTAGGATCCTCACCTGTAAATATGGGCATCGCCAATCATCTTGGCTTACGATCTCTTCTCTAATCTCTTCCCTTTATTTTCTCATCTCTTTCCTCTCTATGTTCACGATCTCTATTGTCCGAGCCTTGTCGATTGTCATTTGAGAATGTGTTATTTTGCGACATGGACTTGATGATGCTTTCGAGTTTTTTAGTAACCTCAACATTCTGCAGCCTTGCTTCCTCATTTTGTAGCCTTACTTCCTCACGAGAGCTCTCGAACACCTTTTCTAATGAATCAACTTTCTTTCCCGCCATTTGATTTTATCTTTCACTCATGTATTGTTACCATTCTAATACCAAATTGTTACCGTTCTAATACCAAATGATAGATTCACACTTAGAAAATCAAAGATCTTTAGATAAAATAGAAGGTAACAGGTTTAAGGGAACCTAATCCCACAACCCTAGGCTCTAGAGATTATCAATGATTCTATTCTTTGTCTGATGGCCAAATTCTTTCCCTTCTCTATGCTTTAAACCCCAATAGACTCTTCCTATTAGGGGTGGGCAAAAAAACCGAAACCGAATTAAACCAAACCGAACCGGCGTGTTCGGTTCGGTTCAGTTTTTTATTAAATTTGGTTCTGTTCGGTTTTGGTAGTAGAAAATCGATTATATTTTCGGTTCGGGATTTTCGGTTCAAGGTTTTCGGTTCGGTTCGATTCGATTTTGATCTAAACAAAAAAAATTAAGCTAAATTAATTCGGTTTTTTCGGTTTTTTTTTTTTGTTTTGGACCGAACCAAACCGAACCGATCAATTTTGGTCGGGTTCGGTTTTGAACCTCGGTTCGGTTCGATTTTCCAATACCAAAATTTTTTCGGTTCGGTTCGGCCGAAAACCGAACCGAACCGTGCCCACCCCTACTTCCTATTCCCACCCTTTCATTGCCCCAAGTAACATTAATGACTCCTAATACACTATATTACGATAAATTCAACTACTCCTAATACATTATATTATAATAAATTCAACTATCAACTACTTAATAATGACATTTCTTCTAGTATAAGTCTTGCTTTCTTTGACTATTAATTTATCAATCATATCACTGCATTCACCACCATTCTCTTGTACATAAAATTATTGAAAATATGATAGTTTACTTTTCCAAAAAATTGATTACAAGCAGCTTAGCCTCTGATGGAAAAAATGGTTATTTACGATTTACGGTCTGACATTAGGCAGTAGTATTTGCCAGTGGTAAAGGAACTGTGACTCTATTATTATAGTGGGTGAGGATAGGGTAAGTCTATTGAAGGACTCATGTCAATGAATTTGGTAGGAATTAATTCCATGACTGCGTACATAAAGTGCACGATGGTTCTAGTGATTACTCGGGATAAGTCGAAAAAGTTTCGAGTTGTTTCTTTTACGATAGAAAATCTTTAAGGTTAGATTTATGTTGATGAGCCTTAAACTAAGGAGCGCAGAAAAAAAGCTTAAGTGATGTAAAACGTCCAAAAATATTCCTTACTAATAAGTATAATGGTCTAAATTAATAACGTTATGCGGCGGTGGAGCCAAAACACTTTCTTTCATGTAATTAAATAGCTAATCAAGTTAATATTCCAATCAGGAAAAAACTATCGTGGTCCCGGCCTACCACGTCATTTATAGGCCCAACCAATCACATCTCTCCATTTTAATTGTTTGTCCCCTTTAAACTCTACATGAATATTTAATACAATTAAAATGGAGAGATGTGATTGGTTGGGCCTATAAAAGATGTGGTAGGCCGGGACCATGGTAGTCTTTTTCTTCAAATCAATGCAGCAAATTTATATTCAAACTAAAACAGCCAAAACAACAAATTCAATTAATATTTGAATAAATGTTTTAAATATTATCAAATGAAACTATTCAAATATGTAAGGCAGTTAATACAAAAAGAATAAAGTGGAGAAGATTAAAAACGGAAAATTTATGAATTTATCTCACAGTAACAGAGAAGAAAAGAAATTTCTACACTTATTTATTTTCCTTTCCAAATAAAAATTTGTATGTTAATTTAATATATAATAAAAATTAATTAAATATAATAAAATTTACAAACCAATTAATTTATTAAAACTCGTGTAAATCCTGAAATCTCACATTCAATTGATAAATTTTGAAAGATGAGCTTTTCAATTGATATTCTATTCTTGTGAAACATGAATGAATAAAGTTTAAATGCCTTAAAATTTACTCGCTCGGGTTCTTTTTCTTTGTTATTTTAGGAACAATTAAAATATTCAAAATACTTATAGTTTTACATTTTCAAGATACATTTTAAATAAATTTCTCTATCCTACCCCTGCATTAATAAAGAAAAAGAATGTCTATTAAGAATATTAGATGAGAGAGAAATATATTATGGGCTTTTGAGTCATTTTATATGTTATTTAATGTTTTCTTAATAAGTGTGAAAAATCCTTAAACCACAAATAAAAAGAATTGGAGGAAGTAAGAGACATGCATGAGAAAAATATATAATACATTAAATAATTTTTATCTAAATCACAAATAATAAACGGAATAAATTTTAAAAGTAGCACGGATCCTGAGAAGGATAATTTGGGAAGAATATTTAAAATTTTGTAATTAAACTCTAAAATTCTTTTTACTAAATATTTTGTAAACTCTATTAAAAACTCTAATTTGTAAATTATAATTAGTTAATTCTAACATAGATACTAGAAGATACTAAATGATGTCTTTACTAAAACTTTTATCAATTTTATTAAAAACTCTAACTCATAAATTATAACCGGTTTATCCAAACAAATATAATAGATGATGTTTCTATAGTTAGACCGAATCAAAACGCTCAACTCTGTTGCAACAGTGGTGACAAAAATAGTTATAAATGTTGTAGCCATTCATCCTTTTTATCCATGACCACTTCCCAGAGTTCTACATCTTTCGGTTGCTTTACCTTTTTCTTCGGCCATCTAGATATTTATCATCACCCCCAATGTCGACAACCCGACTTCGACCCATAACTTATGTTTATTATAATGTTGTTAATATGAACGTCATCTTTGATTCGACTCTAATACTCTCTTCTGTCATGTGACTATGTAGATTGCATCTCTTTACACTTAAACTAGAAAATAAATTCGCGTTTTGAGCGACAGATAATTGAAAAAGAATATATTATTTAATTAAAAAATTAATTTTATTAAAATGAAACTTTAAATAACTTTTTAGTAATTCTATCTATTAAAATTATTTATTTTTTAATATCATTGATATAATAAATATAATATTTATTTTGTTATAAATTAATAAAATAAAATTTTCAAAAATATATAAAATTTAAAAATTAAGTCAAATATGAAAGTTTAAAACTATTTAAATAATAAGATCTATTTATTTTAGTAAAACTTTATAATAATTCTATCTCAATGAATCAAAATTTTGAATAATTCTTGTTTCTATAAGTCTTATTAATTTTAATTAAACATTTATAATAATCATATTTTATTTTATATGAATTAAAAAAAAAAAAAACTTCTGATCTATGTTATAATTAATCTAGTTATTGTTCCTAGAATGGTGAATTAAGGTCTTATGAGAATCTTTTCATTCCCGTCACAAACAAAATTAATTTGCAACGATTAAAAAATAGCATATGATAAAATTATTAGAAGATAATGAAAAATGAAATTTACTTTAGATATGGAAGTGTTTTATAATATGCCTTTCCATCCCCAAAACTCCAAGA
The DNA here is from genome assembly GCA_031304145.1 of Cardiospermum halicacabum. Classification (NCBI taxonomy): domain Eukaryota; kingdom Viridiplantae; phylum Streptophyta; class Magnoliopsida; order Sapindales; family Sapindaceae; genus Cardiospermum; species Cardiospermum halicacabum. Next base: position 21,411,655 of record CM062389.1, read on the forward strand.
ACATGAAAATTTGAAGAAGTTATTTTGTTAACGTAGAAAAATATATGATGAGCAGAAAGATAAAGGATTATTGTAAACTGAGAAAATATAACCAAGTGCAATTTGTTATATAGAACTCACAATATGGAATTGTAAATTGAAGAGTCATTATTTTAATTGATTTAATTAGACTATAATATAATTATATGGAGAAAAACAATTTGTTTTATAAAAAGTCATTTGTAAATATTTATAGTGATAAATATTGATAATGGTATAAATGTAAACCTGGAATTCTTGTATATAAATATATAGATTAAGGTGTTGTATGTAACTATGTATTCGTGTCCATTAAACCTTTATGAGTATAAAAAAATGTGGGTAAATAATTTTATAAAATGGATTTTACTAATATCTACATGTTGATCTAAATTAAAATCCTTAAATTTAATACATTATTTTCAAATATATTAAAATGGTAGACCCATTTGGTTCATCCTATAAAAAAAAATTAATATTATATTAATATCTCCCTAATCAAGCACCAATATCTCCTATATCAAACATTTAATTTAATTAATCATCAAAATAAAATAAATTTATACGATTAATTATTTTATATAGTTATCACAAAATAAATAAATGAATAAATTTAATATTTGTACAATATTAAGCTATATTTTTATTTTATAGTTGTTAATTATATCACTCGTATCAAACTATATTCCTTTCAATTAATTGAAATAATAATAATAATAATTTTTTTATTCAATTATAATTTTAAATTAGGATTAGTCTAAAGTACTTTCCCTACTCATGTTATTTTCCCTACTCATGTTATCTAATCATTAGATGATCTAATGGTCAATAAAAAATATATTATTACATAAATTTAATTAAAAAATTATCTACTACCAACTAATTACTTATTTATATATTTTTATAATAAATTAAATTATATTATAATTAATTAAAACTTTAAATTTTATTACAATTTAAATAACTCTTTTTTCATAGATAAATTTTATATGCATCTAAGGATTTGATCCTGAATGATAAAAGAGCTCTAGAAGATTGCGTTTTACTTTTCAATTATGAAAGTCTTTTCCAACGTTAATATCTTTGTTATCATCTTCTAAACACTTTGGATGAGTTAGTTTTTATGTTTATTTTTCAATTGCATTAGATGAGAACCATGATCTATACAAGATTGTTTAGTGTTATAGAAGACAGGGAATTCTATCTATGAGGTTTGGCAGTTGCAATTTATTAAGATGAAGCTTAATATATAAGAGAGAGTTTTACTCCAATAAATTGGAAAATAAGGAATATTAAGTAGTGCATTCAGGCCGCCTTGTTTCTCTGTTTAGACCATCATTATAGTTTTTTTTAGCATAATCATCATCTCTGAAAGTCAAGGTTGTCTCTTCTTCCTCTTTTACCTTTATTTTGTTTATCTGGTATTGCTGTTATATTATATTCTTCAACCGATTGTCTTATTTTTCTGATGAAAACTTATCCATATCTTTCAGTCTTATGTATTGTATGTTCGATTCAATCAATCTTTTCCAATTTTGACCATTATAAAATATTCTTAAAGGTTTGTTTTTGTTGACAAGAGAAGTTGTAGTCTGCTTGTATGTTAAATAAAAAACTTTTCACTCAAGTTCTGTAGGAGTTCAAAACTAACAGCTTGATAATCCTACTTTTTTTGTTCATGGTTCTCACTCTCAGTACAAGTAGTAAAGCACCCCTTACTCTTGTCCTACGGTGTGTTGGCAATGGATAGTTAAAAACCTTAGTTACGATAAGATCTTGGGTGGTTTATTTGTCTGGTGTATAATGTAAGCATAGTTTTCAAATGGTCACAATTTTCTAATGTGAAGATGATATGAGAATTTCTACTGATTAAGTTTTATTACAACATTGTTAATTTACTTTTCTATATAATAAACATAAAACACGAACTGTTTTGCTTCAGTTTTGTGTCTTTGTTAATTTTGTGTACATGGATTTGGAATTTATTTTCTCTTGTGAATGTATTAGTTATACCAGTTTATATTAAACTTGTTGTTGGCAGTTCTAATGTGTGAGTATTTGACCTTCAAATAAGAGCATGTTATTTGATGGTATTTTAAAGGAAATAATCATGGAGATGAATAAATATATAGGTATTGTTAATGTGCGTTTTATGATTTTGTGAAATTAAATAGTAGATCAAGATTATGTACTTGTATCTTCTTTATAATTTTCTACTTGTATTTTCTTTATAATATTTTACTTGTATCTTCTTTATAATTTTTTATGCAAGATATGTTTTGTCAAGTTTATCAATTTTTACCAATAATAAGAAGATGAGGATTTTGTGTCATAGTATGTATTATATTTTGATGTTTCAGATTGAACTGGGTTAAACAATTAACAAGTATAAGATAAGTTGTGAAGTTGCCTGTCGTGTTTAAAAGTTTTAATTTATTTAGAAATTGTACAATGCACATATCTTGAAATGGTGGGAGAGTTTCATTTATTGAGACTACTATCTTTATAATATGTAAGCATGTTATCTTTGGGTATCTACTATAGTTCTAATATCTATTTTTATGTTAAAATGTTATTCAAGTGAGTTTAGACAATGTCTAAAAAGAATTTAACTTGTAACAATATTGGTGATATGAACATGTAATCATTGTGCAAAATAATATCACAAGGGGTATGTATGCTATTACTAAAGTTCATATAATCTTTTTCTGCTATTTAAATCTTGGTTTTGCAATTTATATCACACTCTATAAATCGGTTTTTGAAGTTCAAAATGGTTGTGTTTAAAGATGTTAACAATGATCGTGCGAATGAAAATGAGACCAAATTTTCAAGGATGAGTTGGATCAACGTATGTACACTAAGTTCACTATTAATTTTTGAATTTATGTATATATTTGACACGTGGAGTTAAAATTGTTAATTTTAATTGTATTTTATAGTAAATCAGAGAGTAAAATTTAAGAGATAGTGGTGCCAAATTGTTAACATTAGCGGTTAGAAAATCATTATTTAGTTTATATATTTTTTAAATAATTTAACTAGGTCCTCAAATTGTGTTTATACTATTTGACATGTTTTATATATTCATTTAATTATGTATTTATATGCCTAATAACAAAATTTAATTGTAATTATAAATATTTATGTTTTTGTCAATATATGAGGATAAGATTAGCGGCACAACACAATAAATTTACTAAGGGAGAAAAATCATTTTATATGAACAAACCAAGTGAAGATAGTGAAGTTAAAGATTTTGTCACACATCAACCAACTAAAGATAAACGAGTGAGATGTTTCTTATATACTAAGTGGTATCTTACTCGTTTCAATTATCTAGTGTCAAACCTTAGTAAAAGACAGTTAAATGGCGCGACAGAGATTGAGTTTCAATGTTTAGTAAAGATACAATTTGGTTGTATTTATCATGATCTATGTAAATGGCTTTTGGATAACGTTGATATCTCATATTTTTCATTCAAAGTGATTGACAATTGCATCATGCTTAACTTTAAGTTCTTTGCCAAAAACAATGGGTATTGTTGATGGAAAATAGTGCATTAAATTTACAGTGTGATAAGAAATTAGATGAAAATCTAAAAACTAAATACTATATGGAGAGGACATGTATTTGCTTACAAAAGATTTGTACAAAACTACATACTATAAAAAGTTATGGAGAAGAATTTAAAGTTACATTTACTTTGTGTGTATTGGGTACGATATTGTATCTTGCAACCACACCATTTATCAAGTCAGCATACCTTCATGTTTTGACTGATGCTAGCAACATTCATTATCTAAATTGGGCAACATGGTGTTTCAACTATTTAATGATGGATTAAAAGATTCAAAACATCTCGGCCAAGGAATTTACCAGGATTTTTTTCTTTTTGCAAGTAAGTTCATATTAAGGTAAACACTTTTGTAATTAATGAATTCATTTATTTAATTTTATTGAACTCTCATGTTACTGTTTTGCAAATGTTTCACTCAATATATCTACATTGTGTAGTTGTAAATGTTCTTATTGTTGAAAAATCAAGTGTTCCCATTGTTGGTTAGTAAGGCTATTAAGAGAATCATGAAGGTAATATAAGAGCGTGGAGAATTCAATAAAACCGTGGTATGCAACTAAACTAATGACATTATTTGTAATTTTTTATTTTTATTCATATCTATTCTAATCATAAATAATGACTACATTATTCAATGAGTAAATTATTCTGACATCCCTTGAACCATTGCAATCTACAATCCGATAAGAATTAATCGAAAAAAAAAAAAACAAACCCTTTAACTAACAGTTGATTGTTTCACTTTCGTTAAAAATTTGTTTGACTTTATTGACTCTTGACAATTACTGTTTTACCCTTAATAGATGTGATAGTGGTGGGTCTCACTCAGCTACGTGATGACTATTTTAGTACGATTGTGTTTTTTTCTCCTGTTCAACACTTATTAGTATTAGATGTTATTATTATTATTTAATTTTTTTAATTAAAATCTGTAGCCTACTATCATTTTGTTTCATTATAAATCAATACATCACCACTGTCATATTTACATATTTTTTATTTTTTATTTTTAAATTTATAAATCAAACCTAGCATAGGTACTGATTTATATCATTACATTCATTAAAATTAATATTATCACATATATTAATTTTTTTAATTTAAGTATTTGAATGATATAAATAAAAATGTGATTTTTATTTATAATGTGTAAGTATAAATAAAATAAAATAATTATATATATATATAGTTAGTTATTTGAATTTATCAATCAAATTTAGTCTAACAATAAATATTAGATTACATAATTCTAATTTAATTAAATATATATTATAAAAAGTTTTAAAAAAATAATAACTAAAACGAATTTTTTTTGCTACATCAGAAATCTGAAATGACGTCGTCACATTACACTTTATCCAGTAAAATTTTGCGCTCCAATTCTTACACAAATCAGCACTCCTTTCCAAACTCTCAAAACTAGAACACCACCTTTCATTCACTTCTCATTATTTTCCATCGACAACAACCATCATCCGCCCCGCCACTCTTCGATTCAAATGCTTGGTCGGTCATACCAATTTCTTCACGCGACTCGGTCGATTGATTAAAGAGAAAGCCAAGAGTGACATAAAGAAGCTATTTTTCAGATTCTCTAAAACTAGAGACAACTTCGTCGTAATCGATGAGCTACTTCTTTTCTGGAACCTCGGCGAGACCGACCTCATTCTTGATGAGCTCGAAGAGATCACAATTCTTTTTTTTTTGTTTAACCTTCTTGTCATGTATTATATGAAATTGAATTTTGCTTATTTGTGATTTTAAACATTATTGGTGGCTGATCTTACACAAAGAATCTCGATTAAGATTGTGGAGGGATTAAGAGAGGATATTATGGAGAAAATCTGAAAACGGGAAGCAAAATCAAGGTTTGCTTATAATCAGTAATGATGGGCGGTGATTATATACGAAATGATTTTTTTGTGGTTCACTTGTACATTTCAAATAATATCCCTGAGCCACGTAATCTTGAAAGTGTTTTAATGGATCTCAAACGGTCAATTGTTAGTCAAAGGACCTGTTTGTTGATTTTCGGTTAATTCTTATCTGATTGTAGTTTGCAATGGTTCAGGGGGTGTCAGTTTAATTTACTCTTATTCAATTATCGTTATATGTAGTTGTCCATTCCTCTATCAAATAACGCAACTGTGGAAAAGGACACCCCAATTGGAGAAGCTGAAATTTGATGGTCTAATCAATCTAATTCTAATAAATTGAATTCTTTATATAACATTCCATGTACACTTCAAGCTGACTTGCATAGAATAAAGGAAAAGGTTGATATCTCACATAATGAGAATTGTTGATTTAAATGTGAGAGTTGAAAAAGTAGATGTAACGGTAGAAAATCATAAAACTATAGAAGAAGTCAAGGATACCATGGAATAAGTTAAAGTTTATTTAGCTAAAAAAATTATTTGACTTCATCAAAGGATAAAAAATTTGACTTCGATATGTATCACAATGTTCTTTAAATGTGTGAGTGAAAAAAAGTATTCAAAGGTAGAAAAGGAAGAAACCATGAAAGGAGTGGATGAAAGCATTGAAGAAGTCAAGCTTTATTCATTAGCAAAAAAAAATTATTTCTCTTTACCAAATGATAAGATATCGAATGGGGTATCACATTGTTGCTTAAATAATCAAAGTATAAAAGATGGAGATCGATATGCCTTGAACAAGTGATTTTAGATACCTCTTATAATGGTGAAAATATCCGAAGAAGAAAATATTTATGAAATCATCATATAACAATCCGTATGTTGTGGCATCGGTAATGTAATTTATTCTTTTCAATATCATTTATTTCTTTATTTTTTTATAGCTATGTTGTTGACACATGATGAAGAAAAATCTATTTGTAGTAAAGAAAATTCTTTTACGTCTGAAAAAAGGATTACGACCAGTACGACTTCAAAAAAATCAAATCTCTCTATATGAAATTTTTTATTATTGCAAACAATTTTGAAGAAAAAATAGTACTTCTGTGTTGACATGACGCCATTTTCATATGAAGATCATAGGTTGATTGCTTACATATTTTATTTAGATTTAAATCAAGAGTGAGTTTATATTTATTTTATTTTTTTATTTTTTTTTATGTTTTCCCTATCACATATTGGGAGACATTTCACATAAATATATAGTGCAATTGTAGTTACAATAAATAACGAATTTTTTAGACTTCATGAGATACTAGCCTTTCAACAAAAAGTGTGTCTTTCAAATCAGGTGTATCAAATATATTATTACGTAAATAACTATATTTGTAATTTATTTTTATAGGTACAGTTGACATAACTACATTCTTACTCCTTGTTCCAATATAGGTCATTAATGTAGAAGTAAAGTTATACACAACCAAGATGAATGGGAAAGTGAATGATAATATCAATTGGTTCTTACCTATTTATTTTGTGGTATTGTTTCACTTTTTTAGTCTAATTTAATCTAGTATTTTAGTTTTTGGAAGTCCAATGGTAACATAACATTTTTTAATGTAATAGCAAGTAGTAAATTCCAACTCTAATAAGGATGCAAATTTTCGATAGGATCAATATATTTATAATTTCAAGCGATGCGAAAAGGTATAAATTTATATAACTAATCATAGCTGTATTATTATTATTATTATTTTTTTTTACTTTTTGTTTAGATGATAATGCTCGTTGGTCATGATAACTAGATATTTTTTCCTATCAATTATATTAATCAACATTAGTATTTTAAAATCATCAGTATAAAGGAACGTATGATAAATATTGGGATTCATTAGAAAATTCAATAAGAGAAGATGAATAGTTTACCCAAGTTTCAAGAATTGTAAGGTGTTATTTATGCTGCTTTAGACCAATATCTGAAATATATTTAACAATGGATCACTATTAAGACAATTCTATCTATTCGCAGTTGAATGCACTTGGTATATTACTATGTTCTGAGATGTATACAGTTTATTATGGATATTGGCACTTTAAAACATTCGAGATCATCACAACTAAAGTACCCCAACAAACTAATGCATATGATTGTAATTTACGTAATAAAGTCTATGGAGGTATCATGTTCTATTTGTGAAGAAGGATATTAGGTATTTTTTAATTTAATATTTGGTATGATTTATGGTTGACGAATAACTCTCAAATTCATAATAATAGTTTGGTTCTATTTTTTCTAGTATCATTCTGACATAGAGAGACTAAATAGCAACTGAGCTTCTAAGGTCGAAATATAATAGTAAGAAGGGAACGTTACTTTAGTAGGTTGATTTGTATTTTAACAATTCTTTAAAAAATAATGTAGAAGTTCAACATTATAAAACTCCATATGTACCACCACATGAAGGCCCATCGATGAAGAAGATTCGCACTTCTAAATAATTCAAAGTCAGTATACACCGAAGAAGAGGAATATGAAGAATTTGTTTTTATTAACTTTTCACATTTCATTAAGTTATTTAAAAAAAAATAGAGAAGACATATATAGGGTATATATTTTCTGTCAATAGCACAGAATGTTTGATATATATAGTATTTTGTAATATTATCGAGTGTTATGATTTTAAAAAAATGAATTGATTACATTTATAACTTCATGTACAGAAATTATGTTATAACAATCTAGGTAATGCCTCTTATAGTAAAGCATGAAATTTTGTTAAAGCTAATAAAAACTAGTCTACAAACTAACTTTATACATGTATAGATTACTTTATCCATTAGAGATTAGAGACTAATTAAATGTCATATAGTAAAAGTAAATTTAAGCTAATTAGTTGTACATGAAAAAGACCACAAAATCCAAATATTTTCACATCTTTCAAATGCAATTTATAATTACACAGTAACACTTATAGAAGTATGAGCATTAAGGAAGTCTAAACCATAAGGTTCCATGAGAATTATAAGCATACAAATTTGATACATGCCTAACACATTGCAGCTTCTCAAATATCTCTTATATCTTCTTGATTAGTCACTCTCTAGCAAATGGATTCACTAATGCAGTATGTATAAATATATATATATACACATATATTTGGTTTACACTTTTGAACTTTAATTTTATTAAAAAGCTTGAGGGCCATATACAATTTACTTGCCTGCACAACTAAACAAGCATTTATGAATTTTAAAACATGGTGAGAAATCCAAACAAAAGGAAAGTTATTTAGTATTCTCATCAATTTGACAAGATCATAAAATAATAAAAACCAAAAGGAACTACTTTGTGCATGATGAATTAAAACCTATACTACCTCCCCATATATCATGGATTATCAATGTATAAGTTTCTGTCGCTGACCTGTAGTTATCTATTTTCATCCCTTAAAATATATCTATAACCTTTTGGTGTTTTGTTCCTTTGTTAGTCCATCTATGTACATGTTGTAAATAATTGCATCTAAAAATAATAACAATTTCTACATGAATATATATACCATAATGCACGACAAAGCGCGTTGAATTATTTACCACAACTAGAATGATTAAATTGAATCCCTATCGTTATCTCGCTATTTAAAATGTGAGATGATTTAAACTAGTAAAGAGACACCACACGACCTAACATCTTATTCTATCATTATCTCATAAGTTCATAAGGTAGTCCAAAGTACCAATAAAAAGTAGTTAGAAACTAATATGAAATGCTTCAGTTTCATACTTGAGGATAGGCTATGCTTTCGCATCTCTAAAAAAACTACTTCACACTTTTCTAGTAGCCCACATTTGTGTTAAGCTTTTATCGGAAGAGCATAAATATCTTCAGTAGGAACCTTAAGCTTCAAGAAGTTGTGAATAAGTTGATCCTACCTTCTTATATAAAGTTTTCTACTAATACACGTCTATAAGTAATTTGAAGCAAAGGATATCTGGCTGGAAAGAGCTTCCCTCCAGTTTCAAGTGACATATCTGAAGATACTTAAGGTGTTACACTTATTAAAAGTTAGATGTAAACAATACGGAAATAATTCAACATAACTTTTGTGAAATATAGTAAATTAATTTGATGTGTAGTTATAGTTAGTCACACTATATATTCATCTTTTTTACTTCCTTGTTTAGCTACCAATTGAAAATTTCAACAATAACACAAGATAAACCATCACATCCATAGTCACATGAGACATTTCTTTTTACTTCCTTATTTAAGCTTGTAAAAAAGTGGGTATGAGTTGTTTTCTTGAATATTAAAATCTTATATGCTAACCATACTTAAAGAATGATTAAGCATATCGCATCCATGGTCACATGAGATATTCATTGTTTACTTCCTTTTTTAAACTTATAAAAAAGTGGGTATGAGTCATTTGCTTGAGTATTGAAAACTTATATGCTAACCATACTTAAAGTGGCCACGTTAGATATCTCAAAACATGTTGCATTCCAAAAAGAACTATACAAGTTAGAGTTTGAATTTATTTAAATTTTCCATTGAAATAAAGATTAGGGAAGAAAAAATATGATAAGTTCTTTTCATGTAATAAATAAATTAAAACAAGCATGTTATTATAATACTGTGTATTTCTTGTTTATTAAGTTGGAACTAAATCATCAATTGTGCTCCTCACCTTGATTTAAAAAATCATGTAGGATAGGTTTGATTTACTTATGTATATTTAATATATATATATATATATATAATTTCATATCAATAATACCTATTAGATTATTGTGTCCACCATCATTACAAAAACTGCATTAATGTGGTTGGGTTTCTTTTTTCTTATGTTGAGTTGAAGCACCTTTTGTTAAAGATATTATGGGATCTGTAACCTAAAACTTTTTGTTTGGTTGGAGTTGTGGTCTGGACAAAATGCAAAAAATTATTTGCTGATTGCAATTGTTGAATGTCATTCATTAATAGTAAGATATTTTATTTTGTATCAAGATAGCACTCTGAAGTTTTAAAAGCTTCATAACAGAGTCTGTTGCAAAAGGCAGATAATTTTGCAAACCTGGTCATCTCTAACAACTGCGAAGTTGATGGCATCATTTAAACCATATATATTTCCAAGCTTAATATCATTCCACTAACATTTATTCACTAAGTTTTTTTACTTTCATATTGCAAACATGTAGCTAAAAGGAATCCCAACAAATTCAAAATATCTACAATAGCATGTCATACTCATATAAAGCGGGAAATAAAATATTATCCACATGCATTCGTTTCTCTAAAATTGAGTTAATATGTATGAAATCATATTGCCATCCTCAGTTTGAATTAGAATTAATAACAAACTTTCGTCTTGTATATTTTTTTGAACCATCAAGAATATAGCTCGTGTATACCTATCAGTCACATTCTTTTCAAGATTCCTAATGTGGGTCATGAGAACTGGTTTTGTACATCTTGATTCATAACCATCTTTAAGCTTATTATGCTGAATTCAATCCAAATCCCTACATATCTACTTGACAAACTCATGTAATTTAAGATAACATTGAAAGAACCAATTTAAGTATGCATTCATTCTTTCCCATTGCAGAGTGCTCCGCATGCCAACAAAAAGCAGCCTTTAGATAAGACCAATGCACTTGTTTCCATACATCATGTTAGCCAATTCATTTGTTTGCAAATCAAACTATAACACCAATTTTACCCATTTGACTTCATATTCATCAACAGTCATTTATGTAAACATACAACTTGTAAAATGCTTAACAAAGTTTTCCTTATGCACATTGCTCATGGCATTGTGCTCCAAATGCCAACAACACAAACAATGAATACTAGTAGGAAATAATAATTATATTGCTTGGTCCATTGCTTTGTCACCATCTATAATAATGGATTTAGGGTTTTTAAATTTCATTGCCAACAAAAATGTGTATAATAACCAAGTATATGTATCGACGATCTTATTCGTAAGAAAACCAAATCCGAAAATAGTTGACTTATGATGAATGATTTGCACGAATAAATATAACTAAAGGTTTCTTGTATATATTTGTCTTGTAGGTAGAGTCAAATGCAATTGCGTCCCCAAAATGATTATAGTCATTCCGACATACATAGTCTGCCAAAATAAACTATTGAGTCTTTTATCTTCATCGATCGAGTATTTGTAGAAAAAACATGGATCGACTTAGAACTTAGCTGACAAGTAAACTAAAACTGTATCTGAGTCAGACTCCATCAATTCTATTCGACGAGCTACATTTAAATGATTTTGTACATCATTTACAATCCCTATTTTGTTAACTCCCTACTTGCTCTACCATATTATCAACCACTTGAGATGTTTCCACACCAATATTTTTTAATGATCTCACTTGTGCAATATTTGAATCTACCTTTCTATTTGAGCGTGTGAATTGTACTTGACCAGACAAAGCTAATGCATGGTTATGAGACATAATGAATTCCCTAGTAATGTATAAACCAGTATCTTTAACTTGATTTACTCTAAAATCTGTCTTGCAACCAACTCGAGTTATTGTTATTAGTTCTTGTAATCTGTCAATTTTGTCTATCCATTTCTTTAGCACAGTCCCTTCCTTTGAGCACACCCACCTATGAAACATAATAGACCAATGTTTATCCCGCCTAAGGTTATCTTTTCATAGTCCAAAACTGATTAATGAAGAGTATTTAGTATAGAAATCATAAGCATCATCAAGTGTTTTGAATGCTTTTCCAACAATATCGGAAGGTTGTAAGCCTAAAATTCTTTGGTGTCATCTAGGTTAAACACGGTTGATAGTAGAGTAAATTGAGTATGTTCATTACCCACATCCACTATATTTGTAGGTGATGCTTCTTCTTCTTCTTCTTTTTTTAAATATGTTCCTTCAAATAATGCTTCATTAAACAAATATCCTTATCTTCAATTTCATAATCACCGTCAACAAAAGCTGAAAGCAGAAATTTGGTACAATCAACAAGTGAATAATCAATCAAGTTATTATAAATATTTATGAATGATGAATGCAACAAAACACCTGTTTTTTCACTTTCAAACTTAATTATAAGAATATTAAACAAGTGAAAACTATATGTTCTGCTGAATTTGTATGGTAAAACAAACTATCAGTTAAAATATATAGCAACAAATACTCTTAAAAACCAATATTTGGCAACTCTAATTAATTTCTCAAATTAACAATTACTCTTTTATACAAGTGTTTCCATATTTATATGAAACAAATAAATCATTAAAAATTACAATAACATAGAAACAATTAATTACTACACATTGAATAACATCCTAATGAAAAAACATGTGTTTTGAATACAACTCAATTTTAAAGTGTGAAAGTATTTTTTAAAGTGAAATTGAAAAAAAATAAATAAAAGTATTACAGATGAGTTGAAGATAATTACTTATCTATGGAAAAGTTTTAAAAGGCAAGTCGAGGATTTTTTTGATAATAGTACCTGATCAATTATCTCTGAATAGTAGATCAAATGTTATAGAAGGTATTGGAACGAAACTGCTGGAGCATTGGACATAGTTATAATTGGACTTATCCGATGTAGAAAAAGTTCATAAAATCGATTGTTGTGTTTGTTAAGTTGTTTCATTTGGTTTTTGCACAAAATTTTAAATCTTAACCGCTCTCACAAATAAATTAGTGAGAGGCATGATATCAATCCCTATTTTTCAGGGATCAAAAGAAATGATGGGCTTACTTTTATGATAAAAATTTGGATGGGTGATACAAATATGTTGATTAATATGTGGTAAGATAAAGTGATGAGATTGTAACGATTTTGGGTGGTACTTCTAACTAAAGGTATCGTGGTCAAGATATGAAATTATTCAAAGTGGCAGTTAAAGTCATGAAGTACAGTTTTTCTACTCTCTTTATTTGACACCAAAAGTCGAATGGGGTTGTGTTCGTCTTTATCTTCCAAAATTTCAACAATTGAGGATATCGAAAAACTGACTAAATGGAGGAAAGTGGAAGAATGATAAATTTATCTTGTTAGGTTACGTTTTGACCCTTAATTTTTGAAAATTTATGAAGTGGGCCATACAAAATTATGAAAATATCCTTGCAAATGGCTGAAATAAAAATTAATTGCTTTTTCATGTAATTGTGTCCAAAATATTGTTAGAGTCAAAAACGTATTTTTATAATTTTATTTAGTAAAAGATAAAAAAAAATCTATGTTTCATATGTAACTTATATAAAATGGAGTGGTGTTATGATATTAAAACATAAATAAACTAGGGTACATGCCCGCATGTTGCGTGGGTAGGGGTGGGAATAGGCCAGGCGCCCTATCAGGGGCCTACGGCCTGGCCTATATCAGTCCTGGCCTGCCCAGCCCGTTTAAAAAATAGGCTTAATTTAAACTTTTTAAAAAGCCTACTTAGTTTAACAGGCTAGGCTTAAACTTTTATAAAAGCCTTTGAAACCTAATAGGCCGACCTGTATATCATTTCTATATATATATATATATATATTATTTCTATTTTAGATGTAATTATTAAAACTATGAAAGTCATTTTTGTAAATTTAAAAAAATTATAATAATAATTTAGTCTATTTTCAAACACCCTAGCCCTAACTTTTCCACCACAAGCATCTTATTGATTGCTGTCAATTTATATTATTTTACAAAAATAGAAGTTGTACAATAGAATTAGTTAAATAAATTGTATTAATAAAATAAAAGAAACTAAATAAATATTATAGTATATGATCATTACAGTTAGAAAGTAAACAAAATATATGAATGAAATTAAAAAGTTTATCTATTTGTGTTTTTAAAACATGTGACTTCTATTTTTTCTCACAAATTTCTCAATTTATTTGTGTTTTAATATATATATATATATATATATATATATATATACACACACGTGATTCTTGTTTTTATGTATTTATACTTTCAAGAACTAATTCTTATTTTTTGCATTAAAAGAACATGTGACTCTATTTTTTCCTCTATACTTTTGTGTTTTTTTTAAAAAAATACATGTGACTTTTTTTCTCTCTATTTATTTATATTTTCAAGATCATGTGACTCTTATTTTTTTGTTTCATTTTTTTACTATTAAAGAATATTATTTTTTCTATTTTTTTTAAATCTTTTTCTACAATGGAATAGAGTGACATTATAGGTTATTGTGAAAATTATTATATCATTATATTATATTATTGAAGAGTGTTGTCTTTTTCTATTATTGATGATACGATCTAGTGGTTCACTTTAAATTATGTTGTCGGAGAATAAAATTTTATTATTAACTATGGAGTATGATAATATCAATATATTTAGCTATAATATTATTATCTATTTAATTACAGGTCTAAATTATTAATTTTTTTTTAAAATTTAAGTACCAACAGCAGGCTTTTAAATAGGCTTTCAGGCCAGACCAGACTTTTAAAAAGTCCAGGCCAGGCTCATAGAAAAAGCCTATAAGCATAAATAGGCTAGGCTTAAGCATTCATTTTACAATACAGGCTAGGCCTATTTAGCCAAAAGCCTGGCCTGGCCTGGCCTATTCCCACCCCTATGCGCGGGGAATGCACCTTTATGAGATTTTGACAAGAGTCGTGCTCAATAGGAAATTCTTTTTCCCCTTTTTTTAATTATAATTTTTTTCTTGAATTTTTCTAGTATTTAAAAATATTGTTATAAATAAGATTATTTAATATAAAAATATAAATAATAATAAATTATAAAATTAAAATAAATTGGTAAAACCTACAAATATATATTAATTCATTATTACACTATTGGAACTTTCTTTCCCTTTATATATAGGCACATAAACATTATTTCATGGGCAAAACACAAGTTAAAAGCACTTATCATTTGGAGGCGCCAATATATGTGTACTTCTTCGAAAAACCTTCATCCAAAAGTTTATTATTTCTATAGCTTTTTGCTGCACGTGTTCTAATGACGTGTCTTTCATTTGCGCTCAAATCAACAAAAACATAATGTTGACCATGTTGAGTTTGTTTGTTAAAAAAAATTATGTGGTATGATAATCAAATATTTAAAATGAACTTATTTAAGCTTCGAATCCATAATTTTCTACATTTGTATTATATATGGTCAAACATAAATTGGCCAACGAATATAATTATATTTTGTGTAATATTATTAAATGATTAAGGTAAAAAAAAAATATTCTGTCAAAAGAAACATAATATAAATAAATAAATAACAAATATATTAAAATATTGTAATACATAAACTCCTAAACTACTTTTATTTAATAAATTATTCTAAAAGTAATTACAATTAAAATATATACGTAATTATCACTAAACGAGCCTAGTTTTGAATATGTTATTATAAATAACATGTGTCGATTTTAAGATAAATTGCGGTATTTTGAAAAAAAAAATTACTTGAACTACTTAATATAAATACATATACATATATGTATTGGTAATAGTTCAATTTTTACTTTTTTAACTATAATTCACTAAAATTTATTTGATTCAATTTATTATTTCTTATTTTTATTTTATCAAAAATCTTATACGTACATTTTTAATGCTGGGCATGAAAGGAATTAGGGAAAAGATCAAATTCTATTTTTGATAGGATAAAAAAAAAAAAAAAAAACTTTTGAACCTTAGATTTAATATCAAACAACCCCTCTAGAGATATCACATATAGATAAAACAATAGGCTTACCATTCCTCTTCTCACTTCACCATTTTCCTTCCACGATCGATACAGAACCAAAAGCAGCAACAGATTCAACCTTGCATGTCTGAGTATAGCATGAATTGGGCGATTAGAGAATAGAGTCACTAGAAATCAAGTTGCGAGCTTAGTGTGGATCCCTCAATTAACCTCATTCTTAAAATCTCCATCATTTGGTAAGAGCAACATATATATCAAAATCTTAGTTACTTGTAGATTTCTTTTTCGGATTACTGAATTTTTTTGTAAATTGGTAATTTAGGATTCAAATCGTCGACTCCTGCAACATCTTATCAAACAATACCATCCAAAAGGTGAGGGCTTAACCCTAATTTTGTTTTAGTAATTGGCTAATAGACAAATGATACAATTTCATCCTTCTGAATTAGTTGAGTAGTAGGTTTGGGTGCGATTGATTCTCCAAATTCCCTTGTTCATGCCTGGTCTTAAAGAATAGAATATATTTTCTTATTAAATTTTTCAACTTAAAAACTTATTATTAACAATATGTTACTGATTGTTGATTTTACACTATTGGTTTAGCATAGGTTTTGGTGTTTGGCTAAGTTCTGCTTTGGGGTCTCAGGTGACCACCAGGGAGCAGAGAAGAGTAAGGGGAGGAGGAGGCTTATTTTATCAAGTTTTGGGGATCTAGCGTTCAAGGTTGGTAAACTGGGTTTTTGCCCTCATATTATGTTTGTTCTTTTTGTGTTGAACTATTGCATTAGGTGGATTCAAATTATTTTTTTGGCTTAAGAAATAGATGTATAAATATTAAGTAAATAATAGGGTTGTTGCTTGTTGTAGTGTTTAATTGTTTGCGCGACTCAATGGTAAATTGTTAGTGTGGACTTTGGTTAATATGATTTAAATAAACTTATAGCATTATTGTAGTATAAAGATTAAATAGACAAAACCAGTTTGGTCAAATGAAACTACATCAATAACCCATTTAGTTTCTAGATAGTGGTGATGAAAAGGCGCCTTAGAGGTTCAGAAGTACTTCAACACTATAGCGGTGAATTGGCGAAAGGATATGCCAATATTATAGACTTCGATCTAGTTGTGGGGCTTCGAATCAATAGTGAGACTTTGGTTTATAGTGCCATTAGTAGAATGAAAGTGCGTATTTAAATCTGATTGTGGAACTTCGGTCTGTAGTGTTCCCATTTCACCATTTTATTAGACTAATTGGGCTAGTAACTACTTAAAATAAAAAGTTGTTAAATGATTGGTTTATTATTGATTGATAGGCAATTTATGCCATGGATGATTGATTGATTTAATTATGACCAACAATGGAGATTGGCAGCAATAACATGCTAAAATATGTTGGTGTTGTTGTTGGGTTGTATTGCTTTTAGTATTGGTTGGAATATTTGATGGTTTTCTTGTGCTTGTGATGACTTGAATTGAGTCGAGGTGTGTCCTTGCAGAGAAAGATTGCTCGATAAAGAGGCAGAGCAATCAAAACCATAAATAATTGATGGGAGAGAAGTACATGACATAATAAGAGGGAATGATACGTGCACAGTATAATTGGATAAGAGGTGTCATGTGTGTGCACGTGTCTAATTTTGAAGTCATGTAAACTACGTGACCACTAAGTGGTTTTGATATATATATATATATATATATATATTTTGATGTAAAGCTGCAACTTAACGTCAAAATCGTAAAATTTGTTTGTTGGAATTGTTTTTCAATTATATATATGGTTAATTAATTTCAAAAACCACTCAATTTTTGAAATGTTTTACCTCTAGCACTTGATTTTACAAACTTATACAAAACCACCTCCAAAATCACTCAAAATTAAAACTACTCATAAATATAAAAATCATTCACACCTCATCAAAATCACTAGTATAATAATTTGAATACATTTTTTATTTTTAAAAAAATATTTAATTTCAAATTTTACAAAACTAAAATAAATTATTATATAATTTAGTGTTTTTTAAATGTTTGGATTTGTACTTTTTAATATTTTTAAGTTTTAATTATTATTTTTAAAATTTGCGAAATTAAAAAAATATTGTGCAGGTCTAACAATTTTTAATTGTTTGTTTAAATAATTTTTGTTTTAATTTTAATTTTTTAATTTTCTAAATAATTACAAGTATATTTGAAAATTTCTTTAAAAATTTATATTATTATTGTAACACCACATATTGAGACAAAGTTAAAAGGAATTGAATTGCTACTCATATCACCAATGTGCACATTGTTTTTCAGGAGACTAGAACTTGAGAACTCCAAAGTTAAACGTGCTTGGCTTGGTGCAATTTTGGGATGGGTGATCTTTTGGGAAGCATGCGAGTAAGGACAAAGCATACTGGAAAGTGTAATGGGGTCTGTGGGTCTAGTGGTCAGCCTTAAAACCGGTTATGTGACAAGGTGGCGCTCGGCCACCGCACCTTAGGTCATCCAGGGGCTGGGGCCAGACGTTATAAATGTTATCAGAGAAATCCTGCAACCGCGCGGTGCGCCTGTGGACAGAAGAGTCCAGGGCATTCACCTAGCGAGGGTAAAGATTCTGGGTATGATGTGGGCCAACCACAACGATGACGTTGTGTGCTAAGGGGGGTGGATTGTAACACCCAATATTGAGACAAGGTTGAAAGGAATTGAATTGCTACCCATATCACTAATGTGCAAATTATTTTTCGGGGGCCTAAAACTTGAGAACTCCAAAGTTAAACGTGTTTGTCTTAGAGCAATCTTGGATAGGTGGCCTTCTAGGAAGTTTGTCCGAAAAGCATCCGAGTGAGGACGAAGCATGCTGGAAAACGTAATGATGGTCTGTGGCGTTAGTGGTCAGCCTTAAGACCAGTTATGTGACAAGGTAGCGCTCGACCACCGCACCTCGGGTCATATGGGGGCGGGTGCCGGACGTTACAATTATTGTATTATAATTTTATAGGTTTTTTAAAAATAAATATTAATAAATAAAAATGTTTAAAATTGAACAATAATAAAAATAATGTCAGCATATTTCATAATTATTTTATTTTTGTAAAAATAAAAATAAAAATAAAGCTCAATTTTTCATAAAAAATTATTTAAATTACATAATCTTTAGTAGTATATAATAAAATTAAAAATTAATGGTTAAAAAAATTATTAAAAGGATCCAAATAATTAAATAAAAGAATTAAAAATTTTAAAAAAACTATTGATATGATACTAGTTGTAGTTTAGTAAAATTAAAAAATAAAACTAAGAAATTATTTATTTTTTAAAAAATATCAAATTAAAAATAAAAAAAATATATTTAAAAAACAATTTATTTAGTTTAATAAAATTGAAAGTAATACTATACATCGCTAAAATTAATGAATTAAAAATTGAAAATTTCTAAAACTAGAAAAGTTTTTGCTTAGTTAATGTAAAACTAAAATTAAAAATGTAAAATATAAGTTCAACTATTTAACAAAATATTTAACATTTAGTAAAATTATTAAACTAAAAATTTTAAAATTATTAAAACTAAATAATTAGAAAAACCACTTACAAATACCAAAACCACTCATACCTTATTAAAAGCACAAATAGTTTTGATTTTGGGGTGGTTTGATAGAACTTTAAAAAAATCAGGTATTGAAAGTAAAATATTTTAAAAATTGGTTGTTTTTTTTAACTAACTAACTAAATATATATATATATATATATATATATATATATATCCAATTTGTAACCTTTCTACTTTGAAATTGCACATTTATAAATAAATATGTGAATACGTTACATTAGTAATCTCAACATTAAATTTATAACCTCTAGGATTCAACATGAAATTTTAATGTATTTTAGTTTAAAAACAAAAACGCTAAGTTAGATTAGTTACTTTAAAATTACAATCGAATCAAAATTTAAATTTATAATTTTATTTAATACAAAAACTCTGATGCTACAAGTATTGATTTATAACTTGTATATCATAGAATCCTAATATTATAATTATACCTAAATCAACGTAAATTTGCTACTTTGGAATTGCTGGGAAAACGCTGCTACCTTTGATATCACTTGTTGACCAAATCGGTCATCTATTACAACGGAGACTAGTATTGATAACCATAAAGTAAAACAAACATACACAAGATAAAAGAAATAAAGATAGAAAATAAAACACAAGGTTTTTTATAAGGAAGCTCAAAGCGGAAAGAACACCACGGTCGTCAGGACGACGAGAGACTAATTCACTATGTAACAATAAAGTAATAGTCACAACCAAAATACCCCTCTCTCACTCCCCAATCCAATTATATTGGTCACAGTCTCACACACAAGCTTTCCCGATATGGCTCTCACAGGATAATAGGACTCGATCCTTAAACTCAGATCTCCATAGTCTCCATAGTTCCCAGACTCTATTACTCCCAAACTTATCCAACTAGATCTACATTATTCTATTAGGATATCTAATAATAGATACAAGCATTATATTTATAACATTAGTAACTTTGTCACAAAGTAATCCTTCACCATTAAGAAAATATTTTACTATTTAGGATTCTCAAAGATCCTTTTTCTAGTTAGAATCCATTTATGAAATACAATTCCTAAGCAAATATGACATTTCCAAAACAGTCTTCGAGTCTTTTCCTAATTATAAACAAATTCTAAACATCGGAGTATACCCAAATTCTCGTCACAATCCTAACAGAAAATGCACGCTGAAAAATAAGTATGTTAATCATGTTACATTCGTAACCTCAACGTCAAATTCATAACCTCTTTACACATGATTTGCTATATGAAATTTTAACATAACTTAATTTAAAAATAAAACCGCTAAATCGGTTTAGTTACTTTAAAATCACAATCGAATCAAAATTTAAATTTATAATTTTATTTAATATAAAAACTCTTATACTATGAGTATTGATTCGTATGTTCACTACTACACTTTCTTTTAAAAACAACAGTTACATAAACAACAGGTCCAAATATCATTGTTGGCCTTATGTTTAATTGTTAATTATAATTTTATTTATAATTTTTATATAAAAATAAAACCATTAACGGTTGGCATTTCTTCTTTATAATAGAAAACACACAAGTCATCTCTCACACTCCTCGATGAAAAATTAAATAAATGATAAAGCGGAAACTCTTCTTCTTCCCTCCTAGTCTTCAAATCTTCTTCTTCCCGTCTACTTTAATTTTTCTTTCATTTTCACTTGGTGTCTATTTACTGTATCTCTCCTTATCTGAATTATAAAAGAATCTATGTTTCTACTACATCACAGAAGAAAGGAAGGTTAATCAATTTTATTCGGATATGTAAATTCTCCAAGCTTTGTCTATACTGATTTTTGTATTTAGTTTTTTTTTAATTATTAATTTAAGTTGGTTCTACTCATTAAACGAATCCTAACATATGAAAGTTAAATTGATATTTTTACAGGGAAGAAGTGAAAAAGGAAAAACAAATTTGTTCACATTTGTTATCCATTTGATTATGTAAACTAAAGTGTTATATATATATATATATATGTATATAAATATTGTAAAATTATTTATTTTCTAAAACTCCAACTCTATCAAAGAGTATAATTTTCAGATAAATTATTGGTAATATTTCTTAATAAATGACTTCTATATTTTTATTTGTATTGATTTCTTGTTTATTATCTCACAGAAAAGGTGTAACAGATAAGAGTTGAGTTTTCTAACGGAGTGTAAAGAATTTTTTCAAGTTTACAGGTCAAATTAAGAATGAAATTGACCTTTAGCTATACAAAGTGGATTTGATACAGAGAGTCCACACAAGCTGTTAGGCCAAAAGTTGATGTTGGTAAAAAAAAAAATGTAAAATTTGATTTTAATTTGCTTTTGGTATTGCAACTAGTACATTAAATAGAATGGTTGAATACTTCAATAAGCTTACAAGCTTATTTTGTTTCATAAGATTTTTGAATATATTTTAATATAATGGTACCGTTGATTTATTATTATTATTATTATTATTATAATAGTTATATGAATTTATGTATATTACCACATCTTGAAATAATGGACATGAAACTTTAAATTCATAATAACAATTATTATTATTATTGTTATTTGTCCATTACACAACCATTTCAGATTGATGTAGTATTAAAATGAAATCAAAACAGTTAAAAAACATGTTGTCTAAAATGATGCTAAAAAATCTCATTGATAACGAATACACAACATGTGATTGTTTTCTTTAATGAAATTATAGTACAAAATAGTGTAACCCGTTGTCTGAAGATTATACAACCCCGGCCTAAACAACAGATGATGACTGTTGTCTAAATTAATAAACAACAGTTAGTATTGGATTTATAATATTTATAGGCTGGCCCAAGCCTTATATTGATGTGGGCTTGGGGCCATTGGGCCTGGGTGATAGGTCCACCCAAGATAAGCCCAGCCCAGAACTCTTTACTTGTCCATGAAGTAATGGATTAGTAAGAGATCAGGAGATAGTTTGAATAGTTTGAATTCAAATGAATTCTAGTTCAAGTGAACTAGCCAAGGACTGCTATAAATAGAGTCCTCCTCCCATTCTTCCCATCATCCCAAACATCACATCTCAGAGCATTCTCTGAAACGTGAAATTGCAAACAGTGTTTGCAAAGTGAAACCTCTTCAAAGGTTTCCAATAGTTAAAGAGTTGAAGGCATTGGCGTTCGTGTTCTAGAAGTTCAATTGGGGTTCTTAGCTGGTGAATTGAATGGTATTTCCAAGAGATTTATTGTCGACCAATTGACACTAATCTCCCTTTCCTTTTCCGCTTATTATTTGTATGTTGATTGCGTAGTATGCATATAGGATCAACATTGGTATCAGAGCTTGTCTACATTATTGTTGTAAGTCGATATAATTATGCTGATGTTATTTTTGCTTAAATTGAACGTAAACTAAGTGCTGAAATAGTAGTTTGCATGTAATTTTCATGGTTGTTCTTTGGCTTTAATTAATTGCACGAATTTTTTTCAATATGTAAATTATATATAATTGGATTTGTCTTTGAATTACGAATCCGTCGATAAATTATATGAATTTTTTCGATGAGAAACGAAGGAGTTATGGCCTTCCGAAGTTTGGGGACAGATTCGAACGAATCAGACCCAAACAGCACTAATGTTTTACATGTTGAGCAACTTTGACAAGTCACAGCTTCGGAGAGTAAAGTTCACCGCCGAGAACCGGAGCCCCGAAGACGACGACAGAAGGCACGGCTGAAGAGAGGACGGCGAGAGGAGCAAACGGCCGCCGGCCCGACCGTCGTCGCACCACGGCAAGGCGAGAGGAGCCAGGCGGGCGCGTGAGGCGCACAGGGGGCGGCCTGCTCCCCTGTCAGCGTCCCAGTCAGCATTTTTTGCTGACTGGGCAGGCTGACACCAGGCTATGTGGCGCACAGGTCAGCACTGACGTGGCAGCCACGTCAGCCCTAAAGGCTGACTGTGCAGCTGACGCAGCGACGCCTCGGCGTGGCACGTGTCACTGGCGCATGCAGCCGCCACGCTGCGCGTTGCCGGTCCACCGACGACCTCCGGCGGCGCGTGACCACCACGCACCACTGCCAGCGACCGGAAAAATTTTAAAAAATATTTTTTTTTTATCCAATTTTTTTTTTTTAATTTTATTTAAAACTTAACCTTTTTATGCCAAATTTAAAAATTTTTTTTTTTAGCATGCAATTTCATGGAAATTTTTTTGAAACATTATTTTCAATTTACGATGGCATTTTATTATTATTTTTATTAATTTACTAATGTCGTTTGCATGTTTATGGCATGTGCATTTTTGTTTTGCACAGGTTATGGTTCATAGATATGGTTATGTCGTGGATAACGACTTCTGGGTCCCAACTGAGAGGCCTGCTCAGTATTCGAACAGACACCTTGCACCGGCCCTCGTCTACATATTTCCTCTGGAACTTCCTCAAATGATGGTGCCACTTCCTTTTGGACATGCTCACCCAGTCCAGCAGCAGCATCCGGCTGCTGCACCACCTCCACTTCCACATCAGCCGATGGGTTTTAGATGGGCACATCCTTTTCCCCATCCACATCCCCCGGTGGGACATTATTTCGGTCCACCGCCTCCTCAGCATCCTCCGATGGTTCCACCACCGGCCCCAATGTATCCTGAGCATCATCCGGTTGCTCAAGCTTTTACTCCTCCCCCTCATGAGCAACACCCAATTGCTCAAGCTCATGCACCTCCACCGTTTCCGCATGTGCATGGAGCTTATGTGCCTGGAGAGAACATCAACTTCATGGATGACATACTTGCAGAGCAACAAGCGGCTGCCGAAGCTGAGTTGGAGCAGCAAAATGAGGCAGATGATGAGTTCGAAGATGAGCTCGAACCTCTGGAAGATGAAGCCCAATGGAATGGTGAAGGGGAGATCCCCGAGTGGGTTGATGAATAGGAGGAAGAGGTCCACTGGGCTTGGGAGGAGGAAGAGGTCGCCGAGTGGAATGGCGACGAAGAGATGGCTGTTGTCGATTCAGACGGCGACAAACCTGAGATACCTGACGAGGCTCAGGATGGTGATAGCGTGATTACTGAGCCCGAGTACACCCCTCTCACACCTTCCGATTGGGACCCAGATGTAACGGCAAACCCCCACCCTGGTGGAACCATGGTTAGGAATCTGACGCCACACAACAAATACAGAAACTAAACAGTCGAATAAAAAAAATACGAAAAATAGTAGTAATATAGTCCAAAGGTCCAACAGTCCCCAAAAATAGATAACAATACTAATGTCCAGCAATATCCAATACAACTCCTCAAATAAAAGTCTCAAATACAATCTATGAATCAAATGTACGAAGATAACCTAACAATAATAAAAATAGAATGTGATGCATGCCGTGATCCGTAAATGAGACAACGCCTAAACAATCGGGGTACCTGCACTCAACCTAGGATTTATTCCCAGATTACAGCATAGGAAGAGATAAAGAAAAACGTTAGACTATGAATTAGTCTAAGTTAGCGTTCACGTTCCAACATACACATACAGAGTGACGTAGACTCGGCTCTAAACATGGGAGCACACAATGGAATGCTCTACAGACTCCCTAGAGTCCACTATTTCAGTCAACACACCAAACATACTATCATTCAGCAGTTTATTGTTTATCTTTCTTTAGTCGAACCCAAGTTATCAATTATCCACTTATTCGTTCAAGTTCAATTATCATCCTAAAATAGACTCCTAAAATTCATGGTCAAGGGTCCTAATATTCTTATAGGGCGCTAGGATTACGTCTTCGTGGGTTCCGCTACCCGGTTAGCGGATGGGGTCGAGGGAGGCCTCCCTCGCGGGGTCCAGGGGCAGAGCCCCAGGAAACCAGATTTTTAGTTAAAGCTTTCTGTGGAGGTTTCGTCATCAAAATTCCGTATCTAACAGTTTAAGTCCGATTATTTAACCCTTAGGATTATCAACCAGTTTGTGATCACTTAATTAAATCCAATTCAGACATTAAACACAGCTATTTACCATCCATTAATAGTCCATTAACACAATCCAGCAACCAGAACAGATTCTTAATTACAGTTTAACCAGTTATTTAACAGAATTATGCCCAAAGCAGCTAACAGTGGAAAACGGGATTACAGTAGCAGTATAGTATGGCCGAAGCCCAGTAAACAGTATTAGTATAGTAGTTTCAACTACAATCAGTATAGGCACTTCAAGCCAATTATTTCAGTAGTGAGGATCCTCTATCCCTAGGCATGCCATATATTCTACTAGTAGACTGACTAAAGGCAAAACTCACAGTTCGTTTGTTTACTTTTTAGACTAGATTATTTAGGTATCAGTTATCAATTTCAGTGTATGAATTTTATGAAATCCGGGTACAGTGCAGTCTTATATCGTTAATTTATTAACTCAACAGGATGTTTATCATTTATTAATATCATTGTCAATCAGGGCAGTGTAGGTAACAGTTTACAAACCAGCAATACACGACACATGCATAAACAACCAACATACAGCAAACAATATTTCAAACAAAAAACGAACTACTAACCTAACCACAGATCATGACAGTCCGAGCAGAATCCGACCTATGCCGCTGCTTGATCAGCCTCTTCGTCCGGTGCTCCTACAGATTGTTACACAAAAAAATAAGTACTACTGTAGCTAAGCAAAAACGATTCGAACACCAGTTCGACAGAGCAGAACCAACCCGATCAAAACCCCTTAAAACTCATATCCGAACCCTAACCCTCTTACCGTGATTCACACCACCGTGATTACGATTACCCTTACGAACTAAGAATCCGAACGATTAAAGTCTCTCGACCAATCGAACCTGAATGACAGAACCCACATAAAACCCTGAAAGAACCATTTTTGTTCAGCAAAAAACCTAGAATGGTACGAGGGAACTTACCGAGAATTGTCTGATTTCGAATAGAGAGAGAGCTCTAACCCTAACCGAGCCGCGAACAGAACAGAACAGAACAACACCTGAATGAACCCGAAATCAGGACTGGAAGACGCAAGAAGACTGACAAATCGAAACAGAACAGGACGGAAAGACTTACCTAAGACACGACGAAACTCTAAACCGGAATCACTTCGCCGGCCTCCTCACAGAAGTCTCTCTGCCTCTCAATTTACGTGTTTGAAGAGAAATAATGAAACCCTAATAGAAACCCTAACGTTAAATACATATATATGACATGTAAAAAAACCGACTAACCCCCTCTAACACCAGAAAATTGTGAATTAACCCCACTGACTCAGGAATAATTATAAACTTAACCAGAATTCTAGAAAGTTTCCAAATAAATCCCTATATTTTGACACAAACTACTAAGCCCGAAAACAGTCCGTTACACCAGAGGAATATCCATAGACTATATATCTTTTTAAAAGATTATTCTTGTTTTGTTTAGAACTGTTTAGTATGCAATTTTTATTTAATATATTATAGATATATATATTTTTTTAACATGAATTCTTTATGATTATTTTTTGGATTATGAATAATTTAGTAGATGCTCTAGGCTTGCATGCTTAGACTTGTTTGCACACTACATGATTAACAAGTTGATGAAGTTTGAGGACAAGGATGGTGATAGAGTAGATTGCCTATCTTCTCCGATTCCCCCTCAGATTGATTCGATGAGTTTTTGATTGTTTTAAGCTAGTGCATTTATATTACTATCGGATGATTATGCTAGATTAAACATAGATGATCCTATGTATCTTTTTGGTGCTTGTCAGTGATGGCCTCTGCTACTAAGTCTATTGTCGCTGAGCTGAACAAGGGTGACAAACTCAATGGAGACAACTACGATATCTAGCATCGCAAGATCCAGTATATCCTCGAGGAGCAAGAAGCTCTCGAGACCCTTTCAAATACGATGGTCGAACCAGCGCATGGTTCCACTGCATAAGCGAGGCGTGATATGGATGCCTATTTATCCTGAAAGCGCAAGAATAGCATTGCGCGCATCACCATATTATCGAGCATGGCTGATGATTTGATGTGTGCTTTTTGAGGATTACCACACTGCACAGGCTATGTGGGTAGTACTCAATGATAAATATGGTGGGACTTCAACCACCAAGCTCCGACGGATGACGATTAAGTTTGATACTTATCGCAAGCGCGGTGATTATACTATACGCCAACATCTTTGTGAGATGACTAACATGATCCGCGAGTTGAAATCAGCTGGTCATGTCCTAACGGACGAGCAACAAGTGCAGGCAGTGATAAGGTCCCTCCCAAACAGTTGGAAAAACATAAAGATAAACATGACACATAATGATAACATCAAAACGTTTGATGATATCTCTTGTCATGTGGAATTTGAGGACGAGCGCCTAGAGGCGGCAAAATCCTCTGGTCAGCTTTACATGGCTGATTCAAATGTGCGTAGAAGCAGTAATGCTAAGCGCAAGAGGGGTAATAAGGGCAGCAAGAAAGATAAGGATTCGAGGAATCCTAATAAGCCCGGGACCAAAAACCCTGGAAAGAAGGCCAGACGTGGAAAAAGGCAGAAAAGAGACATGGGAAAGATCAAGTGTTACAATTGTAACAAGATGGGACACTTAGCTCGTGATTGTTCCGAGCTGAAAAAGGAGGTATCCTATTTTGATCTTAATATGTCTAATGTTTTTGTTTCTAGCACCGTTTTGCTTGCCGAGTCTTATTCTGTGTGGATTGTAGACTCAGGGGCAACCGACCATGTAGCTAGAGACAGAGGAGCGTTCGTAAAGTACCGATGCATACCGCGTGGTACTAGATGGATATATATGGGGAACAACTCTCGAGTTGAAGTAAAAAGGATCGGCACTTGCAAACTGAGGATGCAAAGTGGCCACATTTTACTACTACATGATGTCCTCTACGCTCCTGAGATTAGACGTAGTCTCATTTCAGTCTCTGTTTTGATGACTTTTGGATATAAACTAGTGTTTAAATTGAAAGTTTTGAGTTTGTATTATGACTCTATTTTTATTGGTTCTGGACGAATGGCTGATGGATTTATTTATCGTTGCATTGATGATTATGAGAACCCTTCTTATGTCGATAGTGATACTAGTTTTACTCTTGCTGCATCTGGTGATATTGATATTTCCACTTGGCATGCTAGACTTGGTCATATAGGACAAGAAAGAATGAACAGGTTGGCAAAAAAGGGGATTTTAGGATCTTATAATAGGATCGAGTTGACAGCTTGTAATCATTGTCTAGCTGGGAAGGCCACTAGAAAACCTTTTGGAAAGGCAAATAGGGCCGCTTTTCCTTTGGAAATAGTTCATTTAGACATATGTGGACCTATGAATGTTAGGGCTAGAAGTGGTGCATCATATTTCATTACCTTCATAGATGACTTCACTCGTTTCGGTATAGTCTATCTAATCTCCCATAAGTCTGAAGCTTTAAATTGCTTTGGAAAATTTTTGGCTATGGTGGAGAATCAATTAGATAGGACAGTTGACTATTCCTATGACTCCTCAGCAAAACGGAGTTGCCGAGAGGAGGAATAGAACACTGTTAGAAATGGTACGATCGATGATGGCACAAGCAAATCTTCCAATATCTTATTGGGGAGATGCACTTCTGACAGCGACCCACATATTAAATAAGGTTCCAACGAAATCAGTGACTACTACACCCTATGAGTTATAGACAGGTAGAAAACCTGACCTCTTCTAATGCGACCCTGGGGTGCACGTGTTATGTACATGATCTTTCTAGCCCATACGGGAAGCTAGGTGAGAAGGGTAAAATATGTATTTTCATAAGATATCCCGAGCAATCCAAAGGATATGTACTAATAGGAGAAAATTCAGATGGTACCATTTCTGAATTAGAGTCACATGATGATGTGTTCCTTGAGAATGAATTCCCTAATATGGGTAAAGTAGAAAGAGAGACTTCTTTCTTTGAACAAAATGAATCAGAGGACTTAGTTCCTCCACAAATGGATATTGATCCTAATGGGAGTGAACAAGTGCCTGAAGAATCAGCTCCACTGGTACATGACAGTGGGAGTACGCAGATTCCTGATTCTTCGATGCCTGAGTCATCGAATCGAAGAAGTAAAAGAGTCCCCATTCCTCGACGACGTTATGAGATTGAAGGGGAAACGTTCATGATAGCTTCACACGATGGTGATGGACCAAAGAACGTAAAGGAAGCTCTCAATTCACCCGCCAAGGATCTATAGATGAAAGCCATGGAAGAAGAAATGAAATCAATGAAAAGTAACCATGTCTGGGACTTGGTTGACTTACCGCCAGAACGTAGAGCCATCGGAAATAAATGGGTCATTCGCGTTAAACGGAAGGCTGATGGTTCGATCGAGAGATACAAGGCAAGATTGGTGGCGAAAGGCTATACCCAACAAGAGGGCATAAATTATAAGGAGATGTTCTCACCTGTGGTGAGATTCGCTTCTATTCGCCTAATCTTGGCCTTAGTCGCACATATGAACTTGGAATTGCATCAAATGGATGTCAAGACCGCTTTCCTCAATGGAGGACTGGAGGAAGAGATTTACATGGAATAGCCTGAGGGGTTTATAACTAAAGGCAAAGAAAGAAAGTGTGTAAACTCTTGAGGTCCATTTATGGACTCAAACAATCCTCCAGGCAATGGTACTTGAGATTTCATGACTCGGTATTGTCATATGGTTTCCAAATGACACAAGAAGACCATTGTGTTTATGTGAAGAAGTCCAGTGACGGTTTTGTGTTACTGTCATTATATGCCGATGACATTCTCTTGGCTTGTAACAATAAGGACATTCTGTTGTCAACGAAAAACTGGTTGTCGACAACTTTTGAGATGAAGAACATGGGTGAGGCTGCCTATATATTAGGAGTCAAGATTTTAAGGGATCGAAGTAAGAGGCTATTGGCTTTATTGCAAGAGCTCTACATTCAAAAGATCCTTGAACGTTTCCATATGGCTAATTGCAAGCCTATGGATACACCCATTGCAAAAGGGCAGACTTTGAGTCTTGAGATGTGCCCTAAAACTCCGCAAGAGCATGAGAAGATGCAGAAAGTTCCATATGCAAATGCCATCGGCAGCCTGATGTATGCTATGTTGTGTACAAGGCTCGATATCTGCTATGCAGTAGGACTGGTAAGCAGGTATCAGTCTAATCCAGGACAAAAGCATTGGATTGCTGTTAATCGAATTCTAGCATATCTAAAAGGAACCTCAAATTATGCTCTATGTTACCAAGGTAGTGAAAGCCATCTAGTGGGTTACACTGATGCTGATTGGGGTGGCGACTTAGATGAGATGAAATCAACTTCCGGTTATGCCTTCATTTTGAGTCATGGAGCAATCTCCTAGAGTAGCAAGAAGCAGACTTGCATAGCATTGTCCACCATGGAAGCAGAATTTGTAGCCTGCTCGGTGGCTATGCAGAAAGCTGTCTGGCTCAAAAGGTTTTTAGATGACCTTAACCTAACTGAGAGTGAGCCAAAGCCAGTCACTGTATATTGCGATAGTCAGGCAGCTATTGCCTACACTAAGGATGCTAAGTATCACAGTAAGTCTAAGCACATAGAGACTAAGTACCACTTTATCAGGGATATAGTGACAAAGAAGCATGTAACAATTAGATATATATCTACACATGATATGGTAGCAGACCCATTTACAAAGACTGTAACTAGAGATGTTTTTGTCAAGCATTCTAGGTCTTTGGGTCTATGTAGATTGTAATGTCTTGGATTGTTATGCCTATGTGTTAATGATAATTGTTTATCATCATGTGTTTCCTGGCATATAGAGAGTTAATTCATCCGAGAGTATGTCGTCAGGTTTGAGAGACTTGCGCACTTGCACGCGCAGTTGCCTTGATTATCTGGTGATAATGCAAGATGAGATCTATACACTCATGTTCTGAATAGGAATTTCATGAACTAAGAGGGGTGTATACAATGATTGCCTTGACGTGGTCGTCAAGATGAGATTCTCCAACATGGATTGAGAATTGCTCATGAGAACCACAATCATGAGACCTGACAAGCCGGACTAGACTTTTGAGTCATCGCACTTGGAAAGTGGGAGTGATCAAGTCTGAGGAATAGCTTTGTGCTATCGTCCGGACAATGAACTATCATAATAGACATACGCGCCTAATGTAGAGGCAAGGTTCATTGTCGCGCATGCTTTTATACCGTGCGAGCTATAAGTTGACCCTATGGGAGATAAGTTTGAGAAAAGTCCCTACTCCTTATCGTGCAAAGTCCCATATTTATTTATCCTTAGTACAATTTCTTTTGTATTCGGAGTGTTGGGGTAATGACTGTGTCATTGGCGTGTCTTTCTATGACTATGGTAAATTTGGTCTATGTGACATGACCGTGATGTCGGTTACTTTCATCGACTTTTGGGACAAGAGCGAATTGGAAGACTTTGATTGTATTCACTTTATTTAAATTACACGCTAGCAGACTGTGGTTCTTGGGAACACAGTTGTGATTAGAAGTACTTCGAAGTTTTCAGAACATTGGTTCCTTTGGGACCGAACATGTCTAAGTGAATTCAAATCATGGTAGTCTGGGATATGAAGTGAATTTCGAGGTTGTTCTTCTTTATCGAAGAAACTGGTTCATTTGGTCACACCGGTTAATTGCCGTATAAAACCAATTGATTGATCGACGCGTGCTTTCTCTGTTTAAGCCTTGACGGTCCTTAGTGGGCTGTACCTCTCTTGTAGGAGTGGGAGAATGTTGGATTTATAATATTTATGGGGTGGCCCAAGCCTTATATTGATGTGGGCTTGGGGCCATTGGGCCTGGGTGATAGGTCCATCCAAGACAAGCCCAGCCCAGAATTCTTTACTTGTCTATGAAGTAATGGATTAGTATGAGGTCAGAGATAAGAATTCAATAGTTTGAATTCAAATGAGTTCTAGTTCAACTGAACTAGCCAAGGACTGCTATAAATAGAGTCCTCATCTCATTCTTCCCATCATCCCAAACATCACATCTCAGAGCATTCTCTGAAACGTGAAATTGCAAACAGTGTTTGCGTTTGCAAAGTGAAACCTCTTCAAAGGTTTCCACTAGTTCAAGAGTTGAAGGCATTGGCGTTCGTGTTCTAGAAGTTCAATTGGGGTTCTTAGCTGGTGAATTGAATGGTATTTCCAAGAGATTTATCGTCGACCAATTGACAGTAATCTCCCTTTCCTTTTCCGCTTATTATTTATTATTTGTATGTTGATTGCGTGGTATGCATATAGGATCAACAGTTAGGAACTATTTATAACTGTTTTGTATGACATTTGTTTTTAGTAGTGGTTGTATATCATGAAATCCTAATATTATAATTATATCTAAATCAATGTAAATTCACAACTTCAAATATTCAATAAATAAATAGATGAATCATGTTATATATAATGTCGAGAATATATTTGTAGCTCATTACATATTATTTGTAACATGAAATTTGTGGTGCCAAATAAACCACAGCCAAATATTAGGCTAAGATTGCTTGAATAAAGTAGCTAAACAGCTTACAGATGTGGTCTCACAGAGTTTAGTTCTAATGAGTAAAAAATCGGATCCTTTTACAATCGTCTCTACCCCTTATTTATAGGAGGTAATTGGGTCCTATTTCGATTTGGATTGGTACTTCTTATTTTCCTTGGATTCGGTCTCCTTTTTGGGCTCAATCTCTTCTTTGGGCTTGATCTCCTTTCATCTATTTGGCTTTAGGAATCCTTGTTTCAATAGGAGTTGGTCTTCGTTTTTCTACCGGGCTTTGGAAATCCTTGGCCTGGTATGATTAGTCTTCCTTTTCGGGTTTGGCGTTGGAAATCCGTGTTTAGTTAGGTAATCATTTGGTGGGCTGGAGTGTTTCGGTTCGGACTCTACTATACTCGGCCGAGTTGAACTTCAATGGGCCTTTTGACCATGTCGGTCGAGCTAGATTGGCGCGTTTCTTGGGCCTTTGACCCTCTTATTCGGTCGAGGGTAGCTTTTGGGTATCCTCCCTATATTCGGCCGAGCTTGATTTTAGGGTACCCCTTCTGTATTCGGTCGAGCTTGACTTTAGGCTTCAGTTCCCTCTGCTTGCTCTTACCTTCGACTATGATACCTTATGGTCATTTCCCACCACAAAATTTTAATGTAATTTAGTTTAAAATCAAAATCTTTAAAATGAATGAGTAATTTAAAAATTATAATTTTATCCAAATTTATATTTATAAATTTATTTAATATAAATATTTTGATATTATTGATGTTTGTTGAATAATATATTTTTTTAATAAAATATAAAAAAAATTGTACTAATTAACTTTTCAAAAAAATTTATGTAATAATAATAATAGGAAAAAAAAAAAAATCTATCATGTGATAGTAGGTTAATAAGATGAGGTAACTTTGGAAATTGAATTCCAGTAAGCATAACCCTTTAAATTAAATTTAGCGAAATATTATTTTGAAACGACCTTCCTTCCCTTCCCGTTCTCGCTCAGTCAAGCAAACTAGCAAAGCCCGCGCACAAGGCCGGATCCACACAGGGAAGGGAACCTTATTAGCTACACAACCAAGCAAAATTTTATATAGTTGAGGTTTGCTCTCAAACCTAGTAATCGTTGTATCTCAGCCGGCGGCTCTTTTCTCCTCCTCTCGCGCCTGCCTTCTTCCACCGATAAGCTCTCCGTTACCGGTGCCGATCACCGAAGTC
The DNA here is from genome assembly GCA_031304145.1 of Cardiospermum halicacabum. Taxonomy (NCBI): domain Eukaryota; kingdom Viridiplantae; phylum Streptophyta; class Magnoliopsida; order Sapindales; family Sapindaceae; genus Cardiospermum; species Cardiospermum halicacabum. The sequence continues at coordinate 21,446,075 of CM062389.1, forward strand.
GAAACTCCATTCACTTACCTCGAGTCGGTTTTTCGACGCTACCTATTGTTTATCGAGGTTGATTCAGGTATTGGTTGCAGGCTGTTGCGGGTTATGTAGGCGTGAGTGTTGATTTAGGAGGAAGCGATCAATTTCAGTTTAAACCAAGGTTTCAAATCCCAGAATGCATTTAACTCTCTTGTTCTTGTTGTTAATGAAAAAGAAAATGTAATGAGTGTTATTTCAGTAGATATAAGACTTGGTCCCAATACCGTTAAGACCAGCTCTATGAATTCTCTTGCTCCACTTTATTCTCTTTCCTCTGAAAGTTTCTGTTTCTTAGTATTGTTTCATGCTCATCTTTTAGGGTTTAATTGGCAGTATTAATTATATCATTTGGCAGTATTAATTATATCATTTACTGATTTTTTTTTCTTGATTCGATTATTGTTAAATTAAATTGAATCAAGGTATATCTAAATGATTTGTTATTTTGTTGTGAATATGTGAGTTATCCTGGAAAGAAGGATTTTTATATTTACTTTGAAACTGAATTTATGTTTAATATAGAGAAGAAGTAATGGTGCAATTGATTAAGAGCAAGAGATCTGTTTGTTGTTGAGTGGTGATGCTTGTTAAGTTGGAGTATTCTAACTGGTTGTTTTTTGTTCATCATTTGAAAGGTTCAGTTAACATAAACACTTTGTTGTTTGATTCAGATGAATCTCGTGACTGATTCTCCGGTGCACTCATCAAGCAGCGATGACTTTGCTGCTTTTCTTGATGCTGAATTAAAGTCAAATTCTTCTGGATCTTCATCAGGTGAAGATGAAGATGAGGAAGCTGATGATGTTGATGAACATGAACGGAAGAGGTATCATATAATTTTAGTTTGAACAAAGATAAAATGTAGTTGTTATTAGCAAATATACCCTTTCTATATAATTGCTTCTAGCTTCTCGAAGGTTCAATTAGCACTTATATATTACTACATCCGCATTTTATTAATGGCTACACTTCCTTCATTAATAAATACAGAGGTAATAATAAATATTGAATTGAAAGATGAGGTGCGAGCTTCAGCAAAGAGGCTTTGTCTGTGTTGAGATGCAACAAGGTTCAAGAAGCTCACTCCTAATGTGCCTAGGCATGAGGCTCTGAGACGCACCTACATGTTCTTTTCTGTGTTCTACTAAACGTGTCATATTCTGCGGCCTTTCTTACTTTGCTGACTCTTCCTAGTTACTTTTTCTTTATTTAAGTCAAATACATTTAAATTAAATCAATGTACCTTTTAAATTCAAAATTAGTAATATGTTTAACATCTAAAAAGACACTAACATATCTTTTTATTTCCTTTATCGCACATTTGGAAATATTCAGCCATATCAATTTTCTTTCATACCTCAGATATTTTGGCTTTAAACTCTATATCTACAATTGTTGCTCTACCTTGATCTATCATCACTTTCATCCATCTATTAAGAACTTAAATATATTTCCTTTTCTTGATATTCAAATTATTTTATATTTTTATCATTTATTTATTATGTTTTTTTTTAATGTATTTTGTTTTCTTACCAGAGTATGCATTGTTTAATAAAAAGTGCACCTTTGACCTTGTGCTAGAAGACCCAGGACCTCTTTGCGTCTAGGGCTTTTTAAAACTATAGGAAGATGTTAGATTTGCTTGAAGACAGGTCATGGAAAATGTTTAGGTTATTTATTTATTATTTATTTATTTTTATTTTTTAATTGTAAATAGCTTTGTTAGCATGATGTAATTTTCTTTTTCAAAATTGGTGAGTATACAAGGTGATTTAGTTTTATTGAAGTTTTTCTGCTTTTTCATCTGTACGTGTTGAATATAATTTGAAGGAGTAATAATCAATCAATTCTTGAATGGGTTTTCATTTGTGATATGCCTTTGTGAATTATTAATTAGCTCTATATCAGTCTGAGTTAGGTAAAGATTACTTTTACTCGTACATCGCTATGTTTTTATTTATTTTAATAATTTTATATTTGCATAGAATGGGAACTATCTTGGTTTCAGGTAATAACCAGTTACTGATTGTAAAGCACTGCAATAAACTATTGTTATAATATTCTGTAATTACATTTTTGTAGACTATAGATTGGTAGCTATAGTATATGTTGAACCTGTCCCTGCTTTTCTCAAATTAATATGTATGCTTTCTTAAATTTTAAATAATTTTATTAATCATGTAATATGTAAATTAATTCTGTAGGATTAAGAGATGCAAGGTGGAAATATCAGAAAACATACTGGAACAAGGGTCAATATCTAAAGGTAATTTTTTCCTCATTTATTCTTCTTATACTCATTTAACGTTGCAGAAAGTGCTTCTCTGTTATTCCTAAAGGATGCAACTGTATGTGTGTTTGGCTGAAGGTTTGTTATGTGTTCTCTTTTGGTTCGAGTGAAGCTTATAGCATGTAAACTAATGCACAGAAACATCCTTGAAAATCAAGGGGTGTACACATCCTGGATCTTTTGGAGACATGTGCATTATTTGTGGGCAAAGAGTGGAAGAAGAATCAGGTGTAACATTTGGGTATATACACAAGGTATGGATTCCTGTAAATGACCAAATGGATATTTCTATTAAGAGTTTTGAGTTATGGTCAGTGTCTTGGTTAACCATTATGCTTGGCATGCATTAACCTTCGCCACTTGCCAATATTTGTGTTTGAGGGGTGAGAAAAATTTGTGCTTGCAGGGCCTAAGGCTTGCAAATGATGAAATTGTTCGCTTACGCAATACAGACATGAAGAGTTTGTTAAGTCAGAGAAAGCTTTACCTGGTTCTTGATCTTGACCACACATTACTTAATTCAACTCTACTTGCCCATTTGACTGTGGAGGAGGAATATCTGAAGTGCCAAGCTGATTCTTTGCAAGGTTAGTGGATGGGCTGATGTGATATAAGTTGTGGAAGTGTATTGATCAATTGACTGCTGGTTTCTGTCTCTAGTTTGGCTTATACTTTATCGTTTGTCATATATTATCACAAATTAATTTGATTTGAATTATAAACTAAAACTACTATGGATTTTGTTAAATAAAATATAGAGAAAATTAAAAGGCCACTTTTAAAAAGTCAATGAGTAGGCGGTGGCCAAAGGAATAATGGTAATAGCAGTTTGTGGTTGGTAATGAAGGAACTACATTTAATCAAGTTACAGATTTTCAGACAAGTTACCAGGCAGCTTATAACTGATATAGGCTAAGGCTCCCCCTTCACTTTTGTCTTAGTTAGTCCATTCCTTGTGCTGAACTTGTCTGAATTGCTTGCTTTGAAATTTATAGTTGTTGGATTGATGATTTTTCTTGTTCCTATATTCTGATGCAAATAGATGTTTCAAAAGGCAGCCTCTTCATGTTGGAATTCATGCACATGATGACCAAATTGAGACCGTTTGTCCACACATTTTTGAAAGAAGCAAGTGAAATGTTTGAGATGTGCATATACACCATGGGTGACAGGCCTTATGCATTGGAGATGGCTAGGCTGTTAGATCCCAAGCAGGAGTATTTTAATGCTAAAGTTATTTCACGAGATGATGGTACCCAACGACACCAGAAAGGTCTTGATGTTGTGCTGGGGCAAGAAAGTGCCGTTTTAATCCTTGATGATTCGGAAAGTTTGAGTTCATTAACCAATCTTTTCATTTTGCATGCCCAATTAACTTGTGGGAATCTGACTGGAGGCTTAATTTTTGTACAAATATTGAACCACATAGATTGATTATTTTAGAAAATATTGTCAACTTAGTGTTTAACTTTTTATATTTGAGAGATGATTTTTTTTTTTTAATTTTTATTTATTTATTTATTATTATTATTATTATTTATTTATTTTTTTTACTGAAAGGATCTTTGAGCCCAAACACCTGTCATTGTGACATCTAATATTTCAGGCATGGGCAAAGCATAAAGACAATTTGATCTTGATGGAAAGATACCATTTCTTTGCGTCAAGTTGCCAACAGTTTGGCTATCACTGTAAATCTCTTTCAGAGCTAAAGAATGATGAAAGTGAACCTGAGGGAGCACTTGCTTCTGTTCTTAAAGTTCTTAAGCTAGTCCACAGTATGTTCTTTGATGTAGGTCCCTCTTCCTCAACCTAAATTCTAGAACATTGATTGCCCTTGCTTTGCGTGGCTGACCCTGTTGATTATATACCTTTGTATAGGAACTTGAGGGAGATCTTGAAGGCAGGGATGTGAGACAGGTTGATTTCTTATACAATCTAACATAATTTCTATTAGGTGCAATTTGCATATTTCGTTCGGCCAAAAGTCATTATTCTCAGCAGCATATTCTCTCTTTTCTTTCCCCCATTCTGCAGTTTGTTATGACACAGAGAACTCAATTGTGAGAATATTTTATATTTATCACTCTTCTAATTCTTAGGTGTTAATAACGGTCCGCAAGAAAGTTTTGAATGGTTGTAAAATTGTCTTCAGCCGTGTTTTCCCCACTAGATTCCAGCCAGATAATCACCATCTCTGGAAGATGGCGGGGCAATTAGGAGCCACATGTATGACCGAACTCGATCCATCTGTTACGCACGTGGTTTCCACAGACGTCGGAACAGAGAAGTCTAGATGGGCAGTGAAGGAGAAGAAGTTCTTGGTCCATCCACGTTGGTTAGAGGCTGCAAACTTTTTGTGGCAAAAGCTACCTGAAGAGAACTTCCCTGTCAAATCCACTAAAGAAGATTGAAGTGATAGTTCCTTACTCCATGTATTTATATATTTAACTTCTTGGGGCAGTTGTATTGCAGTTACATGCTATGTTGTATTTCATATCTATAGATTTTGTGATATTTCTTTAGAATGCTGTCATTGCTGGAATGAGCATTTGTACTTATTAATTTTGATTTTATTTGTTATATTTGCTTGTCCTATTACTCATAGGAATATAAGTGGTCTATATTTTTATTTTGGTTCTGTATGTGCAGTTTGTCACTTGTTCTGTCTGGGTGTCCTTGATAATTATCAGTTATTTTGTATTTACATCATTTGAGATTTGCAAAAGTGAGGTTGATGGATGGTGCTTGTCAGCTAACAACTGAATAATTGATCCAAGATCATTGCAGTTTCATTATTTTGCTCATGAACTATTAAGTATACATTATTTCTGACTCAGTGAACCTCATAGTACCAGATTATGGTTTGGATGAAGAGACTGGAGAATATGTGGACTTTGTTCATATTGAAGATGATCCTGTACAGTCTTTCAGAGCAAGAGCAAATTGGAGAATCTGAAACTGAAGTTGTGGTAGAAGAAACTCCTGTTTAAGAAGATCCTGCTCCTGTTCAAACTGATCTGCATACTGTTCATGATCTGATGAACCTGTGGTTGAGCCTTCCAAAAAGACATATGCTTCTACAGTATGATTCTACTCTCATTCCGTTCTGTGTAAGCTTGAGCTTGTAATATCTTTTCGTTTTGTGTTGTGTGGCATCATACTTGGTAATTTAGGATATAGCTTGTTACTATTGCCACGCAAAGTATGGTTTAGAAAAGAAAGGTTACTGCATGCAGGGCAACAGGATGGACAGTAGTTATACAAAGATTTGCATTCAGCATTCTTGCCTTTTCAATTTCTGTTGCATTTGCACGTCTCATTGTCCACATTATTATTATTATTTTGTTAATTTTGTTTTGTGATTTATTTTGGTTGATTTGAAGAATTGCTCAGGTTTGCATTTGTTAGTTAGTAATGACCTGAGACAGGTAAAAATAAGTTTGGTCTGTTAATTGTGAAGATAACAATTCTTCTCCTCCACTGATTGATTGATTAGTTTTAGATTCTTTATGATTAATTAGGAAAAGCATTTTGTAATGACTGTGAGACAAGTAAAATAAATTTGGTCTGTTAATTGTGAAGACTACAATTTTTTTCCTTTAATTATTGAATGATTTGCCTCAGGTTCTTCATGATAGAATTAGGAAAGACATTTTGTATATAGAATTATTTGGTCATGGTTTGAGTATGTGTTTATTTTTTATTTTTTATTGTTCCTTTGTTGTTGTAAGGGGAGGAGTGTGTGATAGAAGAAGTACTATCATAGTATATCACCTATTGGGCCTAAATTGGCTGTTTCTGATTTTCTTTAAATATTATTTTCCATGCCTAACCACTCAAAATGTGGATTCAAGCGGTACCCAGTAAGCTTTTATCTGTTATTTCTTGTGGTGAAAACATTATAGTTACAAGTAGCTAAGAATCAGTATGCCTCATCAGTACTTACAGAACTAGTGCCCCTGTTGTTTCAGACTGGAACCAAAAACCAGTGCTGATAAACCAGCAGCAAGGAAGCTATGCCGCATCTTATGTGCCTGAATCTGGTCGTTCATCTTATGTACCTGATTCAGGAGTAGAAGCCAGGAGGAAAGCTTCTCCTTCGAAGAAGGTAATAAGTCTTCTGTAAAATGGTTTGTTTGCCATATTTCATAGAGTTAGGAAATGATTTGGATCTCTTTCTCTAACAATGGGATTGATATTTTGAGAACTTCAGTTTTCTGTGCACTAATATTTTTCCTACCCATTCGATTGTGGTAATTTCACTTGGGTCTGTAAACTATATATCTTCTATTTCAACTGTGCAGAGTCAGGTAATCATTGTAGCTTTGTTTTCTACATAGCCCTTCTTGGGAATTACTGCAAATATTGAAGTAATTAGCTTAAATTTTGGTCATCAGCATTTTTCGTAACTGGTTTAGTGGTTTTGTGGAGAGATTTGAGTGCCACTACAGGTATCCTGTTTGAGCTATCTCCATTTGGGCCCTTGAAGTGTAATAACCTTTCTAGAGTCCAATGCCTTGTGACTCTACTTGATGCATGGTCCCTTGGTTTAAGGAAGATCAATTTGGTCCACCTGTGAATTCTGTCAGTTGAACTTGAAGCTTTTTGGGGTAATATTGTGCTGTACACATAATTCGTCGTTATTTATTTATTTTTTTTTCTGGAAGGAATAAGTTATATATGTTTTGCTCCGCGAATGAAGTAGAATAGATATGGGGTAAGGATAAGCAAATAGATGATCTTGACTATTCAGTGGATGACTTATTAACTATGTCATGAGCGATCCATAATGTATTGCACCATATCTGTGAGTTTCTTTTGTTCATATGACTGATTGGTAGTAATTATCTTTGAGTACTTGAGTGTGTGGGTTTTGGAGAAGGTCTTGTTTTGTGTTTCCATCAAGTTTTAGTGTGCTCAGAAATTAGGTGTTTATAGCCTGTAGCTATGCTAAATATAGAAAATCATTTTTTCAGGTGAAGTAAAATCTGTTTATGGGAGAAACCTGTCTTCTACTGTTACTTCTGATGAAATAGAGCAGGAGTTCTTACACTTTGGAAAAATCAAACTAGATGGCGTCTTCATTAGGAATCGTAAGGTAATTTTCTTTCTTGGCTTGTCACATAGCCTTTTTATTTTTTTATTTTTTAAAATTTTTACTTCCTAAAATATTTAAGTTTAATTTGCAACTTTGCATAGGATGTCATTGGAGTTTGATATGCATTTAGTGAGTTTGAAAACATTTGGTGTTCAAAATGCAATCTGGGTATATTTTGAGTAAATCTAAGATCACTATTCAAATATATATATATATATATATATATATATATATATATATACATACATACATGGTGATTTGATGGCAATTTAGTGTTCTTGATGCTCTTGTTTTTGACCATGCTGCTGATTCAGCATTTAATTCTGTCATGGGTGTATTTGATTTGGTTGCCAACTGTCTGCAGAAGCTTTGTTTAGAGTAAAATAATTTCAATTGTGTATCTGTAATCATGCAAGTGTTTTTCTGAAATCATAAGAACGCTGTGAGAGTTGCATGTATGTAGGGTAGACCGTGATGGTGTTATGTATTCATGCATGCATGTATTAATGGAATCTCTTAGATGTTGTTAGCCTGAATTTGTTTTGTCCTTAACTTACGCATCTCCAATACATTTTGCCGGAAGGCAAGTCTGCTCTACATTGAGGAGCGCAGACCAAATAATAGAAGTATTTCTCGAGGTGGAAGTAAATGACCTGTAGATTTGTTGTTGTTGTTGTTGTTGTTTTTTTTTTTTTTTTCTGGAGTTCCTAATCATTATTATGTTCTGCTTTAGTATGTCTGTCATCTTGAATGTAACAATGATATATTTTTTTTTACCTATTTATAGGCCTAATAATCATCTAGTGTGGTTTTCTTTCTGTTAGAAATGATTGAATTGTGGTAATGCTTTGTGAACTATATAGAATTTTTGCTTTGAAGTTTATTCTTCTTGTAGCAACTTATTAAATGACGTGATCCTACTAAAATGTGCAAGAACTATTTTCTGTAGGATAGTTGCTCATGGGACTTTAACTGTGTATGCAAATGAGGAAGTACATTTTTTTTTTTCATTTTTCATTTTTACTTTTACCTTGGATTAGTGTTTCCATAGTTTATGTTTACACCTTGACTAGATAAGGCTAGGGCTAACATAATAAAGTATGATAATGCAACCTTGCATCTAACCTACTATTGAAAGGTGTCAGCTAAGTGATATAAACTGTATCACTGTATCACTGATGAGGATTCCTACTATTACCGGCGTCAGCATCATATATCTAAGTCTGTATAATTGAAGTTTTTTGAATTTATCATTTAAATTTATGAAGCTTCATAAAATATTTTGTTATTGAATGCGTATGAACTTTGTATGAACCTTACAATGGTTACTTTCACCGCAGTTTTTGAAGAAGTTGCCTACAGAGTAGGGAATGGGCAATAGCATATTCAAAGAATCTGCTGTATCAGAATTGGCTTCTTTGATCTGAGGCTGACAGTTTTTTGTTTCCTGGTTGAAGTTTTACTCGCTGTGGTCGAGTAAATGTAAATGTAGTCGTACTCTATGGGATGTGTCAATCTGTGGGACTGTTGAGGAACATTTGGTTTGCTTAACCCCTTGAATCGTTTTTACTCGTGCAATTCAAGTGTGATAGTTTTGGGATTTTGAGCCTTGGTGAGATTCCGATGACATTCTTTTGATCAAATATAGTCCAGTTTTCAGTTTTGCTTTTGGCTAACTCTTTGATTCATACTACTGCAGTTGATTTCCGCTAGAGAGAATTAACCTCAACAGCTTCCATTCATCCAGAAAACTGTAGAAGTCTAAACCGGTATACAGCTATCTTTTTAGCTTAAAATAATGAACCAAAGTTTAGTGTTTGTATGGCATGTATAGTGGGATAATATACTACTGTCTTGGCAGCTAATTTTATCTAAATAGGAGATCCTTCTATAGGAACCAGTAGAATTAAGTAGCAGCTGAGGCTAGAGCTCCTCCATGGAATTGTGGGGTCAACATCATTTGGTGCAAGACATTCACCATCCTCTTCCTCGGCGTCCCAGAGAAAAGCTTGCATATGCTGCTTGAACATGACTGCAAATGAAGATCCATTCTTTTGCTTAAAGTATTTGCATAGAGAGGTCTTGGAAATACTTAGATAAGTGACGTGACATCACCCTTATCTATGTTACCTTACCTCTCCAGTAACATTACCTTTCATGTTTGTAGCCATTAGATTCATCTAATGGTTTGAATTAATTGAAAAAAAAAAACTTAAAAAAATAAAGAGTTACTGACTACTTGTTGTTAACTTGCTGTGATTTATTAAAAAAAAAAAAAAAAAAAAAATCTTTTTACCTTAATCAAATTTAACGTTTGTTTTTATTTAAACATTAATTTATTTTTTTTAAATATTTTAATTTTATTATTATTTTATGGAAAGTTACTGAGTGGGATGTATTAAATAATTTAAATTAAAAATTTTAATTTCGTATTATATTATATTATCTGTTGAATTAAAATATTTATATCTTATTACAAAATAAATATATAATTTACAATTAAAATATACCAATATCCAATTAGAAAATTATATTAATTTATTATTATTATTGAACTATATTATAATTTTAAAAATAAGTATTCTATAAATCAGTAAATTTATTTTAAAAGAAATTAAATATTATTTTTTATAATAATTTTTTTGTAACAAACATATATTTATATCTTGCCGTAATATTGGTGATGGATTTAAAAGGGAGCTAAGAGTTTCTTAAATTTGTGATGAGTTTATGACGGTGTATTTGATCGGTTTTGGAATAGATTTAAGTTGAAGTTTATAGTTATTCCTACCCTATCTAGATCCGAGTTTGATTGAACCCATAGATTAGTGGACACAAGTTAGAAAATCAATCGATAAACAAAAGAAATCACAGAATCCATTAGAAGATAGACATTACCTAGGATAATTAATGTTGAATTGATTTCTAATTTAATCAAGATTGACAAATCAATTATGTATGTTGATTAATGCAAATTAGGGCTCTTAAATAAAGACGGGTTGGTAGCCGTGAATTTTGATCACATCAACCTAGGATTAGAAAGATAAACATAAAATCGTTGAAATAGAGATGTTTAATATTTAGAGAAGATTTGGGCTCGATCACAAAAATAAAATGGCAAAGTGAATTCCGGAATAATCATCAAACAACCATTAAAATATTTGAAAATTACTATATTCAAAGTAATTGCAACCCTAACGAAAATATTGCAACATTTAGTGCATTATGAAATTACAATCAATTGTAGGCATGATGTTAAGTTTGCAACCAGAAAAATGATGGTGTTGCTACCTCAATTTTTTCATTAAATGAAAGTAAAATCGCAACCTCTATGTTAATTTTGAAACCTCTCAATCAATGGATCGCAACCTAAAAGTTGTATGAAATTAACATTGAATTGTAACCTCTACGTTAGGTTCGCAATCTGCCAACGATGAGATCGCAACTTCAACTTTGTTATTAAATCAACGTAAAATCGCAACCTCTATGTGAATTTCACAACCTCTCAACGAATGGATCGCAAGCTGAAAGTTTTATGAAATTAACATTGAATTGCAACCTCTACGTTAGGTTCGCAACCTCAATTTTGTTATTAAACCAACGTAAAATCGCAACCTCTATGTGAATTTTGCAACCTTTGAACGAATCAATCGCAACCTGGAAGTTTTATTAAATTAACATTGAATTGTAACCTCTATGTTAGGTTCGCAACCTGCCAACAATGAGATCGCAACCCCAATTTTGTTATTAAATCAAGGTAAAATCACAACTTCTGTCAATTTCGCAACCTCTCAACGAATGGATCGTAACCTGAAAGTTTTATGAAATGAACATTGAATTGCAACCTTTACGTTAGGTTCGCAACCTACCAACGATGAGATCGCAACTTCAATTTTGTTATTAAATCAACGTAAAATCGTAACCTTTATGTGAATTTCGCAACCTCTCAACGAATAGATTGCAACCTCAAAGTTTTATGAAATTAACTTTGAAATGCAACCTATATGTTAGGTTCGCAATCTCAATTTTTTCTTAAAGTAACGTAAAATCGCAACCTTTATGTGAATTTCGTAACCTCTCAACGAATGTATCGCAACCTCAAAGTTTTATGAAATTAACGTTGAATTGCAACCTCTACATTAGGTTCACAACCTGCCAATGGTGAGATTGCAACCTCAAATTTTTTTTTATTAAATCAATGTAAAATCACCACTTCTTCGTCCGATTCGCAACCTATCAACAATGTTGTCGCAACTTCAATATTTTTAATTAATTTATCATAATTTTTAATTTTATTATTTATATTTTACATTATTATATATATTTTTTATTATTTTCTTTTATAAAAATAAATCAATTATATATAATTTAAATTTTTATTTTTTAAAATTTAATAATATTTAATTTATTAAAATTATATTAATAATTGAATTATTTCATTATTTTTAACTTGCTATTAATTTTGAAAACCTATTATAGCAGGTAAAAAATTGTGGGTAATGTTACCAAAATATGACTTCCCACTACTGTAGCATGACCCTAATATGATAATATGTGCATCTTCATGAGCAGCATGGATCGATCTTTCAAAGTTGTTAGAAGCTCTATCATGGTTATGATGTAATTCTCACGTCAACAGGATTCCACCGTCTCCAGACTCTGCTAAAATAGCTCTAGAGTATTACTCAGAGCCATGTAAGTCCTGTTTTCACTGTAAAAAATAGGCCAGTAAACAATTGAATCAATTTTTACCAACTCCAATAGATCTATATTGTGGAAAATAGAAGAACAAAAATGGAATTTACCTGGTACAAAAACTCAAGCATATTTCCTGAGAAATAATGGGTGTCCTGGATTTTCTTCCACCACGTTGTTACAATATTCCTTTACCCCATGGTTGTCCTCATCAGAGCTAGTCCAGTGAAACTCACTGCCACCACCTCCTCTACTGTACCTATACCATTACCATAACCTTGTATGCCTAGACCTGCCTGATTCATTTCTCTTTCTTTATCTCCAACACTGTTATATATTTTATCAAGAACACTTCCTACTCCCATTCATGAAATCATGTTTACTTGTATAGCCTGGACTTAGGGGTGTCAATTCGTGTTAGTGAATCGGATTTGACTGAACTCGACACGACTCGATTATGTTTATATCTAACTCTACTCGATACATTTAATAAACGAGATGCAATTTTTCAACTTGACATGAATTCGTTTAATACGCGTGTTAACTTGTCGATACAATTAATTTGGTTAAATAACTCAAAATTTGTAATCGTGCAACTTGATTACCCGTTTAACCTATTTATATGTTAACTTATTGAATCTGTTTATGCATTAACCCATTTAACTTGTTTATGCATTAACACATTTAATCTTATAAAAAAATTATGGTGATAGAATATTTTCAGTATGTTTTTTCAATTCATAATACACATATTTATACTACTCACATGGACTATACTAGGAAATATAATCCCTAATCAGTCGTCTAAAATATTGCCTACATTATTGTATATTTCCTAATTTATACACTAATTAGGCGTTACAATAACAACTGTAATACAAGCTGTGTACAGATGTATTACAGGCTGTATTATAACACTCCACCTCAAGCTAGAGCATAGATATTAATCATGCCCAACTTGTTACAGAAATACCCAACTCTAGTTCCACTCAAAGCTTTCGTGAATAGATCAGCTAATTGTTCTCCAGTTCTTAAATAGCCGGTAGAAATAAAGTTTTCCTGAATCTTCTCTCGAATAAAATGACAATCAACCTCTATGTGTTTAGTTCTTTCATGATATACTGGATTTGAGGCAATATGGAGAGCAGCTTGATTATCACACCATAACTTTGCTGGTACAGAATGTTCCATTCCTACTTCAGTTAAAAGGTGATGCATCCACGTGATCTCACATGTGGACTATGCCATAACCCTGTACTCAGATTCTGCACTGGATCGAGATACAACATTTTGTTTCTTATTCTTCCACGATACTAAATTTCCTCCAACAAAGATGCATTAACCAGTGGTAGATTTTCTATCAATCTTGGATCCCGCCCAATCTACATCTGTGAAACATTCAATGTTAGTATGCCCATGATTGCTATACAGTATACCAAGTCCAGGTGACCCTTTTAAGTAGCCTAAGATTTGTTCCAAAGCTTCCCAATGTTTGACTGTAGGTGCAGACATGAATTAACTAACAATACTTACGGCAAAAGCAATGTCAGATCGAGTCACTGTGAGATAATTTAATTTTCCCACCAACCTTCTATAGCTCTCTGGATTATTAAAAGGATCACCATCATTATTTGTAAGATATGTATCGGGAGTCATCGAAGTGCTACAAGGCTTTGTTGCTAATATTCCAGTTTCTGCAAGAAGATCAAGGACATACTTCCTTTGAGATAGAAAAATAACCTTCTTGTTTCTTGTCACTTCTACTCCCAAAAAGTATTTTAACTGTCCCAAGTCTTTTGTGTTAAACTTAGAGTGCAGAAGGGACTTGAGAGAAGAAATTCCTCCTTTGTCACTGCTTATGATAGCAATGTCATCAACGTACACTACGGGGAGAATAATAGCAGTGGCTGATTGTTTGTAGAAGACTAAGTGGTCACATTTGCTCTTTTTCATCCCAAATTCTTCAACAACCTTACAAAATTTGCCAAACCAAGCACGAGGGCTTTGCTTCAAACCATACAAAGATTTCATTAGGCGGCAAACCTTTCCATACTCCCCCCGAGCAACAAAACCAGGTGGTTGCTTCATATATACTTCTTCTTGGAGCTCACCATGCAAAAAGACATTCTTAATGTCTAACTGGTGTAGGAGCTAATTCTGAGTGGCAACTAGGGAGAAAGTATCAAAATAATCTATACCATAGGTTTGAGCAAAGCCTTTAGCCACCAATCTAGCTTTAAGACGTGCTATTGAGCCATCTGCATTGCACTTAACTGCAAACACCCATTTGTAACCCACTGTCTTCTTATCCATTGGTAAATCAACTAATTCCCATGTTTGATTATCGTCAAGAGCCTTTATTTTTTCAATCATCGCATTATACCAACCAGATATGACCTATTTCACTGTCTTAGGTAGGGAAACATAATCTAAAGAGGTAATCAAAGATCTAGAGAAAGGAGATAATTTATCATAGGAAACAAAATTAGCAATAGAGTAATTAAGTCTAGGAATGGTGCATTGATGGGTACCTTTACGAAGACCAATAGGCTGATCAAGATCGGTTGAGGATCTGATGACAAAGTAGTTGGTGTCAGACATGTATCATTGGTCTCTTGCCTCCTAGAATAAACATGAACAATTGGTGGTCTCCTTGAAGCCGATGGAGTACTGTCAACTATCTGCCCATTAACAGAATGATCACTAAGAAATACTTCATCATTTGGTTGCTCATCTGAGGAAACAATATTAGATTAGTTTGATGATGTATCTGTGTAAATTAACCATTCATCTTCATCTTTTTTATTTGGAGGTACAATCACAGAAGAGAAAATTGGATTTTTCTAAGAGAACACCACATCGGATGAGACCAAATATCTAGGAAGTTCAGGAGAGTAGCATTGGTAACCTTTTTTAAGGTGAGAATATCCCAGAAATACACAATTCAAGGCTTTAGGGTCCAATTTAGTAATATGAGGTCGAACATCCCGAACAAAACTTGTACTCCCGAACACCCGAGGCTCTATTGGAAATAGGGACTTGTTAGGGAATAAAACATTATAGGGAATATCGCCACCAAGTACTACAGAAGGCATTCGATAGATCAGAAAATTTGTTGTAGAAACTGCATCCACCCAAAATTGTTTAGGAGCTGTCATTTGAAACAATAAAGCACGAGCAGTTTCTAGAAGGTGCATGTTCTTCCTTTCTACTACCCCATTTTGTGCTGGTGTATCAACACAGGAAGATTGATGAAGAATCCCTTGTTGAGACATATAATTCTGAAAGGTTGCTGACATGTATTCTTTAGCATTATCACTTCTTAGTATATGTATAGAAGCATTGATGTGATTTTTAATTTCAGCACAAAATGCAGAGAAATGAGAAAACAATTCAGAACGGTTTTTCATAAAATAAATCCAAGTCATTCTTAAATGGTCATCCACAAAAGTAACAAAATATCTAAAATCTATTTTAGAAGAGACCGGGCAAGGACCCCAAATATCTGAATGAACTAATTCAAAAGAAGAAGCTACCATTTTATTTATTCTTGGACTGATAGTACTTAGATGATGTTTTACAAAATAACAAGATTCACACTCCACAGATTTTATATCCTGAAATTGGGGACATAATTTCTTCAAAATAGGCAGAGAAGGATATCCCAATCTACAGTGCGCTTCAAATGGAAAGACAATACCAGAACAAGCAATTGATTGTGGTACCCGTGCATCAAGAACATAAAGACCATTTGATACATGTCCTTTACCAATAATCTGCTTCGTCATAAGATCCTGAAAAAGACAATGGTCAGGAAGGGGTGAGATAAAACAGTTTAAGTCTTTTGTAAGTTTACTCACGGACATTAAATTGAATGCAAGACTGGGTAAACTCAGCACAGAAGACAAGGTAATAGATGGTGTGGGGTTTACAGCTCCAGATCCTTTAACATTATAATTTGATCCATCAGCTATAGTTACAGCAGATGGTGCTTTGTGGTTTTGGAAGGTAGAAAAAATTTTAGGATTACGTGTCATGTGATATGTAGCACCAGAGTCTATAACCCATTTGTTTGAGGAGGAAATGAGATATGTTTTACCTGATTCAGCAACAACAGTAACAGAATGAGGTTCTTTCATCGATTGTTTGTACTGAGAGAATTTAGCATATTCATTTGCTGAAACGGCAACAGTCTTGTCACATATTGAACTAACAACCACATTAGTTGTCTGAGTCTTTTGATTGCGACTTTGCAATTTCTTACGGTATCATTTTGTATGTCCTAATTCCTTATAGTAATAGCAAATAATATCTTTCTTCTTCCTGCCATCATGTCCCCTTTCCCCTCTAGCAACAAGAGCACTAGGTTGTTGATGGAATGTAGTATTTTTAATGCGTAACATTCGACTGAAAACTTCCTGGAGTGACGTAACCTCAAAATTAGAAAGGATCTGAGATTTGGCAATCTCAAATTCAGGAGGAAGACCAGCCAAAAAACTCATTATCGCCATCTGCTCTCTTTGAGCTTGTTGTACCTTAATATCAGTGCTAAAAGGTAATAGCATATTCAATTCTTCATAGATCTTTTTGAATTCCATAAAATACGTTGTGAGTGATTGAGTTTCCTTTTCAGCATGATAAAAAGCTTTGCAAACATCATAAATTCTAGATACATTTGCCTTGTTAGAATGTAAAATTCCATCAATTCTTTGTCATACTCACAATGACTAATCAAGCCAACTACTTCATTTTCAATAGAATTAATAATTCGCAAGAAAAACTTAGCATCATCTGTAAGCCAAATTTGCCTAGTATCGTCTTTTGGGGGGTTTTGTATCAAATGATCATCTTTCTCAACACTTCTTAGATACATCCTAATAGTTCTACTCCATTCCAAATAATTAGCACATTTCAATTTATGCTCAGTTATTTTAGACATGGAAGAACCAATTCAATTTTGATATCACCTATATTAGATTTTTTTTTCAAACCAAAAATGCACTTAACTAGATCAATATAACCTCGATGAATCCAATGAAGAAAGAAATACCTGGACAGCAGCAAAAAAAAAAAAACCAACAGAGCTTCGACGCTCCATCACATGTAGATATGTGAAGAACCGGGAAGAAGTTTGTGTGAGGACACCCGCAGATCTTTGAAGCGACGCTGCTTCCAAACCTCTGCTCCTCCTTAAATAGGCGGTGAGATAAACAGACACCAAATATTGTGTCCAAAAAATTTAAAAACACGACTTAAGAACTAACTAACCCAGAACCGGGCTCTGATACTATGTAAAAGAATTGTGATGATAGAATATTTTCAGCATGTTTTTTCAATTCATAATACACATATTTATACTACTCACATGGACTATACTAGGAAATATAATCCCTAATCATTCGCCTAAAATATTGCCTACATTATTGTATATTTTCTAATTTATACACTAATTAGACGTTACAATAATAGCTGTAATACAGGCTGTGTACAACTGTATTATAGGCTGTATTATAACAAATCTGTTTATGTATTGACCCATTTAATATGTTTATGCATTAACCCATTTAATTATTTATGCATTAACCTATTTAACCTGTTTATCCATTAACCCATTTAACTCATTCAATCAAAACATATACACCTTCACTTGCAAATTTGATTAAAACTAATAAAAGTCAAGAACATTATATCAAATTAGAGAGAGACACTATCTCCTAAGTTAAAGATGAAAGAATTGGGGTTGAGACTATTAATGTTAAAAATATTTATCACGCAAGAAATTGATGATGAGGGTTATTGACAATACTAACAATAGATAGCCATCAAGAAGAGTTTCGTCTAAGGCAAACCACAAAGAAATGGCAGCAGAGATGATACTTGACTAATGCTTGGTTGATGACAAGATATAAGGTAGACGAGAGGAAGCTATGTCGAGCGGTTGAAGGTGAGAGATAAGGCAGAGAGACGAAATAGCTTCTAATTTTCTAAAAAGTTAGGATTTTGTTAGATTGATAATATTTATTAAAAATAATTATTTTATCCTTCAAAATTATATAAATTTTATTTTGACCCCAATTGTGCGGGTTGACACATTAACTTGCTAGTCAAACCCAACTCGACTCGTTTATAAATAGGTTAAACGTGTCGTGTCATAAACATGTCAAAATCCATTTAACTTAAACCCAACCCACTTATTTTTCATGGGTTTGTGTCAACCCATCAAGTCATGACCCATTTTGACACCCCTACCTGGACCTTCCATGTTTATGTATTCTCTTCGAAATCTTGTCTCTCTTCTTCTTCATCTTCATGCATGCCTTTTGAATTGTAAGGAGAAAAAGACGGTATCATTTGCAACATTCGGCACTTGTTCCCATTGGCTGAGCCAGATTCCATTGCATGTTGGGAATCGGTAATACAGTTACCTAAAATGTTGTTATTAACTCTGACAAGAACCAAAATTCAGTAGTAGCAATAATAATCCAAAAAGACTTCTTCGTAATATTGAAAAATAAGGTAGTCATATATTCTTCCATTCGTCAATAACGGAAAGAATATCAAAACTGCTAAAAAAAAATACTACCTTCGTCCCATTTTAGTTGCAACATTAGGATTTTATATACTATTCATCAACTAATCTTATTTTATATATTATGATTTATGTATAAGAAAAAATATAGTTAAGCGAGATATTGTTTTATTCATTTTATTGTCTACTTTTTAAATATAAAATTACCATAATTTTTAGTCATGTATAATTAAAGATATTTACCGTTAAAATTATACATCAGCAAATGTACAAAAAGCAAATGTTGCAATATTAGTAAGACGGAGGGAGTATAATAAATAAAGATAACACAGTCACTTATCGAAAAAAAGAGAAAAAGATTTACTAAAATAAATTAATGAAGTGCTCCACAATGAAAAATCGCAAATAGACCTTAAAGAAAGTTGATCAATTCGAAATGAAAGAATCTATTTATAAACTATAGAAGTTGAAGAGGGAAGAATCGTAGTTGTTTGTTTGATCTATGAACGAATTGAATGATTTTTTTTATGTATTTATTTTTAAATTTGATGAGAGGAAAACAAAGAGGAGGAATGATTGGGTCACGGACACTCCATTGAGGGGTGTCGTGGCAGTGTATCTAGGGGTGAGAATTCGGTTAACCGAAACCGAACCAAAAATTCGGTTTTCGGTTAACCGAACTTCAAATTTGATAACCGAATACCGAACTGAAATTAAAACGATTAACCGAAACCGAATTTTTATGGTTAACCGAATTATTAACCGAGAACTGAATAATTAACCAAAAAATTATATATTTTTTTAAAAATAATTAAAATTTTAAAATAAATTTTAAGATAAAACACCAAAATTTTCAATAAAATCACTGAAAACCAAATATATTGACAATATATCTACTTATTTTTTAAAAATAATTATTATTTTTCAATAAATTTTAAGATAAAATCCTTAAAACTAGAATTTTCGATTAAAAATTCGGTTTTCGGTTAACCGAAAATTTTCACTACCGAAACCAAAAACCGAACCGCAATTTTTGGTTAACTGAACCGAACTAACTGAAAATAAAAAATATACATATTTTCGGTCAACCGAACCGAAATATTTTTCGGTTATCGATTCGGTTTCGGTAAAAATAAAAAACTGCTCTCCCCTAATTGTATGACACTTTTTAGGACACGACATCCGTATTTTTAGATTGTACACGTGCCAGACATTTTTCAAAAGTGTATTTTTATCATTTTAAATTAACATTTTAACTGATATTCTATGAACACTCAATGGACAATTAATGGACACTTAAAAATTAAATTATAATTTTAGAGTAACAAAAGGTTAGTTTAATTAATACACTTTTGGATAATACATCAGATTTATTTTAATATTATTTTTAAAATAAAATTTCAAAATAAAGTTTTATAAAAATTAATTTGGTAAATTTTGAAAGTTGGATTCAAAAATAAAGTCAAATTTTACTAGACTCATTTCATATAATTTCCTCTAGTTAATATTAATAATTGACTTAAAGTTAATCAATCTAAATTGTAGGATAATTTTTTTTGTATATTCATAAGTTAGATATTCCCTCATACATTTACTGAAAAAAGTAATAAAAAAATATAATTCTATTATAACATGAAAATAATATAAAAATTGATTGAAGTTGATGTAAGAAAAAAAAATATTAATGCGATGACAAAAATAATAAGAAATGTATTTTACGTGACAAATGGAAGAAAAATTGATTAAAAAAATTATACTAAAAAATTTAAGTATAAAAATCTATAATATATATAAAAAAATTTAGTGAATTAGATTTTTTAAAACTTAAAATTATTAAAAGTATGAAGTTTTGATTCGATAATGTTAAATCGAATTCGGTGTTATAATTTCATTTTAGATCGAGCATGCAGCAAAAATATCAATTTGGATTTATCAAATATGATGAGTCAATTACATTCACTTGCACGCCTCTATTCCTAAGCTTAACTTGGAGAATATTGCGAAGACATCTCTCTAAGTAATCTTTCACCTTAAAGAGTAACATAATTTCCACATCTCCTCCCAGCATCCACCATCAAGGTTATGTGCCCCTTTATCTAAGATCCAAAAAGCTAAATAATAACATCATTTGACATCAAACTCTATTTTTTTTTCTCATAATTCCAAATAAACTCAATACTTATGGATACTAAGGGTTTTTCGCATATCTCACCATGAAGAGTTCCATAATGTTGGGTACATTCCTCTTTTTTTTTTTTTCTTTCTCCCCGT
This sequence comes from Cardiospermum halicacabum, assembly GCA_031304145.1. Lineage (NCBI taxonomy): Eukaryota > Viridiplantae > Streptophyta > Magnoliopsida > Sapindales > Sapindaceae > Cardiospermum > Cardiospermum halicacabum. The sequence goes on from CM062389.1 coordinate 21,466,988, forward strand.
CAAGCATAAGGTCTTTAAGCATTAAATCACCATCAATTAAGCTCCCCATTATCATTCATAAAAGAAATAGAATAAGGAAGTCAAGGATATCTGATGAAGCATAGCGAAAATAGTTCGCAGCTAAGGCGAAGATTGTTCGCAGCTAAGGCAAAAAGATGAAAAAAAACTAAAGATAACTAGGTATAAGACCTGAATATTCTTGATTGAATAAAATTGATAGATAACTGAACTGAATAACAATTGAGAATGACAAATCTTTATATAGAGTTGAACTAATCCTAAACAATTAATTAAGAAATCTAATCCTAAACAATTAAGAAATCTAATAATTTAGGAAAACTAAAAGCAACTAGAAAACAAACTAGGAAACAAGTAGAAATAAAATAGGAAAGATAGCCTAAACCAAATTAGGAAATAAAATCTATAACAAGTAGGATTATGATTCCTTGTCCTACATCAATCTACTCCACTTGAAGGAAACTCGTCCTCGAGTTTTGTTTGTGGTGAAGACTTATCCAGAGGGAAGTACTTCCATAGTAAAACTTTTTTGGTCTTTCCCATATGGCTCTATCGGCTTCTGTGGAGCCAAAATAATTTTCTTCCCATACCACCAAAACATGTAGATGTTGTCATGTCTCTTGTGATTGACATCTACATCATACATCCACGGTCGTCCGAGAAGCACATGACATGCATCCATCTCGACTACGTCGCATTTGATCTCATCTTTGTAGTACTTACCCATAGATAAAGGTACCTTACACGCCTCGGTTACTTGTACTTCGGGTCCCTTCTTGATCCATGATATCTTATAAGGACTAGGATGTTGATCCGTCTTCAAGTTTAACATCTTAACTAGTGCCTTGGGTACCACATTCTCACTACTTCCACAATCAATAATAACATTACAAACCTTATTATTAATCGTGCACTTGGTCTTGAAGATCTTATGTTATTGCGAATCATCAAGCTTTTTCTGCGCAAGCAAGATGCGTTGAACAACACAATAAATAAGTTCTCCTTCATCTGCTTCTACAAATTCAGTACCTTCATAGAAGGCTTCATTGTCATGATGTTGATATTTTGCCCCATATCCTTATGTTTCTTCTTCCACAAGTTTACTTTTTTTCGGTTGGGACAGCTACTTGAGAGGTGTCCTGGCCGATTACAACAGAAACACTTACCCAAATTTGGTCTAGCATAAGAGTTAGATTTGGTTTGCCTCTACGGTTGGAGAGCAGTAGAAGTTGAATTTGGGGCATTTTCTTGTGGAGTTGGTGTTGCGTCACTAGTTGTTTACTGCAGAGTTGGAGTGTTCGACCTCCTGTAATTAGTTGAATTTCGTTATTAGAGTCGATCTAATTGTGATTATATCTTCATAGCTAGGTTTACTGCATCTCCCAATGTCCATACTATTTGGTAAACCATCTTTTCTTGAATTTCTTCTTTTAACCCGCCGATATACCGCGAAACTTGTTGATCATCTGTCTCCGTCAAATCACATCTTGCAAGCAGTTGATAGAATTTGTAACACCCCATATTGAGACAGGTTTAAAATGAATTGAATTGTTACCCATATCACTAATGTGCACATTATTTTTCGGGAGCCTAGAACTTGAGAACTCAAAAGTTAAGCGTGCTTGGTTTGGAGCAATCTTGGGATGGGTGACCTTTTGGAAAGTTTTCTCGAAAAGCATGCAAGTGAGAATAAAGCTTAGTGGAAAGCATAATGGTGGTCTGTGGGGCTAGTGGTCAGCCTTAAGATCGATTGTGAATGACTTGGCATCCTGCATCCGCGTTTCAGGTTCATCTGGGGACTGGGGCCGTACGTTACAAATGGTATTAGAGCAACTTTGCGATCGCGAGTGTGCATGTGGACATAAGAGCCCTGGTTATTTGTCTAGCGGGGGTAAAGGTTCTGGGACTGATGTGGGCCAGCCACGAGGACCTTGTGTCCTAAGGGGGTGGATTTTAACACCCCATATTGAGACAGGTTTAAAAGGAATTGAATTGCTACTTATATCACCAATGTGCACATTGTTTTTCGGGAGCCCAGAACTTGAGAACTCCAAAGTTAAGTGTGCTTGGTTTGGAGCAATCTTAGGATGGGTGACCTTCTGGGAAGTTTTCTCGGAAAGCATGCGAGTGAGAACACAGCTTGTTGGAAAGCGTAATGGTGGTCTGTGGGGCTAGTGGTTAGCCTTAAGACCGATTGTGAATGACGTGGCGCCCTGCATCCGTGCTTCGGGTTCATCCGGGGGTGGAGGCCGAACATTACAGACTGTGGGGCTAGTGGTTAGCCTTAAGACCGATTGTGAATGACGTGGCGCCCTACATCCGTACTTCGGGTTCATCCAGGGGTGGGGGCCGAACATTACAGAATTCCTCCGTATAATCTGCTACCTTCCCTAATTGTTGAAACAATATTTGTCCATAGTCTAGAGGGAGAAAACGTTGTTTGAGTAATCGTTTCATCTTGACCCAAGTTTTGATTAATGGTTTCCCTCTTCTTTGTCTGTTTAATTGCAATTGATCCCACCATGCCAATGCTCCTCCTTTCATTTTATAGGCTATATATTTAACCTTTTGATTATCTAGAATTTCCAAGTAGTCGAAAAAGTTTTCTACATTCGAGAGCCAGTCAAGAAAGTCATCGATGTGTACTTGACCATCAAAAGTGGGCAGATTCATCTTGAGCTTAAAGTCGGGTCGCCTTAAGACCGATTGTGAATGATGTGGCGCCCTACATCCGCGCTTCGGGTTCATCCGGGGGTAGGGGCCGAACATTACAGAATTCCTCCGTATAATCTGCTACCTTCCCTAATTGTTGAAACAATATCTGTCCATAGTCTAGAGGGAGAAAACGTTGTTTGAGTAATCGTTTCATCTTGACCCAAGTTTTGATTAATGGTTTCCCTCTTCTTTGTCTATTTAATTGCATTTGATCCCACCATGCTAATGCTCCTCCTTTCATTTTATAGGCTATATATTTAACCTTCGATTCTCTAGAATTTCCAAGTAGTCGAAAAAGTTTTCTACATTCGAGAGACAGTCAAGAAAGTCTTCGATGTGTACTTGACCATCAAAAGTGGGCAGATTCATCTTGAGCTTAAAGTCGGGTCGATCTTGGCGTGGAGGATAGCGTTCCGGGATGTGGGCTTGGTAGTGTGCATGACGCTGAGGGGTGGTATTGACCAAGTTAATCATGTCTTCGTCATCAGAAGACTTGTCAGAGCCGTATTACCAAAAACTCATCGATTTCCTCTTTCATATACTAGTTCTCGAGTTGGTCGATAAGTTTGTGGATATCTAGAGATAACAGGTTCTGTAAAATCGTCAAATTGGACAAGATTAATATCATTCATATTTCGGCGACCTCCAATATTGACATCTAAATCTCTACTATCACCACATGCTCCTTGAGACAGTCAAGGATTTTGAGGAGTGTTAAACCTTGAATTTTGCATACTTTGGTGGTGGCTAAAAGTAGCGGTACGTGTGATTTGTGGGGTTTGATATGAACGGGAGAAAGTGTTATCATGTGGCAGTTATGTAGAGATATGAATTTGTGGGTTATGATGAGGCGGTAAAGAGGTAGAGTCTGGTAAAGAAGTAGAGTTTGGATTTGTCTCGGTTACAGACCTACATTGTTGGGCGATGGATGGTAATTAGAGAGTTAGTAAGGTGATTGATCTCTCCATGGTTTGAATGCTTGCCTCTATGCTCTCGAACCTGTCGATATTGACTTCTATGGTGTTTAATCTCTTGTCAAAATTGATTTCCATGGAATTAAGTCTGTTATCGATGTCAGTGAACCGCTCATCGATTTGTGTAAACTTCCATTTGTTGCCGGAAGTGTTGGTACCACTTGAACCATCTTTGGCCATCAGATAAGGAAGACCTTACTCTAATACCAATTGATGAAGTACAGTGGAAATAGTTCGTAGTTAAGGCGAAAATTGTTCGCAGCTAAGGCGAAAAGATAAAAAAAGAAAACTAAAGATAACTAGGTATAAGACCTGAATATTCTTGATTGAATAAAATTGATTTATAACTGAACTAAATAACAATTGAGAATGACAACTCTTTATATAGAGTTGAACTAATCCTAAACAATTAAGAAATCTAATAATTTAGGAAAACTAAAAGCAACTAGAAAATAAACTAGAAAACAAGTAGAAATAAAATATGAAATATAACCTAAACCAAATTAGGAAATAAAACCTATAACAAGTAGGATTATGATTTCTTGTCCTACATCAATATCTAACACCATCAATACAATTACCATCACCCACCTCCACCAAAGGCCATGTTTAACCACACTTTTCTAGCATATAAAATTCATTTAAAATAAAACTAGAGTTTTAATATATTATATTATATACTTCCTCCGTTCTAAAATAGGTGAAACATTCCCTGCGGACACGCTATCCAATATTTATCTTTAACGGTAAATATCTTTAATTATATACAATGAAAAATTATAATAATTAAATATTTGAAAAATAGACATTAAGACAAAAAAAAAAACAAGATCCACTTCGACTATATTATTCCTTATAGATAAGAAATAATATGTAAAACAAATTGATTGATAAATAGTGAATACTATGCTAATGTTTCACCTATTTTAGAACGGAGGTAGTATAATATATATAAATTTGTGGGAGGGTTGACAATGTGAAAAATTTAAAGTGTAATGCCTAAACCCCGGCCACGACAGAACCGCGAATGGAAGCCGGAGCGCCACATTACATTCAATCGTTACAATACAATCGGTGTGGAAAAAGACATTTAAAGTTTCAAAAGTCCATTACAAAGTAAACATCATAAACCTGTTGTCGAAAATAATAAATCAATCAAAAATAGTTTACTAGAGTAAAACCTATTCGCAATCATAACAATCATCCAACTGACAGTTTACATTCCTTGAAATAATATGTCAAAAACATAAGGACCCAAAAGTATTTAAAAGTTTACATATTCTTTAAAATAGCCAAGATAGACAATTAAAAAGACAATCCTAAATGAAGTCCCAAAAACTCATGAAGATTCGACATATTTTTTGTGCAATGATAGACCTTTAATCTACTCGATCACCTATTTCACATTTCAATAGATAGACAAGAAAAATGGAAGAAAAATAACGTCAGACTATCGATGTCTAGTTAGCAAATCATACTCCAACAAACACAATCAGTGCGTCTATTTAACATTGAACAATGGTTTCGTCACACAAATGCACCTAAGCTAACAACCAATAATGAGAGAATACAATCCCGCCCAAATTCAGTGTTATTTATAGGTTTCACTAAAGTGGGCTACACATCTAGTTCCAATTATGTCATTATACACATTTGACACTAAACAAAAAGGAAAAAAAACATATTAGAAAAAGTTAGGTTGAGAAAAAATACAATTACAATGGCTAATTGAATAATAATAATAATAATAATAAAAAGAAAAGTTAAGTACAAGGATCAGATGAAAATTCATTTTAACATTTAACATGTATGGTATGTCACGTTAAACACGTCACGCACGTAAAATACATTTTTAAATAGAAAGGACTGAATGGTAGAAAAAAGTTGAGAGAGATAAATGTGTATATATATATATATATATATTCTCTAGCAACCATACAGTAGTTTTAAGTTAAAAAAATAAAAAAGGATTAATAAAAAAAAAAAGTTGTTATCACCAAAATTATTACGAGAGAAATTAAAATTAAAAAAATATATATGGTAAAATTACTTATTAGGATTTCTATTTGAATTTCTTAATTGAGAAACTTAAATTCATAATTTTCAATTTTTTTTTTTTATTGAATGGACTTCGACTAGTTTAGTTTAGTGTTGAGTGAAATTGAAAATATAAATCGAATCAAATCAATTTTTTTTTAATAACCAAACTAGAATATTAATCTACAAATTATACATCATATTACTATTTAAATTAAGTTAAATAATTTTCACCATTCATAAATTAAATTTATAAATTCAATTTGTAATATATCATTTTAATCTAGAGTTTTTACTAAATAAATATTATATAATAAAATATAAGAAAGCATTTTAAACCTGAATAATATTTTAAAATATAAAAGGAATTATGATAATATATATAGTTAAAAAAAATATGTTTTTATAATTTTAGATTATTATTTGTATTTTTCATTTAAAAAATCGAGTTGAAACTTCAGTTTCCATTTTAATGAATTGAACCAAACTTAATAAAAGAAAATTTCCATATTATATATATATATATATATATATATGTTGTATAGAATTTGACGGGGATTTCCACTGTATACTAACTTCATCATATTTAGACACCAAATCAACTATGTGCATTAAACGGACAAACACTATCTTACATTGTGACACATATGAATCTTGGATGACTATATAAGAGGCAACGTAGAAAAGAAATTTGCTGCTTGGTTATTTTTGAAGCAAGCCTTATTTGTGATATCCTCCTCATTGTTGTTCAGTGTTTGTGTATTCCAATATATTGCTTCTGGTGATATTTATATTATTTCCATTTCTTTTATTACTTTGTTATTTTATTTTTAACACGTTATCAGCACGAGTATGCTCTCTGGTTGCCGCCCAGACGGATCCTCTAGATCAGAAAGTGATGGTAATGATAATTTGGTTATACTGAGATGCTGCCGGAATCGTATTGAAAAAAAAAATTGAGATGCTAGTCTGGAACCATAAAAGAGAAAGAGGAAAATGGAAATTCAGTAGAAAAGAGGAAATGGAGGAATTGATAAAATAAGAAATGGAAAAATGAAAAAAAAAAAAAGGAGGAAATGAAAAGATAAAAAGAATTGATAAGAAAAGAGTGTTCTGGGAGAAAAAAGAAGAAGACGAATTATATTATCGTTTAAATTGTAGATTTTATTTATTGTTTTTATTTTTATATTTGTTATGTTTACTTTGTTTTAATTTATTATTAATTGTGAATATATTATTTTTGTAGAAAAATCCGAGAAAAGAAAAATGACAGAAGTGAAAAAATTGGATTTCCATATCCTGGAACTTTCTGGAAAAAATTACATAACATGGATATCGGATTTGAAAGTATATTTGCAAGCCACGGAATTGCAAGATACTATATGTGAAAATAATGCAACTTCTATCAAATAGAAGGCTCAAGCAATGGAAATTATCAGACATCATATAAATGGGAATTTGAAATCTGAAAATATGAATATTTAGGATCCACTGATTTTGTGGAAATCCCTGAAAAATAGATTTGAACGAATGAGAGATATAGATCTCCCAAAGGCTCAACATGAATGGATCCATTTAAGGTTCCAAGATTTTAAAACAGTTAGTGAATATAGTTCTGAGCTCCACCGAATTGTGGCAGTATTAGAATTTTGTGGAGAAAAGAAAACTGAAGGGGAGAAAATTGAAAAAACATTATCCACCTTCCATGCTAATCAGATAACATTACAATAAACGATCAGACAAAATAAAGTTAATACTTTTGGTGAATTGCTCACCAATCTGACGAGAATAGAAGAACAAAACCGAATATTGCTGTGAAACCATGAGTTATGACCTCCTGGTGCGATGACACCACTAGAAATAAACAATAATGTGTATCGGGGTAATGGAAACCTGAATCGTGGTAGGGGTCGTAGTTTTAGACGTGGCCAGGGTCGTGGCCGTAATAACAATAATGGGGGCCGTGGACAAGGCCATGATAATAATACTGGGGGCCGTGGTAGGGACCGATATCAAAGGAGAGGTGAAAATCGTTCTCACCCATATAATCGTGGAAATCTGGTCTGGACAAGAGATGGATCCCAGAACCCAAATGGAAACACTGGAAATTAAAATAATAATTCTCGAAAGTGTTTGTTATAAATGTGGGAGCACTGAACATTTTCTCCGCTAGTGTCGAACTCCACAATATTTAGTAGATTTGTATCAAGCTTCCCATAAAGGGAAACTGAAAGTTGTTGAAACAAATGCTGCAAATGTGGAGAGTGGAGAAGGAACATCTCAGGGAAATATTTCAAGCTTTAATACTTCAAATTTTTCGATGATCTCAGTATTGAAAATTTCCTTAATAGTACTGAAAATGTAAACAAAAATGATGTTTGAAAGTATAGAAATGTAAATAGAAGTAATGTAAATATTTTCTGACTGTATTTTGAAATTTTTGTTGTATATACATCCATTTTGTAATTAAAGTCAGAAATATCAGTGGATATATTTTCTAATGTAAATATTATGTTTATTTGAACAGAAAAAGATATAGAAATTTAAGGAAATATTTTAGATATATGTTTGATTGACAACTCATTCTATCCTTCGAGATAAAAATATTTCTTGAACATATCTGAATATAAGGCTCGAGTAAATACCATATCTGGTTCTGCTGATTTAATTGAGGGATATGGAAAAGTTATAATGTTGTTAGAAAAGGGAACGAAAATATGTATCCATAATGCATTATATTCGAGTAATTCGAAATGAAATTTGTTGAGTTTTAAAGATATTAGGAAAAATGGATACCATATTGAGACCGTGAATGAACAAAATATGGAGTATTTGTATATTACATCCATTGTTTTTGGACAGAAAATTATTCTGGAAAAACTCCATACATTATCTTCTGGTTTTATATTTTACGAAAATATCTCCAATAGAAGCTTATGCTGTAATGAACAAGAAAATAACTGACCCTAAAGTTTTTCAAATATGGCATGATAGACTTAGTCATCATGGGTCCGTGATGATGCGTAAAGTTGTTGACAATTCTAATGGATATCCATTGAATGATTTGAAAATATTGATATCAAAGGATAGTTTTTGTACTGCTTGTACTCAGAGGAAATTGATAGTTAGACCATCCCCATTAAAAATAAATGTTGAGTGTCCGTCGTTTTTGGAAAGAATTCAAGGGGATATTTGTGAACCAATTCATCCACCAAGTGGGTCATTTAAATATTTTATGGTGTTGATTGACGCATCTACAAGATGGTCACATGTATGTTTATTATCAACACGAAATGTGGCATTTGCTAAATTGCTTACCCAAATAATAAGATTGAGAGCACAATTCCGAGATTATCAAATTAAAAATATTCGTTTGGATAATATTGGTGAATTTACATCAAGGGCTTTTAATGATTATTGCATGTCAATTGGTATACATGTTGAACATTCAGTGCCTCATGTTCATACCCAGAATGGATTAGTGGAATCTTTTATTAAAAGACTTCAAACGATTGCCCGAACATTGTTGTTACGAACTCAATTAGCGATTTCCACTTGGGGACATGCAATATTACATGCAGCCACACTGATACGCCTGAGACCCACTGCATATCATGAATATTCTCCGTTACAATTAGTAACTGGAAATAAACCAGATATATCTCATTTGAAAACATTTGGATATGTTGTATATGTTCCCATAGCACCCCCTCAAAGAGCCAAAATGGGACCACAACGTCGTTTGGGAATTTATGTTGGGTATAATTCATCGTCCATAATTAAATATCTAGAACCCGTGACGGGTGATATGTTTACTGCAAGATTTGCAGATTGCCATTTTAATGAAGAATTATTCCCACGACTTGGAGAGGATGAACCTTCTAATACTGGAAAAAATGAACTCATTTGGAAAAGTGAAAGGATGCATTATCTGGATCTACATACTGGTCAAAGTGAAAATGAAGTACGTAGGATAATACATTTACAAACGGTTATGAACCGTTTACCAGATAGTTTTGTTGATGTTGCTAAAGTTACAAAATCTCATATACCAGCTCGAGTGGATGTGCCTACTAAAAAATCAAAACAGATGGTAACTGATGAGGCATCTGAAATCCAGAGAAAATATGGTAGACCTGTTGGGTCCAAAGATATTGTACCACGAAAATAAAATGTTAGAATTGGAAACACTATTGATGTAATACCACCGAAAGACACCGATCAAAATTTACAAATTGTCGAAGTTGAAAATCCAACTGAGGAAAAAGACCTCTGAGGAGGTAAATGTATCAAAGAAAGAAGAAATATCCATTAATTATACAAGAGAAAATTTGAACCGTGAAAACTTTGTTGTTGGTAATATGTTTTCATATATAGTAGCTATCGATGTGATGAATGATGATTATGAACCTCAATCCATAAATGATTGTAGGGAACGAAATGACTGGCCAAAATGGAAAGAAGCAATCCAGGCAGAATTAAGTTCATTGAATAAATGGAACGTTTTTGGATCCATTATTGAAACACCAAAAGGCGTTAATCCAGTTGGTTATAAATGGGGGTTCATTATAAAACGAAATGAGAAAAATGAAATTGTGAGATATAAAGCCCGATTGGTTGCTCAGGGTTTCTCACAAAGGCCTGGGATTGATTTTGACGAAACGTATTCACCTGTGATGGATACAATTACTTTCCGATTTTTTATTGGATTGGCAAAAGAAAGGAATCTGGAAATGAGGTTAATGGATAAGGTAACTGCATATCTATATGGTTCCCTAGATACAGAAATCTTCAAGAAAGTTCCAGAAGGATTAAAAATTCCTAAAATTAATAAACCTCGAGGGTTATACTTAGTGAAACTACAAAGGTCACTATATGGATTAAAACAGTCTGGACGAATGTGGTACAATCGTCTGAGTGAATACTTAATTAAAGAAGGGTACATTAATGATATTATTTGTCCATGTGTGTTCATTAGGAAATCATGATCTAGATTTGCAATACTAGCGGTCTATGTTGACGATATGAACTTTATTGGAACCCAAAATGAAATCCAAGAGACTGCTGAATATTTGAAAATAGAATTTGAAATGAAAGACCCGGGGGAAACAAAATATTTTTTGGGATTGGAAATTGAACATAAAACTAATGGAATTCCGATCCATCAAAAGGCTTATACAGAAAAGATCTTAAAAAGATTTAATTTGGAAAAATGTCATCCATTAAGCACCCCGATGGTTGTTTGTTCTCTTGATCCCAAAAAGGATCCATTCAGACCCAAAGATGATGAATAAAATATTTTGGATTCTGGAACACCATACTTGAGCGCAATCGGTGCCCTCCTATATCTAACCCAGTGTAAGAGACCAGACATTGCTTTTGCTGTAATTTATTGGCTAGATACAGTTCTGCCCCTACTCGTCGTCACTGGAATGGAATTAAACATATTCTCAGATATCTTCGGGGAACTGTTGATTTGAGACTATTTTATTTGAATTCGGATAATTCTTCTGGGTTAGTTGGTTATGCTGATGCCGGATATCTTTCGGATCCACATAAAGCTTGTTCTCAATGTCGATATATTTTTACCTATAGTGGCACAACTATCTTTTGGAAATCTATTAAGCAAACTTTGGTTACTACTTCTTCTAATCATGCTGAAATTTTGGCCAGTCGGAAATGTGTCTAGTTAAGATCGGTTATACATCACATCCAGAGTTCATGTGGTATCCCACAAACATCAAATGAGCCAACAATTCTTTTCAAAAATAATGTCGCTTGTATCCGCCCAAGTGAGACGTGGGGATAAAACGAAACACATATCTCCCAAATTTTTCTACACCCACGAGCTCCAAGAATCCAAACAAATCAACGTGAAGCAAATTCGATCTTCAAACAATCTGGCTGACTTAGTGACGAAGACTTTACCGACATCCACATTCAAAAAGTTGCTTCACGGAATCGGAATGCGAAGACTCTCCAAATTAAGTGATTAATTTATGGGTGTTTTCATCAGGGGGAGTTTTGTAAAATGTCTGGGTTCAACTGTACTCTTTTCCTTATCCAGGTTTTTTTTTCCACTGGGTTTTTCCCGGTAAGATTTTTAATGAGGCAGTAAAATAGTGGAAATCCAAGGGGGAGTGTTGTATAGAATTTGATGTGGATTTCCACTATATACTCACTTCATCATATTTAGACACAAAATCAACTATGTGTCATTAAACAAACAAACACTATCTTACATTGTGACACATATGAATCTTGGATGCCTATATAAAGGGCAACGTAGAAATGAAATTTGCTGCTTGGTTATTTTTGAAGCAAGCGGTATTTGTGATCTCCTCCTCATTGTTGTTCTCCTCATTGTTGTTCTGTGTATGTGTATTCCAATATATTGCTTCCGGTGATATTTATATTATTTCCATTTCTTCTATTACTTTGTTATTTTATTTATAACAATATATATATATATATTGATTTTTATACCTACTCTAAAATTAAAATTATCAGGAAAGAGCATTTTCTTTTTACTAAAACTGGCAAGCGGGCTAGCCGGGCCCCACCTGTGACGGGTCGCGGGTTAAACGGGTCAACCTAAACGGGTTTATTTATTATGCGAGCTGATTTTATATTAACTCTAACCCGAGCCGCACGGATTGCGGGTTAAACGGGCCAGCCCACTAACACGTTAACAAATAAGAAATATTTTTAAAAATCTATGATTAATATTTGGTAGTTCCTTATTTTAAAAATTTTATTTTTGTGCATGTTGCATATTATATTTAAAAATATACTCCGTAATTTTTTCTTGCAAAAAAGAAAAAAATATATTACAAAATATACATTGAATTGTTGATACTTCTTCTTTCATGAAGAAACACATCAAATCGAAATCAAACATAATATAGGATTTATATGGCAATCTAATAAATACTTATAAATCAAAATCACACCATTCTCAAAACGTCTTTTGTCTTATGTCCATGAATTTAAAAAAAAAAATTAGAATTTCTCAAAACAAGTAAAAGTGGATGAAAGTTAAAAGTCAATTCTCCTCGTTATTCGAATCGCTTCTAGATAATGATGCATCAATGTTTACTTCATCTTATCTTCGGTATCTGAAATCACAAAATATTATATATGAGTACAAGTATATAAAAAATTAAGTTAAAATTTAATAGTTAGAACAAATCGGTCATAAATTGTTTTACGGGCTGGCCCGCAAATAACCCGGTCCAGCTCATTTAAACCCGCGAGTTAAACGGATTGAGTTAAACGAACCAATATTTACCCCGGGTCAAATTTTCCTCAACCCCAACCCGTCCAAAATGCGGGTTAAACGGACCAACCCGCGGGCCGATAGCTCATTTACCAGTTCTAGTTTTCACCTATTATCTATTACCACGTAGAGTAATAGACTTTTATGGCTTAAAATTTTTAGAAAATAAATAAATAAATAAAAGAAAAATTCACTTGAAAAGAAGAGTCTTATCAATGTGAAAAAATATCTAACAAAATAATATTATAGTGTATCATATTCATTGTTCATAATTACTGATATTATATAATATATTATTTAATTTTTTTAACAAATAAATTTAACTATGTCAACTTAAATATTTAACTTTTTAAGTTTTAATTTATTAATTTTAAATATATAAATTTTACATTCTATTATTGTATATATTAAACAACTAATAATTACTTTTAGTAGGATAATTAAGAATCAAATATTTCCATTTAAAAAGAAATAGAAAAACATAACTCATCTAAATCAAATTAATTGATTGTCCATTTTAAAATGTGGGTGGTGTTGTGAACCAAAAGCAGGTGGTGGATTCCACCTTCACAAAAAGTGTCTGTGCATGTTATACAGATGTCTTGCTGCATGTATAATTATATTACTTTATTAACACATGCCATGTAAAGTTATATATATATATATATATATATATATATACCTGAAATCAATAACAGGTGAGAGAAGTTATGTGGTTTTGATTTTGAATTTGTTTTCCTCTGTATCAAAATCTTCTTCATTTATATTTCTTTTTTTCACTAATATTATAATTCGATCCAAGATTTCGAAGATTACTAGAAGTGTTCCAAGTTACCAGGTTACTTTATGATCCGAATTTATTTCCGGTTAATATTGAACTGACTTCTTCTACCCCATCTCTTTTTATTTTACAACACGTTATTAGCACGAGTATACTCTCTGGTTGCCGCTTTGCCGGATCTTCCAGATCAGAAAGTGTCTGGTGATGATGTTTTCTTTCTTTTGTATGTTCTGAGAAATTTCGGAAATTTTTGGAAAAAATACCATTATTCACCTGAGTTGAATAAATGGTGGATTTGGAAAGTGTAAAATGATAATACTATTCACCCTAGCTGAATAATTGAATTTTTGAGATTGAATTATGGATATCTGGAAATTTAAAGAAAGTGTTCTTGTTTTGCAGAAAATGAATCAATACAAATTCGAGCCATTGTTGGTTTCTGGAGCAAATTATATGAGATGGTTGAGTGATTGTGGGATAAGGTTAAAATCCAAGAACCTTTATGGAACTCTGGATAAAAATAATGAAACAAATGAGCAACAAAAGAATAAATTTTTGATTATAATTCGAACCCATCTGAATGATGATTTACAAAATCAGTATATGACTGTCACTGATCCTGCAGATTTGTGGCAAGCATTGATTTCTAGATACAATCGCCAAAATGAAATCATGTTGCCTGAAGCACGTGATGAGTGGGCCAATTTAAGGTTCCAAGATTTTAAAAGCGTGAGTGAATACAACTCAGCCATGTATTTGATTGTGAATAAGCTGAAAATGTGTGGGGAAACAAAATCTGACCATGAAATGTTAAATAAGACATTTACCAGATTCCATCCTTTCCAAACAATTTTACAACAGCAGTATCGGGAAATGAAATTCCAAAAATATGATGATTTGATTAGACATTTGGATATTGCTGAAAAACACAACCAGTTGTTGAAAAATAGTGAAAGGCGCCCTGTTGGCACCCAAGCATTCCCAGAAGTGAATGCACATTATAATGAAAATCCAGGCCGTGGTCGTGGTTACCGTGGTCGTGGTCGTGGCCGTGGTCGTAGCCGTAATTCTGAACGTTGGAATGATTATGGAAATGGACGTGGTAATGGCCGAGGTTATCGAGGATCTGGTCAGAGACGTGGTCGTAATAGGGATTATGGATATCCATATCATAATCCAAATACTCCCTAGAAGTGGAATAATAATGCTAGTTCCAGCAAAGGGAAAGAAGTTATGGAACCACCAAAGTTAAATCGTGGTCCATGTTATAGATGTGGTTCCCCCACTTGTTATTCGAGAACTTGTCGCGCTCCCAAACATGTAGTTGAAGCTTATCAGAAGTTGAGGCGTGAACAAGAAAAAGAAAAGAATAACGAAGCAAATATGGCTGATGTTTTTGGCGATGGTGATACTGGTCCTGTCGACATATCAAATCTGGAAACTGCTGATTTCTTTGAAGATCCTGATGGGAAGATAGATCACCTGATTGGTGATGGAACTGTTGATTACAAGTGAATGTATTTCCTTGTTTTTGGAATGTAAATAGAATGGAATGTAATTTTAGTTTTGATTGTAAATATTTGTAAATAGTTATAAATATTACATTTCCATTCAATTAATGTTATGTTTCATTTTATTAAAGGTTATAGGTTCGAATTAAGATTTAGTTATACCTGGAGATATATGTTTAGCCGATAGTGCTACAACCCATACGATTTTGAGAGATACAAAATATTTTCTGGAATTGATTCCAATTCAAGTTAAGGTGAATACCATATCAGGTCCAGTAGATCTGATCGAAGGCTCCGGAATAGCTTCAATTGTGTTACCAAATAACACTGAATTGGAAATCGAAAATGCATTATACTCTCACAAATCCAGAAGAAATTTGCTCAGTTTCAAAGTTATAAGAATAAATGGATATTATATTGAAATAATTGATGAAAAGGGTGTTGAATATTTGTGTTTTATTTCGAACAAATCAGGCCAAAAGCTTGTGATTGAAAAGTTGCCTATTTCATCATCTGGATTATATTATACAACCATCAGGCATATTGAAACCCATGCTACCGAGAACCAGAAGTTCTCTGATCCCAGAATATTCCAACTTTGGCATGATAGATTTGGGCATCCGGATCCACAATGATGCAAAGAATAATAGCGAATTCAGAAGGGCATCCACTGAGAAATCACAAAATCCTACTGAATGATAGGGACCTGTGTATCCCATGTTCCCAAGGAAAATTGATAACGAAACCATCGTTTACGAAAGTAGGTTTTGAATCTCCATTGTTTTTACAGAGAATTCAAGGAGATATATGTGGACCCATTCATCCACTTAGTGGACCTTTTCGCTACTTTATGGTTTTGATAGACGCATCCGCAAGATGGTCCCATGTATGCTTATTATCCACTCGTAATGTTGCTTTTGCTAAGTTGCTAGCATAGATTACTCGATTACGAGCTCATTTTCTAGATTACCCTATTAAGAGTATAAGACTTGATAATGCTGGAGAATTTACATCGAAAGCATTTGATGAATACTGTCAAGTATCTGGGATTGATATTGAACATCCAGTTCCGCATGTTCATACCCAAAATGGATTAGCTGAATCCTTAATTAAGCGCCTTCAATTAATTGCGCGAACATTGTTAATGCGCTCAAGATTACCTGTTTCTGTTTGGGGACATGCTATATTGCATGCTGCATTTTTGATTCGTATCCGTCCAACTGCTTATAATCAATATTTCCCATTACAATTGGTATCTGGGAATCCTCCTAACGTTTCATATTTGAAAACATTTGGGTGTGCTGTATATGTACCCATTACCCCAACTAAAAGAACAAAAATGGGACCCCAAAGACGTTTAGGAATATATGTGGGTTTTGATTCCCCATCAATTATAAGATATTTGGAACCAATGACAAGAGATTTATTTACAGCTAGATTTGCTGACTGTCATTTTGATGAAAGTAATTTTCCATTGCTTGGAAAAGGAAATGATTCTCCAGAAGAGAAATCTGAATTAACTTGGAAGGTTCCAACTTTGGCGCACATGGATCCGCGTACCCCGCAATGTGAACTCGAAGTTCAAAGGATCCTACATTTACAAAAGATAGCTAATCGAATGCCTGATGCATTCAATGATACTTCGAAAATAACCAAGTCTTATATTGAAGCTGCTAATGTACCAGCAAGGGTAATTATCCCAGAAGGACAATCTCAAAAGACAATAGCAAGCGAAACTCCAATTCCCCGCCAGAAGCGTGGTAGACCCCCTGGTTCAAAAGATACAATCCCACGAAAATGAAATAAAAATAATCTAGATCCTAAAACCACATCTGACGAAATCCCAAGAGTTGATGAGATTTTTGAAAATAGCCTCCCAGAAGGAGAAAATAATACGGAAATACCAGAATCAAAAAATGAAGAAATTTCCATAGACTTCATCCAAGAGACTTGGAATCGAAATGAAACAATCGTTGATGATTTATTTTCATATTCAGTGGCAATTAGTATTTCATATGATGATTATGAGCCACGTGATATCCAAGAATGTAAAAGTCGGCATGACTGGAAAAAATGGGAAGAAGCAATTCAGGCAGATTAAATTCGTTGAATAAACGAAAAGTTTTTGGACCCATAATGAAAACACCAGAAGATGTTCAACCAGTTGGTTACAAATGGGTATTCGTTCGGAAACGAAACGAAAGAAATGAAATTGTGAGATACAAAGCACGTTTGGTTGCACAAGGATTCTCACAAAGACCTGGAATTGATTACGATGAAACGTATTCCCCAGTCATGGATACAATCACATTTCGATTTCTGTTAAGTCTTACAGTTGCTGAAAAACTAGAAATGTGTTTAATGGATGTAGTTACTGCGTATCTGTATAGATCAGTTGATTCTGATATTTACATGAAGCTCCTAGAAGGACTGAAATTACCTGAATCTCATCGATCAAAATCTCGAAACTTGTATTCCATAAAGTTACAAAAATCCCTGTATGGATTGAAACAATCTGGGAGACTGTGGTATAACCGCCTGAGCGAGTATTTGGTTAAGGAAGGATACCAGAATAATACAATATGTCCGTGTATCTTCATAAAGAAATCAGGGTCTGGGTTTGCAATTATAGTAGTTTATATCGATGATATGAATATCATTGGAATTCCAGAAGAGATCCAACAAACTGCTGAATATCTGAAAAAGGAGTTTGAAATGAAAGATTTGGGAAAAACGAAATATTGTCTTGGTCTGGAAATTGAACATAAACTAGATGGGATATTGGTTTATCAATCAGCATACATTGAAAAGCTTCTGAAAAGATTTAACATGGATAATGCCCATCCGTTGAGTACACCCATGGTTGTAAGAACACTTGATCCCAAAAAGGATCCATTCCGACCGAAGGATGATGACGAACAATTACTTGGTCCTGAAATACCATATCTGAGTGCGATTGGTGCTTTGTTATATTTGGCTCAATGTACGAGGCCAGATATCTCGTTTGCTGTAAATTTATTAGCGAGATATAGTTCTACACCAACCCGTCGTCATTGAAATGGAATCAAACATATTTTACGTTACCTGAAGGGTACGAAAGATTAGGGATTATTTTATACGAATTCTGATAAATTTTTGGGTTTGACTGGTTATGCCGATGCTGGATACCTTTCGGATCCGCATAAAGGATGTTCTCAATTTGGCTATATTTTCACATATAATGGTACTGCGATCTCCTGGAGATCTACGAAACAAACTTTAGTAGCCACGTCCTTGAATCATGCTGAAATATTGGCATTACATGAAACCAGTAGAGAGTGTATTTAGTTGAAATCGATGATCCAACATATCCAAAATTCTTGTGGTATCTCTGAAACTACGAATGGGCCAACTATCATTTTTGAAGATAATGCTGCATGCATCGCCCAAGTTCGGGGAGGTTACATCAAAGGAGATCGAACTAAGCACATTTCCCCAAAATTCATCTACACCCACGAGCTTCAGAATACGGGTCAAATCGATGTGAAGCAAATCAGATCCAGCAATAATCTAGCCGATCTACTAACAAAATCGTTACCAACATCAACGTTTGAAAAGCTCGTTTACGAGATCGGAATGCGAAAGCTCTCCAGATTAGTAGATTAGATTATGAGTGTAATTAACAGGGGGAGTTTTTGTAATTGGATTCCACGACTGTACTCTTTTTCCTTCGTCCAGTTTTTATCCCAATGGGTTTTTCTAGTAAAATTTTAACGAGGCAGTCATATGGTGGAATGCAAGGGGGAGTGTTGAGAACCAAAAGCAGGTGGTGGATTCCACACACAAAGTGTTTGTGCATGTTAGACAGATGTCTTGCTGCATGTATAATTATATTACTTTATTAACACATGGCATGTAAAGATGTGTATATATATATATATACGTGAAATCAATAACATGTGAGAGAAGGTTATGTGGTTTTGATTTTGAATTTGTTTTCCTCTGTATCATCATCTTCTTCATTTATATTTCTTCTTTTCACTGATATTATAATTCGATCCAAGATTTCGAAGATTACTAGAAGTGTTCCAAGTTACCAGGTTACTTTCTGATCCGAATTTATTTCCGGTCAATATTGAACTGCCTTCTTCTACCCCATCTCTCTTTATTTTACAACAGGTGATTTGCAGTTTTAAGCTTTTTATTAAAAAAAAAATATATTTTTAGACCCACATTAAAATTTTTACAAAATTAAACTTTTGAATTTTTTTTTAAAAATAGACCAAAATGACTATATTACCCTTTGGTATTTAAAAAAATACATTAAGTAGTTTCCCGGTATTACATACCGGAAAATAGGCAAATTGAAACTTAATTTTTTGGTGTGTAGTACCGGAAAGCGAATTTTCGCTTCCCAGTAGTATACACCAGGAAATTAGGCATTAATTTTGCGAAACAGGCAAAATTGATGCCTAATTTCCCGGTGTGTAATACCGAGAAATAAATTTTTGCTTCCCGGTATTACACACCAGGAAGCAAGCAGAATTTTGCCTACTTCCCGATAGTAATACAGGGAAGCTTATTTTTTGCATTTTTTTTCTAAAAGTTTAGTTTTGTAATATTTTTATAAAAAAGTTTAAAAGTAAAAAAAAATTAGGATTGGTCTAAAACTAAAATAAAAAAGTTAATAAAGTCTAATTTGGTGTATTTTCACTTTTTAAAATTAATTTATTAAATTTTCCTTAATTTGTTACAAGTTAATTTAAAAAATAATATTTGAATATTTTCTTAAAAATTAGCCTATCTTTCAAATACATGATGTATTTGTATTATACATCAATAATTTGGATTTCTTTTCCTCTATTTTTATTATATCATCACTGTACATAAATATTTAATACACAGTTTACACATACATTAACAATAGATTACAAGTGTTATGTAAATATTAATTTACTAGACTTTTATTATTTTCCAAATATTATTTGTAGACTTAAATTAATTTTTTATATAATAATTTTAATTAATAGATAATAATATAATACACCTATTTTATTAAAAAATTTATCTATTTACAATTTTTATTAATTTTTACAAATGTTTATACTTTAAAAAGTAAATAACTTTAACAAACTTTTATAAATTTTCATAAACTTTATAAATTCAGCCATAACCTTCATAGATTTTTAAACAATTCTTTTCATGAATATTTTTTAGATTTTGGTGGATTATTATAAATGATTTTTATAGACTTTTTTAAACTTTTAAATATCAATGGATTAATTTTGAAAAAATTTCAAATACTTTTTAAAAATTGATGAAATTCCATTATTATTGAGAAGAAAGTTTTTGATATCGATTTTCTTAGGAGTGATAATCTTACTAAAGAGACCATTATTATCACATTTTCTACTATTGGTAGCATTAACTATGGGTTGTTATAAATCGTTACTTTATTCTATTATCTATATTTTATAATATTTTTCTTTCCCCTTCGCTTTCACTTCCTCTATCCTTTTCGTTATTGTTTAACTTCCTCTCCATTTATAAATTACTCACTAATTTATTGTTACGTCTATACTATCTTATCCAACCTTCAATTATTTATTTAACGTAATTAATTGAATTAGATCATTTTTTTTATCAATACATGATAAAAATGAAATTATTTTTTCTTCACTTCCTCTATTCTTTTCGTTATTGTTTATCTTCCTCCTCCATTTATAAATTTACTCACTAATTTATTATTATATCTACACTTTCTTATCCAACCTTCAATTATTTGTTGAATGTAATTTATTGAATGAGACAATTTTTTTTATCAATACATGATAAAAATGATATTATTTTATTTTTTTAAGAGACATTGTAATTTATTTTTTTAATAAAATAAAAAATATAACACTTAATAAAAGTAAATAAAAAATATAACACTAGTTCTGTTCCAACCTAAAAATAATATCACAAAATCAAATCAATTAAATTAGAAAAAAAAGAAATAATCTAACTAATTAAAACTGAATTAATCTAACAAAGAAAATAAACAACTCATATAACGGAATCAGATCAAATAAACTCAAAAAGAAAATAATGTAACTAATTAAGATCAATCAATCTAACAAATAGATGAAACAATTCATCCAAACAAAAATAATATCCTTACAACTAATTAAACCCCATCTAGACCAAGATCCAAATTCTATGAAATCTATCAAAACAAACAATATGATCATATAATATTAACTAATGAAATCCATAAGTTAGATTAAACCAACATAGCAAAATCGTGATCTTTACAGCACAATAGAAATAACACGATCAAATTATATATAAAACAGATCTAAATACGCCATGATCCTTACAACATAAAACTCAACATGTAACAAACAACATAACAAAACTTGATCCAATACAATAGCTAACAAAAACTAATAAAATCCATATAAGTACTTTACTTCTTAAACAACAATGGGTAATGGTATCTTCTTCACTCTTTTGAATTCAAAATCACACAAATTCTATAGTCAAAAGCTAAAATGATTGAATCACAGTGCTTCCAAAATTATAAGCATAGCAATCAATTAAACCCTAATTTAGTACCCAAAAATGAGGACAAATGAGATAGCGAAATTGATATCCTTATAGCAAATTAAACCCCAATTAAATTTTAGAGCTCATAAAAGAGGAATAGAATATAGCCAATTAATACAACAGAATTGAGAAGTGAACGAAGAGAAAACGGAAAATGTGTGAAGCAAGGCGGGATGGATAATAGAGGAGGTGGCTAGATTTGAAGTCTTGGAGATGGAAGCTGATTGAGCATGAAATGCACAACATTTCTGCATTATTTTGTTTATAATTCTAGGACTTTATAGAATATCTGCTATCTAATTGCTCTGATTTTGTGTTTACTGACAGTCTGGAGGCATTTGTGGGATATTAAAGAATTTTTTAGACTTGAAACTGAATTTGCCAAGACTAGTCAAAGAAGACCAAGTCAATTTGATGTTATCAGATTTGTTTTTAACTCTCAAATTTGAGTTGTAATCTAAATGATTGGAATTTTTATTAGAGATTTTTAGGAGTTTGTTTTAGATTTTCTAGGGAGTATTTATTTAGGAAAAGAACGATTGTGTAGGATCCTCTTCATCTGAGTTTTAACTGGAAAATTGAAAATACTTGGAATTTTTATTTCTCTTGTACGATCAATCACTTTAAGCCAATGAAGTTCGCCACGCCCATGAGGAGCTAAACGAACCTCATCCACCTCAGTCGATTTTAATTACTCTTGTTGTGAGAATTGTTTTATTGTGCTATGTTGTTTGATATTTATGTATTCTCTATGGGCATGGTTAAATGCACATGTTAATTCTAATTAGTTAATTGAATGCGCAATTGATTGATTGATTAGATTAACACATTGCACATCAAATAGCTCATAGTTAATTTAACCTAGGTAGTGTTGAGAATGCATAATCATAATTCAAGAACTGTCGTACCGATTCAATTGGTTATGGTCACGGGTCTTTTCTAGTTCTTAATGCGGTCCACGTTAGATCAGTGATTGATTCAAGGTTTTGTACCAATTTAGTCTATTAAGGAAAGGATTGGTTATTAGGCATGTTGTCAATAGCTATAACTATGACTATCAAACGACATAGATATTTTTAGTTTCGATGATCAACACTTAATCCAAATAATTCGACTTGGCTGAATGCTTAATTATAATTGATTTTTAATCTTCAATTAGTTCTAGTTTAATTAATTGCATAATCTCGAACCCCCATTTATTTTTTATTTGGTCATTCCGATTACATTTATTGATTGCCGTTCTCTGTGGATCGATCATATTTGCTAATGAGATAAAGGAGAAGGATGAACGATTGTATCAGAAAAATTAAGGAATGATGATTTGGCGGAGGAGGATGAGGATCGATGATGGTGATTTCAAGGAGAGATGGATGTGATTTTGAAATCTGTTATTTTTTTAAAAAAAAAATTTATTTTAATGGTTAATTGTATTTAGGGATAAGAAAGTCATTTCACATTAAAATATAACATGAAATATACTTGGGTGGCATTTTCGTTAATACTTTTTTTAAAAGGGTAAAATGTCAGCACAACCTATTGGGTGCAAACAAACTTTTAAAATAATTAGTTTTTTAAAAATTTCAAAATGAGCCTATTTTTAAAACTCAAATTTTTTATGGCCTATTTCATGAAATTTCCTTTTCATTTAAGCAGTATCATTCTATATGTCTTCACAAATGCTAAAGACTATTCGGTCATCTTTGAACCTATATCAGAAATAAAATAAATACTTATTAATTTTTCGTGATCGTGAATCATACAGGTTTGATCATGGATTACAAATTTGTGAAGGGACTAATTTTTTAAAGACTTTAAGTCGACGGTAAAATTAGAAGCATAACCTATAGAGTGCAAACCAAACTTTACAAAATTTATATTTACACAAAAAAAAAGGTTAATCCCAAAAACCCACCCAACTTTGGAGGAGTTTATCCCATAAAACCACAGTAGTTTCGTTCTTCCCCATTTTACCACTGTCAAATAAAAAACGTTTAAATTTTTAAAATGATTTTTTTACTTTAGTAGAGCTCCAAGAGATGAGTCTAAATAGCAGTGATCTCTCGGCGATTGGTGATTTAACGAAGAAGATTCGATGAAATTAAAAATTTTCAAAAATTAATTTTTCTATGATTTCTCCTTCGTCCAACCACCAATTGCCGATGGACTACCACCATTGGAAATGTCTCTTGGAGCTCTACCAAAGTACAAAATTCATTTAAAATTTTTTTAATATTTTTCATCCTAACAGTGGTAAAATGGGAAAAAACAAAATTAGTGTGGTTTTTTGGGAAAACCGCAAACCTACAGTGTTTTTTTTTTGGGATTATCCGTTAAAAAAATTTGAAATTTGATAAATAACCCAAATTCAAACTTTAAAATGTCAATATAAAATGTAAATAGCCCTAAAATTATTCATAATTATTATAAAGTTGCATATGATCCACTTTTTCAAAATTGTGAGGCAGTTGTAAAACATCAAATTATTTTTGTTATAAAACTACTTTAAATTGATCCTTAAGAAAAGAATATTGAATGGCCTAAAATTATTTAAATAAAAAAATTACGTGAATTAAAATTATACTACCCAATATACGTATAGTTATATTATTTTGATATTATGTATTTATATTATATTTATTTAGATTTCTATAACTATCATTCTCTAAAGTAGCATTTTAATTATTGAAAATGGATTTTTTTTCCTTTATATATATTATTTTAATCTTTTATGGTAGCAACTTGCCAATAATAATAATAGTTGTAATTTTAATATAAGATTAGGTATAAAATCCCTCCTCTGTAATGGTTTAGTCAAATATAATACAATACTATTTAATAAAATAATATAAAAATTAAAAGTTTAAATAAATATTGTTAGGTTGAGGATTGTCTAGTTCGAATTTGGGCGAACCTGAACCGGATCGGTTTATATAACCGGTCCCAAAATTTTGGACCGAATTCGATTTATTAAAATATTAGACTGGTTGGTCCGGTCTCAACGGTCCTCATTTGGTCCAGTTCAGTCCAACCAGGTGTTGGCCTTTAATAAACTTTCTTTTAAAAAAAACTATATATAAATCATATGTAGTACAAATTAAATACACTTATATATTATATTTACTCATCTAAATTATTTTTTACATCTAATAAATTCAAATTTATATAATTAATAATTAAATATTCAAATAAATATTTAAAATTTACTATGCAATTAAATTCCACCGATGTTATAAAATAAATATAAGTAACTATTTTATTTTAGATATTTTGATTATATTTAAAATATGTATAAGTTTATATATATATATATATATCTTTTTATTTATTGAATATGTATATATTTAAATTATTAATCGGTATGGTTCGATCCGGTTCCTAGAGGCATGGGACTGGACCGAATCAATAAACATAATCGGCCTCAACTTTTTGGATTGGACCGGGACCGTTTGGGCCTTGGACTACCAATTTTGTAACAGACTGTTTTCGAGCTTAGTAGCTTATGTCATGATTTAGGGGTTTTATTGGGATTTATCAAGAGTCTTGTTTTAAATTGCAATATTTCCTGAGTCTAGGGTTTTTTTTTTTTTTGTATTGGTCACCTTATAAAATTATAAGTAACCCTAGTTTCTCATTCGTACCTCATTTCACGAATTAGATTGAGAGGAAACGTTGAGAGCAGCAGAGAGAGTCCGATCGAGCCCCGCCGCAGTCTCATTCCGGTAAGTTTCATAAACTTTTGTTCCGTTAGTGTAGCTCCGTTCGTATTTTAGCGTCGTTGCTTTGTAATCTTCGTGTAGGTTTCGTTTTACGATTCTGAATCCCATTAGATTTCCATTTGGAATCCATTTGAGATCTCGATTTCCGGTAAGTCTTTTCTGTCCTACTCTTGAATATGGGGTTCTTTCGCTGATCTCGGTCACTGATATCGTGATTCTGTCAGTTAGGTTTTCCTCTGTCAGGGTTCTGTTTGGTAGGTGCCGTGGATTGCGGTGGCTCTGCGGTCTAAGTCATTTGGTAAGTTTTATCGCTCTGTAGAATCGCTCCGTAGATCTTTAAAGACTGTCCATTCGGTTAGGTTTAAATTCTATTGGGTTCGGGTTCGATTAAAACCCTATAATCTGTTAGTAACGTTCTGGTAACGTTTTGCAGAAAGTCAGAAGGAATGAACTGCTGAGGAGTAGTCGTCTGCATTCGCGTTGTTATTGATTCTGTCGATGTTGGTTAGTAGTTCGTTTTAGTCCAGTACATTGTTTGATGTATTGTTCTATGGGTGCTGCATGAGTCAGATTGTTTGTTGTTTATCTACCCAAACTAAGCCTACTGCTATATATACTTGAAACTGATTTCGTATGTACTGTTAATATTAAATTTGCTGAAATAACGAATTAAATACTGAACTCAATTTCTAGACTATTAAACACTGTAATTTAACCGGATAATTGCCCTAGGACAACTTTAGGTGGAATCCATGGCATGCCTAGGAATAGAGGATCCTCACACTGTTTTTATCGGCTTGAAGTGTCACTACTGATACTGAAGTGTTCGGCTTTGGCCTTACTGAATTACTGAATACTAGACTTCTGCCAATATTGATACTGCACTGTACATTCAGTTTTCCGCTGATTGGCTACTTGGAAATATTCTAAAAATATATGAAGTTAAAATTGTGATGTCTTTGTATTGCTGGCTGTTGTGTGAAGTCAATTGGACTGTTAAAGGCTGGATTAATGTTATTTTGTTTGTATGAAGCGGAATCGCCGTGTTCACGCGGCTTGTATTTCGTTGGACGGTTAGTATATATATATTTTTTAGACACAGTAAATAACAATGCGAATTGGAAATTATAAGTTAAATAAAGGGGTTATGTCTGAGATTAAGAAAGATAATCAATAAATGGCTGATTGATAGGTTGTTTGTACTATTATTTACTTTAGCGGGCTCTAGTTAAGTTCGTAGGGCCTGTATTGTGTGCTCCCATGATTAGAGCCAAGTCTAGGTCACTCTGTATATGCGTGTTGGAATATGAGCGCTAACTTAGACTAGTCTATAGTCTAATGCTTCCTTTATTTCTTCCTATTCTGTAATCTGGGGATAAAATCCTAGGTTGAGTGCAGGTACTCCGATTAATTAGGCGCTGTCTCATACATGGATTACGGCATACTTCATCAGCATTTCATTTCTATTTTGTTATTTTATTTTCGAACATTTGTTTGGATTGTATTCGGGACTGTATCTTTGGATTTGTTTTTATACTTGCTGGACATTGTTACTATGTTTCTTGGGATTTTAGGACTGTATGACTGCGATGTGGGTTTTATTGATAAATTCAAATATATTTAGGACTTTTGGATTATTCAACTATTACTATTACTGTATTTATTGTGTGGCGTCAGACTCTTATCCATGGTTCTATAAGGGTGGGGGTTTGCAGTTACAAATTTTCGATCCTGTCCTGATCCGATATGGGTTTTTTCCCACCCCTATCTATTATTAAAAATTAAAGTTTCATAGATGTTGTTAATTCAAAGGTTAAAAAAAATTATAAGATTTTCTAATTAAAGATAATGAAATTAAAAAATTGTATGAATAGACCATATTTTCGTCAACTCAAGTATTATATTGCTATTTAAAGACGAATATACCCGATAAACTATAATGGTAGACTTTTTGTAATAATATTTGAATGAACTCAGCTTTAAAAATATCATATAGTATGCAAATTTTATTTGGCATTTATTATTATTACTTTTTAAAATATGTCTTGAATTTATAATAGTCAAGTAAGATTTGTAACTATTATAATTGTCATTTACTATAATAAGCATAAAAAAATTAAACAAAAAGCATCGTGAGAGTGAATTTTAAATATATATTATTTACATAATAAATATATATTTATTATTATTTTAATTAAAATACTTTTTAAAAATAATGTGTTGAAAAAATATACATATAGACTATATAGTAAAAATGTATAGATATATAATACTTATCTTTGAAGCTTCTTGATACTCTTTATATTTAGAAGAGATTTGATAGATTAAAGTCATAATTCTAATTAAAAAAAAAAAAAAACATTTGAACAAGGGATGAACATACATATCTATCAAGTAAGTTAGGTTTCAAAAGTTTTATTTGTTGTTTTCATAGTGAGTTTTTCCCTCAAAAAGCAAGTCTGGTACTAAGAGATATCAATACAAAATTTTCTTTTTCTTTTTCTCCATTAGTTTATTATCACCTAATAATATTTGCGTAATTTTCCATTTTATCATATTTTGAAGGAGATTATGGAAATGGATGAAGCTGATGGCTCAGAAGATAGCTCAGAAGATAGCTACGAAGGAGGAAGTGAGGTAATTCTTTTATAGAGTAATTATTTTATTCTAGCTTTTAAACAATTTTGTAGAATCGGATGGAATATCAAAAGAACATAAATTGGTTATTTTCTATATTCATATTATATATATATATATATATTATAACTCGAGTTTCTAAAGTTTTAAATCATCGTTGTTAACAAGATCTTTCAATATTTAGAAAATTTTGATTAACATATTAAGTTTGGAAAATAAATTTTAATAACCGTTCATAAATGAAATCTTCATTGGAAAGATTTCTAGACGGTTACTAAAGTCAAATCTAGGAGATCGCATCATTAAAACAAAATTTATTCAAATTTTAATTTCTTAGAGTAAAAATGTGTAAGTATATTTGTAGTATAGTCAAAAAAAAATATATATATATATATATATATATATATATTAATAGGTTTGGAATGATTTGTAATAATAAAATACTTATTTATGGAGTGATGAAATGCGAATGTATACTTTTATCTTTGTTCTTAATTTATATTAAAGTAATTACTTGTAAAATGGTGAGATCTTAAATATACCCTCACATCCATTTAAATTTAGGTCAATTATATTTCATGACAGGAGTATGCTTCACATTTCAAAGTTCCATAGAAAGCGAACAATAATTCTATAAAACTTATCATATTGTACCTACTTTTATTGTCTATCTTATGTGCCAATACATTATTAGATAATTAAAGACTATCATGGTCCTGATGAATCATGTAGAATTTAGGTCCAATCAATCATCGGAAGACACGTGACCATTATTTTTAATTTTAATAGAAGAGAGTGATTGATGAATTTAATATGTAGACAACCATCATTTGATTTTATCTACTTTTTGTTAAAATTAAAAAAATATGATCACGTGTCACCCTTGGATGCGTTTAAATTTTAGATAGTATATCGGGACCATGGTAATTTTTTCCAATTATTAAACGTAATTTCATAATTATTAAATGAATTTATTATTATTATTTATTTTTATTTTTATTTAGGGAAGTATAGATGCTGAGTTTACTGGAGACTCGTCACTGACCTTATCATCGTCGTCGGATGATGAAAACGAAGTGATCTCGTATTCACTTGATTCTAATGAAGTAGTCATCGACTTGCTCTCTCCACCTCCGGCCTCTCCTCCTAGAAAACCAGCACCACCTCCACCACTTGCCCCCCATCTTCCCTCCACTGTAAGTCCTCCTCTTATTTCTATCTCCTCCCTATAAAAACTAATTATTGTGAAACTCATAATGTTTGTTTAATAATCATTAGAATAAGACAACTTACTCAGAAGTCAGATTCATCGGACCTCTTCAAAATGAAGATAATGTTCCTCTTAATTTGGTGCCCTTAATCAGTGATGGCTTTGATGAAGAAACAATGATGATTGATCATATCCCTATATTTCCTCCTCATCAGCAACCACAACAACCACAGATTTTCAGTAATCTGCCCATACCAGATTTTCCTCACTATTTTGGTTTTGAGGAGACTCCACCTCAGCCTCAACCTCCACCACCTCCTCCTCCTCAAATTCATGTCTTAGATGATGACTTTCCTCTTATTGATTTCTCCTACCAGCCCATAACTCATAAACCTACACTCTTTAGGTACTACTTTGAATTATCATTTTTATATATATTTTTTCAATCAGAAGTCCTGAACTTAACTATATTTTTCAAATTACTTGTCCAGCTTCATGGAAGATCAATTTACCCCCAACTTATAAATTCTAGGTTAATTACGTATTTTTTATGATGCGGAGGGTTTACTTAACCTTTTTAGGTTAACTCTTTTTTCGTTCCAGCTTAATCTCCACATTAGTAAAAACGACTTAATTGACTCAGTATTTAAAAGTTAAAGGATTAAATTGATCTTTCGTTAAATTGGAGAGCTAACTTGAAAATATAATCAAGATTATATATGTATATATATATATATAATTTTATTTTCTTAAACTTGCTCTTGGTTATTAGGTCACAAGCTTATAGCAGGGAAGCTATGATGATGGATTCTCATTGTCAAATGAATGCAATAAACATACCTGATCATGACATGGTACTCTACTAGTTACCAACCACAACACTTATATACTCATACCTTATACTATTTGTGTGTATATCAACTTCTTATATTTATTTTTTCCATTAAAGGGAATGACAACTAATATCTCTATCAACAACAGTGATAATCAGGTTTGCCATGAACTTTAATATGTATATTTTCATTATATGAGTGTTATTTTTTAAATTATTTTAAGATTTTAATGTATAGATAACTGACATTGTGGAGGATAATGGAAGTGCATCACCAAAAGCTTTTGAAGTTCATTTGACCTCAAAAGGACCAAGCTATTTTGTCCCTACTCCTCGACTAAATACAAGGTAATACTATAATTAATTATATAATTTTAATTTGAAACAATTAAATATTTTAGATAATTATTATTTGATAATCATATATATGTATCCAAGAAATAGGCTATATGGTCCATCTTATGAAGCTATAAGTTTCCCAATTGATCATCATTTGAGATTGTTTCTTGCTGAAAGTAGTAATGCTGGTAAGTAATACAAATACTAATGTTGATTTTATTTGAACTTATATTTTGCTATTTACTTTGATTAAATAACAGAGTATTATTAACACCAATCAAGTGAAGAAAAAAAGCTTAATGACTTTTTTTTTGTAACAGGCAATTATAATGAAGACAATTGAGATTGTTTAGGTTGGCTTTTGAGACAAAATAAGACTTCAAAAGATAATAATCTTCTGAGATTACAATTTAAATTTCAGACTTTAATTTGGTTTCTGTTTATGGAGGAGTAGTATGTGTACACTCCACCATGTTATTGTCTATCTTTGTTTGAAACTTAGAAATGCAGTGACGAATGTTTGTTTTTAATATATGTTTGAATTACTCTCATATTGAGTAGATAAAAAAATATTATTTCATTACTTTTCTAATGTTATATTGTTGGAAATATGAAAAATAAGAATATCATATTGAAAAGAGATAGAGAAGTTGAAAGGTATATAAGTGTGTGTGGGGCTCCTATCAAATAGTCTTAGGGCTTTTTTATGAAAGGAGACTCGTTACACTAAAACCCAACAACATGAACAAGTCCAACAACTTTGAATTTGAAGTTTGGACCAACATCATTTGAGGCATATCATCAGAAATTTGACATGGTGTTAGAGTCATTCATGATGATCCAATGCGGGTCAATGACCTTAGGGCCCATAATGAAGAATAGAATATGATGATGGAAAAGGTATGGTTCGATATATAGCGGGCCAAGAAGAAGATAAAAAGCCCAAGAACTGACAAGACTTAGATATAGAGATATAAATATGAGCACACTGCGACTAGGCCATATGGGTTGCAAGTAAGCCATATGAATACAAATAAGAGCAAGTTTCAACTAGGCCATACGGGTTATAACTAGGCCATATGGATACTAATAAAGATAAGAGCAAGTTCAACTAGATCAGGTCAGTTGAACTTGAGGGTGAGTGTGAAAATATGAAAAATAAGAATATCATATGAAAAGAGACAGAGATGTTGAAGGGTATATAAGTGTGCGTGTGGGGCTCCTACCAAATAGCCTTAGGGATTTTTGGTGAAAGGAGACCTATCACACTAAAATCCAACAACATGGATAAGCCCAACAACTTTGAATTCGAAGCTTGGACCAACCTCATTTGAGGTCTATCATCATAAATTTAACATATACAAATAAGAAATCCAAATTTAATGGCTTTTAAAATCATATAAACAAGACTTAATCGATATCTGTGTGGAATTAAGACTATCTCTAAGAAAAATCTTTGTGATCTTCTCAAATTCTAAGGTTTAGGTTTTATCATTCCTCACATGCTTTCAATGAATTTTACTAATTTAGAGTATGTCAATCTTTTGGATTTCTTCATTAAATTGGTTTAAATTTCTTTTGGTAGTAATTAATTCACTAATCAAATATTCATCATATGTTAACTTGCCCCCTACTTAATTAACAATATATAACAAGACTAGTAACTCATCATTCATAAACCATATGTCTATTTTGAATTATCGACATACTCCTTAAATCTAAGTTTTGATTAGCTTTATCAAGTCCCTTAATCCACCAAATTAGAATACCCCAAGCTACATATTAAGGATACTAAGAAGTAAGAAGTGAGATTCCAAAAAGTACACTCCAATGAGCAATAAATGAGTTATTACTAACCAAGAGCAAAGAAAACCCTTATCTTATTAAAGAACATAGCTAGACATGATATAAGTGTCAACAACCATCAAATACATCAATACATATGAGTAAAGATAAATGAAAGAAATATACAATAAGTTGGTGAAGAATCTTCTAACTTGACCAAGTCTATTCTAGTGAAGACTTCAAGGAGTCACTGTGGATTCTTTTTCAACTTACTTCGTAATCTCTTCTTTACTTTTTAGACAAAGGCTGATGATAGCTCTAAAACGCGAAATATCTTTTTAGGATAAAATGATGGCCTTATAGAATAAGGATCAAATTGAGTTTTATTGTATACGAAATTAAAAAATTCTAAATATAGGTTATAAATGTGGATTGGATTTATTTAGTGGAATTTAGAATGTAAAGTCGCAGGTTGCTGATCATAGCTTGCTGGTCGTAGGGTGTTGATAGCAAGTTGCATATTAGAACCAGTCAAGTTGCAGGTTATAACATGCAGGTTGTAAAAAGAAAAAAAATCGTAGAAATGGACAAGGACATGATATTGTAAACCTCATGGATTTGAGAGAATGTAGATAAATTATTGCATAGCACGTGGTTAAGGCTTAATCATTGACCAAGGCGCGAATCAAGACATGTTAGCTATGATATAAGATTTCGCGGTCTGGTTTGAGTGACCAAGGCGCATGCTAGGGCGCTGATAAGGGCCCAACAAGCTTACAATA
Source organism: Cardiospermum halicacabum (assembly GCA_031304145.1). Lineage (NCBI taxonomy): Eukaryota > Viridiplantae > Streptophyta > Magnoliopsida > Sapindales > Sapindaceae > Cardiospermum > Cardiospermum halicacabum. The sequence goes on from CM062389.1 coordinate 21,500,174, forward strand.
CAAAAATTTGCGGCATGGTCTAAGTGACCAGAACGCCTAGTTTTACAAAAATTGGTAATTAAGATCAAATTGTCTCCATTTTGTAATGTACTAAATTGGATCAAAAATTTTCATTGAATGTGAGTTGATTTTGAATTTTCTGTCAAGTCCAAATTTTTAAATTTCAATTAGAAATGGATGAAATATTCATTATAGTGGTAAAATGGTAGTTAGAGACTGCTAATCAGAATTATACGTACTTAATGGTTCAAATGAATCATTTTAAAAAAATTATAAATTCAGTTTTAAATTTAAAAAAAAAATAAAGTTTAGAATGAATTCAAGAAACATTTTAGAAAAATTGGGAGGAATGAATGTTAGCTCAAAATTTGATTTAAAAAACTAATTAAGTACACACCCAAAATATGAGCCCACATGTCAAAACTCATCATGAAAACCCCTCAAAATTTAGAGTTTCCTCTCATTTGTCATATTCACATCAAAAGCATAAAAAACCTCTTTCTCAAAAACTTCTCCTCTCTTTCTCAAGTTAGAAACATCAACAAAACCCTAAACTCTAAACAACTCTCAAAACTCTCCCTCAACCTGTCCAGAAATATTAAAATCTCATCTTGAAGGAAGTATATCATTCTCCTCTCATATTTGAATTATTGGTTAGATCCCAAAAACCCGAACTTGAATTTTTTGTAGTTTTTATATTGATTTTCGATTGAAATCATGTAGTGAGGTTATTAGTATGCTTCCAGTTATTAGAGTAGGTTGTAGAGTCTCTCAATAGAGTTGCTTAGGAAATTCTAGGATAATGATTAATAATATTGATACGATTGAGATTAAATTGATGATTGATTGTGTATTCAGTTTGATAAGGTTATTTGGGTAATATCGGAAATCATCACGAAATCACCTAACTAGCTTATCCATCAAATATAAGGTTAGTAACTTTGTTTTAAACTCTATATTGTGGTTATTAGGTGTTTTATTGGTTGTTCCCTTGAACCGATTAAATGTATGTCCATAGTAAATGTTGGTTGATAATTCGAATCATAAATAATTGGTGAGTGAATTGATACTTTTGATTGTTTTGATTGGAAATGTGATTTGTTAATGTTAATGCTTTGAGTATAGGTAAGTATGTACCTTGAAATTGTAAAAGTGTCACTTATTTTTATTTGGTCTTTACTTATCTTACAATTGGGATATATGTATAGAATTAATATAGTGATTAAATGGAATATAGATATAAATAATCTTATGTTGAAATTTGCTCTAGGAGGCTATTGGATTGAAAAATGATTAATAAATGCTTGAATTGTGTCGAATCACTTAAGATGATAGATTTTCCTTATTTTTAGTTTGATACAGAGATGGAGTGGCATGCCAATAACGAAAACTAGAGATATCTTAGACTATTGATCTAGAGGTAAACTTGGTTTAGCTAATAAGTATTGCAAATTGAGTAACAACTCCTATTGGGCGTGAAGGCACCACAGCCTTCGGGCATATTATTATTATTATTTAGTCTTTGAACCTTTTTGGGAGTTTACTTTGAATGTCGGCTTCGACTCTATTATTTCTGTTTCAAAATAGCAACTAGTATTAGGGGTAATTATTAATAATTTGGACCTTAGTGCTATTACGAGATGCTTAGATTGTTAAATCAACTGTTATAATATTCTCGACATTGATAGGTTGTTTATTTGCATTAAAATGAACTTAAATGACCTATAAATTAGTTAAATCTTCTTGATTACTATTGTGTATTGTATTGGTAGGCTTGGACTAGCTCAAACTTGGAACTCATAACTTGAGAGAAATTGGGTGTGAAATGCTCTATTTTTATTCTGTCTCATCATAATGGGCGTTTTGGTCTGCCTCTTGGTCAGGTAGACTAAGAAGTGGGACAAGAGGCAAGTTAGTCTTGGTACATTTTTGCATGATTTAGTCAGAAAGCTTTGTTCTAAGGACGAAGGCACGGGTCAAGGCACCGAGAACTCTCAGTATCTTTTCTTTTGGATTATTAGGTGGCTTACTCCTCGAGGTCAAGATACGAGTCAAGATGCAGGGAAGTCTTGGTATAGATTTTGATGGCTTGGTAAATGGCTTAGTCTTGTGGACTAAGGCGCAGACCAAGGTGCCGAGTGCCAGTTAAGGGCTCCAATATTAATAATTGTGTATGATGGAGATGCGAACCTGAATGTTATTGATGATTGAAATATCTTAAACACATTTGTGTATTCAAAACATGATTACACTAATCAAACATATTTATGCTTGTGCTTGTTGGAGTATGAGGTTGTTAATTAGGCATCGATAGCCTGATACTTTCTTTTTCTTATTTTTGTATTTTCTTTCTATGTGAAATGTAAATAGGTGATCGAGCGAGTAAGAACATATTGCATTCCCATTGAGGCATACTTGAAGATCATCATTTTGCTTTTATCTTTCTTTTCAAGTTCTAGTTCATTTTTTCTTGGGAATCAAATGTAAATCATTTTACATTGGTTACTCTTTAACTTTATTATACACTATAAGTTATCTAGAAATGTTTACTTAGTTAATACTTATGTGTTGAGATTTTGCTTTTTGGATGACTTTTGAAAATACTAATTTGTTATTGGATAATTATTTATATTTATAAACCATTGAAAGTATTGTTTTAATATTGAAATTATTACTACATTATTGATTGCTATTCATTGAATGTAATATTGTTAATGTGATGCTTCGATCACCGTTTTGCAGTTCCGTCGTGGGCAAACGATGGTCGGAGCGACACATTAACATAACAATATGCTATAATATATTAACAACAGTATATTCATTCACGATAATTATATATAACTAATTTATAAGAGTTTACATTTAAATCAAATAGAAAACTGAAACATTCCAAAGACCAAAAATGAAACGATGAAAATCTTCAGGTATGCTTAATAAGATGCAATGTGTATTGGCCTATTCAACCACTTGTTCGTATTTCATATAGAAGCATGAGAAAAAAGGAAAAAAAACAATGACAGACTATCAATTTTATGTTAACAAGAATGCATATTATTAACATTTAAACATGTTTCTAGCAAACAAATGTAATATTCTATCAAACATCGATCACTAGCAATCAAGTAATCGAATCATACAATTTAGAACATATTGGGACTCTTTTTCAGTAATTGGTACCTTGGTCAAGGAGACCAAGTTGCTGACCAAACCGCCGAAAACTTTATCCAGACTTCTTAGCATCTTGGCCTCGTCTAAGTCAAAGGAACCAAACCGCTGACCAAACTGCAAAAAATGGTACCTAGAGCTCGTGGCATCTTGGCCCATGTCTTGACCCATAGGACCAAGCCTCTCAAGAACATAATGAGAGTCCTTTGCTTCTTGTCCCGCGCCTTAGTCTGCCTGACCAAGATGCCCAAACACATAATTTGTGGAAAAATATAACAAAATCACTCGAAAACTCCCGTCCAGGTATGTTCAATATTTTTAGTGATTCTTAAGGCCAATATATCATTCCCTAAAGTTAACTTATGCATATTTAAGTCCTATTCATTCATTGATCTAAGTGGGTTTGATTACGAGTTAGATAGCATCCTAGCATCACCAAAGACCATTTGAACTCAAACAATCAATGCAAATATCGGAATAAGTATTTTTATCAAAATTTTAAAGAATATCCCTAATATAGTTGTTATATCGAAATGGGAACAATAGAGGCGAAACCAGATAATAGGTTTCAAAGACCAAATAAAAGGATTCAAAGACCAAGCAATAATAATATGCCTGCAGCAGTGATGTCGTCACACCTAATATGAATCGTCGTTCAATTTCAATAGTGGTTAGTTGAACGAAGCTGACCTATGATTTAATAGCTTGAGATATCTCAGGTTTTCCCTAATTTCATGCCACTCCATCTCTATATCAAGATAAGATAAGGGAAAGCTATATGTATTAGGTGATTCAACATAATTCTTTTTATCATTAACCATTCTTTCAATTCAATATTGTACTAGTGGTCATTCTAGTGAATTTAAGCAATGTTTCCAACTCTATTTAAAGAGTATTACTTCTACATTTAATTTCTCCAGACAAAAATATTTTGAAACCAATAAACTATGAACCTTATTATTAAAGCTAGTCTTCATAAATCACTACAACCAGCTCTCAAACATGAACATCAATACCATAACACACACATGAATTCATCAACTAATCTAATTAATCTTTAATACAACGAAACTGCATCAAAGTATCTACTATACTAGCAAATAACATTCAATATCAATGTGGACATGCTCTTTATCCTATTTAATACATCAAGCACAGGAAACAATCATCAATACACCAAATGGAACGTAAAATGAGAATTGCTAACCTGCCATCCGACAAATAAGCTAAGCAGACTCATGAGAATTTTTATCTAACACCCGTTTCTCCTAAAATTACAACATTCACACATTCAATTCTCCGAACACCTTACGATCAATACTAAATTCAACTTTTAATTCTAGAGTTTACTAGCAATAGAAATTTAGAGACTTAAAACTTATTCACCAATCGATCGAAAGCGAATGAAACACTTCCAACTCTAATAATCATGCCCTAATTGGGAATCAAAATTTCAAATCATCATTAATATAGCTAGGGTTTTAAGAACTTACCAATAAATTATTTTAAAGAGAATAATGATTTGATTATGTTTTAGAAGATGGTTTAAAGGTTGGATGAAAACTATGGTGGTGTTCATTTTTTACATAAAGAGAGGAAAGAATTTGAGAGGAAATGGTTTTTGAGTGTTTTTAGTTGAATGTATCCAATAAGACTAGGAATTTAGTTTTGGGGGATTTTCACAATTGGCTTTAATTTTTAAACACGGGCTCTTTTAAATAAATAACTAAATTTTGACTTAAAAATATATTCATTAAGTTTAAAATATTTTCAAAACTCGTTTAAAATATCATTTTGGTTTCAATACTTAATCATTTAAATACTTATGAAAATAATTCTTTTGATGTATTTGATCCTATGTTTCCGATAAATTTTCTCTAATTACCATTTTACCCCTAAGGTGAGTTTTGACCAAAAAGTCAAAATTAACTCAAAAAATCCTGAAAATTTTTAGATCCAAATTTTAGATGTTGCAGGGCATTACATTGATAATCAAAGTTATCTTTTAACCTATTTATTCATTATATGACCATAATGGCCTCTAGGTAAGGTTTAGGGAGTGGTGAAAGCCAAAAAAGACTCAATTATGAAGGATTTAAACTTTAGTACATAACTTAACATCCTAGATTTCGTTGAATTTGCAAAGTCCTAACTCCTATCAATACAACTTGACCTAACTTAAAAATAAGGTTGAACAAGGAGTTGGCTACCTATCAAAAGTTCACAACATTATCATAATAGTCCAAATATTGTAAAACTTAAGAGTGGCAATGGACCTACAAAGGATATACAAGAGCACATATTTCTAACTTCTCATTAGGATCATTAGTCATTTTTCATTTACTAAATAGGTCAACTTCAGTTTAATTTCATCATCAATAACAATATCAACTTCATTTTCATTGTCAAGAGCATTATCAATTTCAACATCAAGTTTATTAACCATGCCCATAAACAAACCATAGAGTCGAAAATGGGATTCATTGGACAGAAGTCCTAAGACAGAAAAACTCGTATTGAACGGAAGTTCCAAGATAGTCCTAACACCACAAGGATGAACTAGAGCTATGGTTTATGGTTTGGATTGTCATCCCAAGATAGATAAATCTGCAAACAAGACAGAGTTTTTATCCTATAAGAGAAAAAGCAAACTCACATGGCTAAACATCGAATCATGATCTAGCGTGTCAAATTTCTTCTTATCCTTGGGCATGCATTTAATTCTATCTTCTAACTTGCTTAAGGGCATTGAAATTTGTAACCAAATATTTGTTAAGTCAAGTTATTGATTGTCATAAGGTGAATTATCCAAATTAATACATTTTCATCAAGCCAATCAACACCAAGTTTATACCAGTAACATTCACAATGGCATCCAATACAATCAATTTCCATCCCAAGTTAGTAAAAATATATCAATTTCATCAATTTAACAATTTTGAACTATGCATGGCAAACATGGAATCCTAGATAAGGTTTTAATGCATCATTTTTATTTTAAAACACACAATAATCATCAATCAACCATAGAGGCCTTAAAACGAGAATTATGAACCTTGCAATTAGTCTTTCTAAGCTAGGTCTCCACCCTTCCTATGTCCTCCTCTTGTCGGCTACCTAATTAATGAATCAAGAGCTATAACTGACACCAAAAACCATTTCAAACATTAAACATTACTAATTTCACAAAGACATGAGCATCTCCATTATAAAAACATTAGGACAATAGTATCTATATTTAACTAGAATTTTATATACAAGTTTGAGTATCAAAATCATCTTAAAAATAATCAACAGGCATAAAAAAAAAAAAAGACACATTCATCATTTTTAGAATTTACCAAGCTAAAGAGAAGAGATTAACTTTGGTGATTTTGACGTCTAAAACCACATCAAGACACTAAAGACCATTATAAGCACTTCTTGAAGGTTGTTGGAGCAATAAATGGAAGATTTTTGGAGCAATAAATGGTGAGGGTTTGTGTTGGTTGTGTGTTAGTGGAAGGTGAAGGGTTTAGAGTTTAAGGTGGTGCAAGAAGAAACATGAAAATAGAATGAGAGAGAGTGTGTGTGAAGAATGGTGTTGTGTGGTGGGGGGTTCTTTGGTAGGTGTCTTAAGAAACCAATGGGCTTGAGTTTTGAATTGGGCTCAATGTAATTCCAAGTCCTATTTCCACTCGAACTTCCTTTTGACACTTCCGCTCTTTCTAAAAAATTTACTTGTATATTTTAAGTCAGAACTCATCATTAATTTTAAAATCTCAATTTTTCCATTCAAAAAGGGTAAAATGATCATTTGATTCAAAATCATATTTCGACTCAAAATTCATTTTTTTTTTCAAATCTAAAATTTCGACTCTATGCTTCAAATTGAATCGAGTCACAGTAGTTTCTACTTGTCCAAGTTTATTTATCTTGATTATTTCGATATGAAATTTAATAAAAGTAGAAAATAATTAAAATATGTTCCTGTAAATTTAAACAAAACAAAAAAAAAAGAGAGAGAGAAATAAAAAGAGAGACCCATTTTTAGGATGTTACCGTTTGGAAGTATATTTAGGTGAAAAAGAGAATGTAATTCATTGTTATAATTCGTGGACTAAATAATTTATCTGGATGTGAATTTTACATTCTTCTCTATGTAATTGTAATTGTATTGTTAAATATTTACCTTTTGACCTCACACCGTTTACTTTTTTTTAGTAATTAATTTAAATATTTTGAAAAAAAAAATATCTGCTATTCCATTATAATGATTTTTTAATAATTATTGATAATTTGATTATAAATTAAATAATAAATTTATGTACATTTAGAATTAATCCATGAATCACGGTTGGTTATATTTATACGGTTCTAAGTAGAGAGATGAAAGCACACCTATTAAAAAGTGTAATTAAAATAAAACTTTATTGCTTTCCCTTTATAAGTGTAATTAAAATAAAATAGTAACTTTATTACTTTCCCTTTATATATACATAACTTATTTAATTTTGTTTGACTAGCATATTAACCCTCTACCCTACATTTAGAAAGAAAGTAATAATTCTGAAATTGGAGAATTTGAAAGAATACATTGGACCACATTAATGTTATAAGATGTATTTGGATTTAGGGCAGTGGCAACAACCAAAATTTGTTTTGATGTTAATTCACTTGCCAACTGAATACTATAGATATACACAACTCAAGTTTATCAAGAAGGGGAGTTCAGAAAATCAAGCAAAAGCAGAAGATTGCAAATAGACAAAAGGTGATCAGAAGTTGCAATGCAACAAATTTCATATTTGTTTTGCTATTTAATTTAATTTAATATAATTTTGGTTGATGCAGATGGAATCTAAAGCAGCAAGTGGATTCTCTAGTTCAAATGATTCGTCTCATCAAAGGTAAATAACCCTCCTGAATTTTACAATAAATTTAAATAGACCTGTTAATTAATTTAATTAATTAATTATATATCTTGTATTTTGTTCTGGTGGTGGGTAGTTCATCAGTCACCGAAGTCAGCCGTCCACAATCACAGGCAGCAAATTTGCATTACATGCCTTCCTTCTCTACTGCTCACACTTTGGTGAGTGCTTTTTCTAATATTTTGATTTTTATTTTTTATGAAGTTAAATAATTTTTGTGTTAAAGTTAATTTTTTATCATGGTTGCTGTTTTCACAGTTAAATTACTGAACCCAACATCCATATTACTAAAATATCTATGATATATTTAAATAATTACTTTAAATATTCCTTCAATTTATTTTTCTATTTTAACATAATAAAATTATAAATTAGTTAAATAATATTAAAATTACTTAATTATCCTTAATTTAATAATTAATATAATTTTTTTATAAAATTGTCTAGTTAACTTAAAACTCCTCAATTTATTCATATTTGATCTTTATTGAACTACTGATAAATACCGCAAGCTAGTTGATTAATACCGCATTTATTTTCCAATTATACCCTCAACAGTTAAAAAAAAGTCTTTTATTTTGAATGAAACTCTTTATTTAATTCTCTTGATTATCATCTCGTTCAATTTTTTTTTATCGTCTCAGCTCAACTTATTAATACATTTTCGTTAACTCTATTGACATGAATGTTTCTTTAAACCCTAGAGGAGAGGGAAAATGGGAGAGAAGAGAAAAACCTTTTTTGTTTTTGAATTTCTTGAAGAAAACTGGAGATACCGTTGTGGAGAAGAAACGAAATAAAAGGATAAAATTGAAATAGTAGATGCGGTATTAATAAGTTTGTTGCGGTATTTAACAATCCCCTAAATTAAAACTCCTCAATTGATTTATATTTGATCTTTGCTAAACTACTGTAAATACATTACAAATCAAAAGCAGTTTATGTAATTAAAAAATACTGGATTAATACATAGTTAGTTTACTAATTGTTTTATGTTGTTTGAGTACAGATGTGGGAGTGAATGACATGAGTCTCATCCTCTTCCTCGTTAACATGATTTCAATGAAAATTAAGATCTTGTTAAGTTTATGGAGAATATTAAAGATGATGACTTATATGATGTTCTCCGTATCGGACCATATATCTATGTCTAGTAAAATTATGATATTTTATTTTATTAGGATTTAAGGTTTAGAATGTCATCCTGAAAAAATATCAATTTCATCAAACTATAAAACTTCATAAATAAAATAATATTTCAAGGATATAAATGGTATAAAAAAATTATAAAATAAATTAATTTATTTTATAAAATTAAATTTAATTATGTATTAAAAGACATTATAAGGTTATATTTGAAAAAAAAAAAGTTATCTTTAATAACAATCCTTATTTTATTCATTTATTTTTTTTCCGAATATGATAAAGAGATTGTCCCTTATTAGTTTCCATTTTCAATTTTTCAATATTATCTGTGTAGATGGGATTCGCTGCAAATCCTACTCAAGTAAATTGGACTTCTCCTCCAGAACAGAACATACCCAGGTTTAATTTTATTCAATTTCCATTTTTTTAATTTTAATTAAAATAATATTTTAGTAATTTAAAATAGTAATTATTTGTTTTATTCAGAATATTTTTATTTTATTTTATTTATAAATTTAATTTCAAATTTTAACAGATTTCAATTTTTTTTTTAAAAAAAAAACAACATTTTAACCATTTTGACTATTTTTTTAAATTTAAAAATATTTGAATTCTATTTTTTAATATATATATATAATTAGATTAGTAAACTTATTGATTAATTTAATTTTGGTAAATAATTTCAGAGGTCTGAATAACAGTCTTTATGACCCAATATATGCAAGCATGGAGCTATCTCTAGATCCTCATTTGAGACTCTTTCTTTTGAAGTAAGCAAGCTCCTCCATCTTATTTATTTATTTATATGGAATCTAAATAACATTCTCAATGTATTTGTTTTCATGGAATAGGAAACAGAAACAGTGAAAGATTCAGGTTGGCTTGGCAGATAAGATTTCAAATAAATGTCATCACAGTACCCAGGCTGGGCATGTTTTAGATTGTATATTAATGGTATTGTTTCACATTTGATTTTTTACTTGAATATGACTGTACTGTTATCAATTTAACCTCAACATAAATCATTTTACATTTTGAAATTCAGAATTTAAAATGGTCCTAATATTTTATATAAATATTTTTATTTGGTTAAGTAATAAATAATTCTTTCTTAATTAAACAATGTAATGGGATGTCCAATGCAGATGCCCAGAGGAAAGAGGGTGAGATGCTCTTGAGTGCCACCATTGCAGATGGATGCCCAGGGCAGATGCTCATTTAAGAGAGAATAAGAGATGTTAAATTGGGCATCGATATTTCAAATGTGGTGTATATTTTATTAGTTTTTTTTCTAGGTCCAATAATAACATAAACATGTGTTAGTTTGGGCATTTAAATAAGATGTCATGTTAAGAGATGCTGAAATAACATTATTGGTGTGGGGTTCACAGTCAAACATTTAAGACCATTCTCAATAGAAGTCTCTTGTTGGAGTCTCGACACATAGAAAGAGACTTTACCTAAAATAAATCATTATTTTCACTCCACACAAGTCTCTGCTTATTAGTTTTCCACTAAAACTTTAATTATACTTGTCATTTTATATATATATATATATATATATAAATGTGATGTATATATAATTATTTATATCATTAATTTTAAAAAAATATATTAATTATTAAAATTAATTAATTTAAATAATAAATTATTTAAAAATTCAAATTTAATATTAAATTCAGAAAATATTTATTTAATATTAAATGAATATAATGTATTTATTTGTAAGTGATATATATTTAATAATTTATATAATTAATTTTTAAATATTATTAATTTATTAATATAAAATTATATAATTTAAATAATAATAATATATTAATTATACAATAAAATAAAACTAATGTTAAAAAATAACAAAAGCTATAATATAACGTCTCTTAAAATATAATAATAAAATAATATATTAAAATTTTAAAAGAGTTGAAAGTCATGCTCTTTAATTTATTAGGTTAGCTTTACACGTGTCACTGTCTTATTCGGTTTTGGTCTACAAAAATGAGTTGAGCGACTTGGTTTTAAAATTCAAGTTACTTCAACGCAAAGAGACGATCAAACAATTTTTTGTGTCAGACGATAGATAGACGGGGTGAAAGACGGCGTTGCGGATGGTCTAAGAGCATCCACAATAGCTCGTGACAGTTTGGGTTCATCTTCTGTCAGATGAGGAATATTATATTAAAAAATAGAATTTATTATTCAATAATCAAAAAATATTGAGAAACTTGTATAGAGAGAGAAAAAGATAAAACGGACATGTAAACGTATTATTGAAGGACGAGAGTTGTCCCGCGTACCAACTCAGAGGAAATCAGGAGAGAGAAAAATTGCTTCATGTGATTTTGTTTAATATTGTTTTTGAAAATTTTCAAAGGAGTAAAAATTCGGTGATCCGGACATATCAAGTGGCAGTATGAGTTGGTATGTCCAACCAATTACATTTTCACACGTGGAAATATATTGGTCCCACTATTAATTGTAATGAAAACTAACGGAAGGAAACTGAAAATAACGGAGTTTAAAAAATAAATAAAATTATCGAATAAAGAAGATAAAAAGTCTCATATTATCTCTTATTCCTCTGCAAGTTTAATTTTTCTCAACCTCTCGTCTATTTCATCTTCAATCAAACTTTTCAACCTCTCATCTATCTCATCTCAAACTTCTCAACCTCTCATATATCTCATCTTCAATAAAACTCTTCGACCTTTTTAAGTAGACAATTTTTTAACCAGTAACTTGAAATAACAAAATCATAATTTCGGGATTTGGTGAGTATATCTCTCTTTTTATAGTTATTTTTTTTTTATTTAATTCAAGCATATATCCTATAAGGATTGAGAAGAGTCAGAGAATGATTTATATATATTATATTATATTATGTATTTTAATAGGTTTAAGTAAAGCCTTGAAACCACACTACAACAATCAATCACAATCAACTATTTCTGGATTTGGTGGGTACATTTTCTTTTTTTCTTTAGTTTATATATATAGTTAGGTTTTATTTTTGTTAGGGATTTGTCTTATTTAAAATGATTTGTTTTGTTATGCAAGGGAAAATTGACTCTCTCGTTGATTTTTTGGTTGAGATAGTGTCTGCTGTGTACTAGTTTGTCAAAACAACCATTGAGAGGATTATAAAGAGTATTCAACAATAAATAAATAAAAATTTAAATTTAAATAAAAGATAAATAACAACCATTCAGTTAATGGAAATTGAGATGAATTGTATTACTGTATTGTTTATAAGTTTTATTGTTTTTCTATTTATTTTATAATTGTGATGAAGTATATTATCGTTTTTATTGTTTTTCTATTTATTTTATAATTGTGATGAAGTATATTATCGTGTTGTTTATAATTTTTTTTTATTGTTTTGTGAAGGGAATGGTTTGAACGTGGATGACAACCTTTGTTCTCATTAAGTAGGAAGAAAATCAATATTTTAATATCAAAGTGTTAATTATTATTGTAGCCACTGTAAAAGTCAGGGTTCTCATAATGTCATTCTTGTATATGAGTTTTCTTAATTATCTATGTATAAACTATCAAGTTTATATCCACTGTCGTATCTACATTTAACTACAATTCATAATGTGGTAGACCAAATTACTCTGTTCTATTATAGATGCAAGAGTTATTTACTTTACTGTACAAAATGGAAATTCATTTAACAACAAGGTTTCGAATTGAACATTGTAATAAAAAAAGTTAATTTTGTATATTGCCATATTATATGTAGGATACTAAAATGCTACTAGATGACTATACTTACACTATTTATTTTTTCCTCGATAAATTAAGCCTAGACATGATAAATTAAGCCTAGACATAAACAAATAAATAGTGTCTAGTAATACTACTACTTGTTACAAAGATGGAAATCAATACAATATAGAAATTTTAATCAAAAGGTCAATCCTCTCAAAATTATAGGCAGGTATTACCCATAAGTTTTAAATATATTTCCAACAAAAATTCAATTTCACAAATAAAATACTAATAGATACTCAGCTCAAACTACAACTTATCGCAATAATCTCTTCTAAAATACTTTCTTCATTCTAGCCACAATTCTCAATTCTTCATTCTAGCCACAATTCTCAAATCAAGTTCTAATCCAAATTATTTTTTCAAACTTCAAGTAAGTTCAAGGTGAGGAAAGCATTTGGTAACATTCTTTCATGTGCATTTGCCACCTGCAAAGTAAAATAAATTAAAAAATGGATAAATTGAAACATGTATCCTATTGATGAAAATAAAATATACCTGACTTAATAATGAAGTAAACGAAATGTCAGGGGTATCAATCGGTTGAATAGGCATTGTATAAGATGGTGTGCAAGATGATGTGCCCTACAATATTATAAAAATAGTTAAAGAACTCACATATACATATATATATATATATATATAAGCTAATAAGTATAATTCATACACATACCAGATTATGGTGGCATGAATTCATGTGAAACCACATTGGTGTTTGGTTCATGGGATTCATGTAATAAAATTGTTGTGGTTGCTTTTTTCCTTTATAAGAATTTCCCTTCTTTCGCTTCTCTATAACACTTTTCATTCGAGAATTCGTCACTCCTTTCGACTTTCTCTTAAGAGGATCAAGCACCTGAGTTGAACCATATTGAGGAAAATCATTATCTTCAATTCCCATATTCTAGTTATCATTCTTACCAGTTGAGGAGGTGTGATTTCTAATTTCGACTTCAAGCTCATGAAGTCTTCTTTTTGCAATTTTAATGGTTTCAACATCATATACACTTAAGCTCATGACATCAAAAGATTGGCGCATCTACTCCTTGAGATGATAAGTTCTTGATGTTGTCAAATCCGAGGAGCATAAGCTACCCTTGTCATTTTGTACTTCTCTTCTTCCACCTTTTGTCCACCTCTTCAATATGTATTGCTCAGGAATAGTAGTCACATTGAGGTGATTATTCATTACCGTCAATGATGACACAATAACCACCCTAATAAATCAAATAACTTACATGTGCATGAGATAGTATTATTATTTGAATTAAAACTCACTAAATGCTCCAAATGCTCAAATTCCCTCCTCAAGATGTATGTGTGAAGATAATCTTCATGCTTTGAACTAGTCACATGCCATGACAAGCCTTCAAAATACTCAGCTTGAAATTTCTTGAATACCTTATGAGTATACACTTGTGCAGCTTGCTTTAAAATGCCACAGTTCACACCGACTCTTGGCACCCCTCGAGCACATTCGAAATCATCAGCCGCTTGATCACTATGAATCTTTTCTGCTTGCTTCTCATAGTGATTAACAAACTTGGTTAATGTCATAGTCATACAAGATAAATGTTCAAAAACATTGTTTGTGCTTTCACTTCTTTGTGTAGATCTTATGCCGGCAGAAAAACTATCACAATTGAATGCGGGACACCATTTATGGTGTAGCAAATATAAATTAGACAATCACTTATTCTCAGAGAAATTCTATTCTTCACATAACTCTCTCCAAAGTTGCTCCATTTCATCCTCCATTTCAACTTCAAACAAAATTTTGTTGAACTTCACCTTAAATTGAGAATTCGCAAGAATATGTGAAATGTGTTGGGTGGCATTTTTAGAGATATGCCAAACACATAATCGATGAACATTTTTTGGGAAAACCTTACCGATAGCATTGGCCGTTTCACTATTTTGATCAGTAAATATTGTTTTAGGTGCCTTATTTCCCATTGCCTCCAAGAACGTCTCAAATAACCAAACAAATGAGGCTATTGTCTCATCCAGCATGAAAGCACAACTAAATAAGATATTTCTCCAATGGTTATTTACCCCAACAAATGGTGCACATATCATGTTATACTTGTTTGAACGGTACGTGGTGTCAAACACTACAACATCACCAAAACTATCATAATCTATTTGCGAACCACCATCACACCAGGAAAAATTAGTCATTCTATTTTGATCATCTACTTAGAATGAGTAGAACACATTACTCCCACTTGCTTGTAAAGACCATAAGTGTTTCAAAAGACTCTAACAATCTCCTACACTTATTAAGTTACTTCTCTTTGATTGTAAAAAATTGTTACAATCCTGAAGAGTAAAACCAACATTCTGCACTCCACCCACTTCATTTGTCAAATAAGAATAAGCATTTGTTGCTTTTATTCCAGAATCTACCATAGTGCTAAGAATGCTCCCTTTCGTTTCCGTAATCTTACGACATGATCTAATCAAGTGCTTTTGACTATCCTCAACAAAATGATGATTATG